>JAFBJW010000214.1:0-60113 GCA_016785235.1 Pseudorhombus dupliciocellatus | reverse complement strand
GGGGGGGGGGGGGGGTTCTTTGATGAGCAGACATGTTACCCTATAAGGAGATGGGAGATGAGTGTGGGAGGAGGAGCCGGGGTGCCGCTGATATCCCGTTGCTATGGGGCAAGTTGCCCTGATTGACACGTGTGGGGGCGGGACGTATGCAAAGGGGTCCCGTCTGGATTTTATGAAGCGTAAAGAAGCGAGGCGCAGAGAGAGAGAGAGAGAGAGAGTGGGAGAATAGGGAGAGCAGAGAGGAAGAGCACAGAGGGGGGAGGAGGAGGAAGAGTGATGGAGGAGGAAGCGGGGCTGACGCGGGGATGGAATAATTTAACAAGAGGGTGTCTCCTGGCTCATCGGTATGCCGCAGAAGCGTCTTAAGCATTTCTCCAGCTGTTTGCAGCCTGGGAAGCAGCAGCCAAGATGGGAGCTGAAAGCAGCTTCCCCCACTTAATATGATTATTGAGCCAAAATATGAGCCCCTGCATAACGCTATGAATCACATTTTCCATCGTCAAGTTTGCTGAATTAGGCTATAGACTAATGGCTCAAGGCCCGAGAAAGTAAGATCCTGAAATGTCATTATTCATGTGAAATGACCCAGTGCTGCCCCAGTTAGCTCTTAGCCATGTTCCTCTCCTTCTCTTCGCATTTCCTTTCCTTTCTGTCTCCTATTCTCTCTTCTCCTTTCCTCTCCTCTTGTCGCCTTTCCTTCTCCTTTCCTTCTCCTTTCCTCTCCCCCTCTTCCTCACGTCTCCTCTCCTCTTCCTCCTCCTCCTCCTCTTCCTCCAGCGTAGTGCGACTGCTGCAGACGAGCACATTTTATAACATGCCTCCTCAGACACACTTGCCGCTGCTAACTGACCCGAAAGTAAGCCAGCTACAGCTACTGCTCTGAGTCACTGGCTTTGCCTGGCCAACGCATACACTTACACAACCCTTAATGCCTCAACGCCAGGGGAGTGTGTTCACCAGAAAACACAGCCGCTGACATGCACACGACATGTACACAAGCAAAACGTGGACAAAACGCCCCGCACACACTTTGACTTGTGTCGCAGGGCAGCACTTCTCTTAAGATTTCTTTCTCTCTCTCTCTCCCCCCCCCCCCCCCCCCCCCCCCCCCCCATCCTGTGTGAATTAATTCGCTGGATGCTTTCATCCCCGCAGTCAGGGAAAGGCCTGTAACTTGACGGTTTGTGAGGAGCGGGGGAAAACAAGAGGCAGCAGCAGCACGCAGGCCCACACTATTTCTGGAGAACCCAGGCTGTTGACACAGTGTATCAGGTAGAGAGAGGGGGGGACTGTTGAGATGTGGCTAAAATGAATCTCCTCTGAAAAGGCCAATCGTCGAACACAAATACAAGTTGTTTTTTTGGCTTATGCTCCCGCTTCTATTTTGGTCTGGCAAAGGGAGCAGCAACAGCCGGGGTTGTCCATTCTCCCGCTAGGCTGTAGTCTGCTTCTGTGTGTGAGCAACAACAGCGCAGAGGATGATATGACAGAAAGACGATTTGATCCTTGGTATAGACTGAGAAAATGAGATGTGTGTATATTTTTATACAGACAGTCAATATATTTATATACGCATCGGAGACAAACGGGTGGGGGGGGGGGGCAGGGGACAGCTCCAGAGTGCAGCATTAAAATCCAAGTCACTATCGCTCTGTGTGAGTTGCATCACAACTTGTCAAAAGCGAGACTGACTCATGTGTAGTCGAGTGAGTTGTGTCATGAGTCATAAATGTTGGGACTGGAGTACGACGACGCCGAAGCCGCTCTCAACATTTGGATGCAGAGTAGGAGGGTGGTTTCCCGACTATAATATGATGAAAAGTGCAATTTTATTCCTTTCACTGGGAACAGGGCACAGCGACGCTTTGAGACGACTGCTAATGACAGCATGCAGGTAATAACCGCTTGTATTAAGTAGTCAGCAACAGAACCTGTGGGTGGCTCCAACAAACCAACCGGCAGGCCCTTGCCATTCATACAGCTGCTCTTTAAATCAACACAGACAAGTTTCTCCCATCGGTGGTAGCAGTTGTCCGTTCTGGGGCCGACAAGGGTCCAGAAAAGTCTGAAATGTAATAATCTCAATCCCCCCCCCTTCTATCACAGGTACACACTGACAGCTGATAGAAGCTGAGTCAGCGTGACTTTCTCGTCAACGTCTGCTGTAGGGTCCGGTCATGGGGCAACGTGCACGCAGGCAGGCATGCGTGTCGGTGGGCAACAGACATCGGCACAATCAGATTTGAAAAGATTTTATCCAAAACTGTCACAATTTCTTCTCAGTTTGACCGTAGGGAAATCTGCCTGTAGATTATTCTCTGCTCTCTCACCTTATCTCCAATTATGTGGAAGTGTAAAACATTCCTCATGTCAGTCTGGACCTAGATCTTAAAGTTCTGGTTGTCAAAAGTCTTGTTGAAACCTGCAGAAACGTTCTAGTCTTTCTAGGCGGCTCCAGTTTCTCATCCAGGTTGGCTCCCACCTGGTGACCCAGAATGACTTGCTCCACCCACTATCACTTTCACCCCTGCGAGCACAGTGCCTGTGCGAGGAGCCGATCGGATGTGTATCGTTTAGCATTTCTGTATCTCGCACTTACATCTGCCCGATCCAAACTGGCACAATCTTTTTTTTTTTTTTTTTTTAAAGTGTCTGCTCTCGTCTTCTGTCTGTATCGAGCAAATGTAATGAATTCAGGATGTCTCATCTGAGGATTGCAGCTCAAGTTCACATTATTACAATCGGTGATGTAACAGACTGGAACCCGTTTTTCCCCTTTTTTTTTTTTTTTACAACAAAGAGAAGCATCTTCACATATTAAAATTCTTCAGGTCTAATTTTGAGCTCATGTTAATTAGTAAGAGCATCCAATTAAAGCTGTGATTCACAGTAAATAAAGGCAGGAGGTGGAATTTATGGAAAGATATGCAGCATGGAAATATCTGGATATCATCTCTTTTCAAAATCCTTGCGTGCAGTAAAATTAAATATCGGTTTTTCTTTTTTTGAAATAATGGTATTATAAGTGAAATCCTGAAGTCTTAATAATGAAGTGTGTAACAGGCAGATAATGAGCAAGCTCAGGTGAGACGAGCTTGTGCTGCTGCATGAAACACACGTTGTATGTTCTCATTAAGCCAAATGCTGATTTAGATGCTGCTGAATGAGATTGGAGGAGGTTCATACAGCTGCAGGGTGCGCATGAGCCGACACAGCTGCCACCTGAACGCGTGCACGAAGTTAAACTTGGACACTGTTGTTCAGTCATCTGGCAGCGTTATTTGTGCAAGTGCCAGGCACTGACGACGGAGAACGGGCTTTCTATTCTTGCGGAGGCAGTGACTCCTCACCCGGCAGGAGAGCAAGAGCAGTTTGTGCTTTTACAGCCGGAGTACGGCTGCACAGGTTTGCAACAGACTTCTAGTGCCGAGACTGGTTATTAAACATGTATTCACCGGCTGTTATCAGGGCTGGGAGGGAGGGAGATAAAGGAATTGTTGAAAAATCGCGGCAGGCGAACCCGGGGCTGCCGTCGTTAGAGGTGGAGTTCAAAGCAAACAGGCGGCGCCACCAGGTGAAGTGATTTCTCATGGCACCGTGATTTATCGTAATTAAATATGTGAATTAAGGATGACTCTTAAAAATGTCACTCGTCAAGATGCCGCGCTGATGCCCCAGATATGAAAGGTTCCGCTATAACTACTAAGAACCAGAAGCAGAAGAGCACAAAGCTTCGTCAGCCCTGAGAAGGATTTAATCGAGCTGCACTGAATTTCACTCACTCATAAATCTCAGTCCCCTTTTTCTCCAGATCTATGAATCATTCTCTGAGAACATTGGGATGTTACTGGAACCCAACCCTTCACTACACTGTTGAGGAAATAAAACTATTCTGGGATCTTCCTGGAAGTTTCATGGCAATCAAAACTCAAATATACATCTGTTCGTAACGGTTATAAAGATCTATATCTTCCCTTCAATGCATTTATACATAATAATATTATCATAAGAAACATTAGTGAATGAATTTTGTTCCTAGTAAATACACATGAGACTGTCGTTAACTTCCACTGAAGTTTCACTCAGTTAATACATTTGGGTTCACTGAATTTAACATAAGTGCTGCCACTTTTTTAACATCTTTTATGACAAAATTTAAATGTATGACTCAAGCTTTTAAAAGTTCTCTTGGTTTAAAAGTTAGTTGCTATATAATTTCCACCTGACAAATTAGGATTTAGAGAAAGACATCTGGATAAAAAAGATGCTCCTAAAAGCAGAGCTATGCTTAATTTGTTGTCATCAACATGACAAGATTTTGAAAATATAATTACCGCGGAGCCATTAAATCTTTATCGCTGATGATTTGTTATTTTGGCTCTCATAAATATTCAGTGAAAACGTGCACACAGTGCACTTGAATTCACTTTGGTTTACCTGCGCTGACGGCACCACACGGTCTCCCCCTCGCCGCTGCTCAACTCTCATGTCAAAATATGGAGGTGATCTGCGCCGACTGGGTGCATCCCCCCGGTTTGTCACCGAGTGGAGGGGCCTGGCTGCCATGTCACAGGTGTGACGCTGAGAAAGGTCAAAATCTGGGAGACAGATGGTCCACGCACACACACACACACTCTTTTAACACTCCCAAAGGGACAGTGATCTATTGTGCAACTCAGATGGGCTTCACTGCAGCCTGTCAGTCACACACACACACACACACACACACGCACTGACCATAACCACTGACCCACAAATCTGCTTGGATCAGGTTTGATGTGACTTCTGCATCTGTTTTATCACCGATCATCGTTTATAGAATTCAATATTCTAAACATCTACGCGTAAACAGCTACACCCTAATGAATCTTGAGGGATAATTAAAGCGTGTATGAATTTTTTGACCTGTAACATTTCCTCAGAATCAGCGACGGTCTGGTCAGAGACGGGTCGTCCCTCTTCTATCAGTCATCACCTTTTATCATCCGTCCCCCCTTCCTCTCTCTCGTCTCTGCTGTCTTCCTCTGCTCTCTAACTGTTACCATGTAGGGTATCCATGCCCCACTGCCAGCAGCGAGGAATGTGTGTGTGTTGTGTTGGAGTCCGTGTGATGTTTTCGTGTCTCCGCCATGTGCTTTGTGGCTGCCTGTATTGTTCTCCTACGCACTCTTAACACTGGTAACTCGCACAAGTCTGTTCTGGGGGTCGTAACGTACACGGAGCACTTATATTCAGGCGTTCTCGGTATCAGCCGGCCTCTGTGTGTGGGCGCCGGTGTGTCAAAGGTTGTTTGTGTGCAGAGGCGTTCGGGAGTGTGTGTGAGTGCGTGTGCGCGGGCGTTAGTCACCCGCCATTGTACGACACACCGTGCATGGAGGCATTTGACCCTTAATAATAGATGTGGCTGCAGTGAATATTTAATGAGTGGGGGCGTAGATACACGCACACTTTTACACACGTACACAAACTCACGGGGAAATGGAAATACAATATCCACGCCTGTATGACTTTTGGACCCAAGCTCTTAGCGAAGTGGCCTCTGTGTGATGGAGCGATGCTCTCAGCGAAGGATAAAACCGGACGTATTATTTTCAGCCCCTTTCTTATGCGTCTCTCGCCTCCTTCACGCAGGGCTCCCAGGACAGCGCTGGTGGCCAGGAGGGACTCGTACCCCCACCTTTCTCCGCATTTCCGCCGCCTCCTCCGCCGCCCCCCCAGAACGGCCTGGCCCTGGATTACGGGGGAAGCCTGTACGCAGCGGGGGCCGTCCAGGGTCCCGTGGAAGCCGGCGGAGCGGCAAACAGCGCCGCCAATGCCGCCAACAGCCTCAGTGCCCAAGTGAGTGGCAGCCTCGTTCTCTGCGTGTCGTCCACATCAAGGCCTCGGGCCGTGGAGTGTAACAGTGTGTTGCGCCAATCGGACTTTGCGCCAATCCACACCACTCCAGTTCTGATACTCAAGGCTAACGTCTCAGATGCAGTACTTCTATCTGTAGTTTTCTCAACCCCTCGCAAATTCAAAATAGAACGACAATGAGTTCCCTGATCAGAGAAACGTGAGGGGTTCTTTCCGAGGACATCCTCCAGCCCTCCACTGAATATAAAGCCATGTGTTCCTTTCTTCCAGTCTCACTAATAAACAAACAAACACAGAGGAAAACAGAACCTCCTCGGCCAAAGGTAGAAATGCATTTTGGTAGTAAATGTACTGCTATACCACAGTAGTATTTGCATTGTCACTGTACTCCATACTGTCACATATTAAGGGTTGATTGTTCACATATATTAAGCATCAAAAGAGAATTACTTAATTTCACAATTTCCTTTCATGTTGAAGGAATGCAGTACAGGACATTCTAAACATTATCAAGTGCTTGGATTCTACTAACTTCAGCAGATCTGTATGAAGTAATTCCAAGTTAAATTGGAGAAGCTGGGCTTATATACATGGTTTTTGAAGTTACTATTCTTCTCCACTGTGAACTTTACAGTAGGTGACACTTCATCATGACCAGAACTGAGCTGTATTCATTGTGACTGGTGATGTCCGGCAGAATCCACTTAAAGTCAGACTCCAGGAAGTGCACGTCCCCGGCCGAGACACTGTGCTTGTTGTGTTTACGCTTGGACGGACGGATATGAGAGCCGCATCGATCTGTTCAGCAAAAGCTGCGCAAGAAGGCCAATTGCACATTTCCCTAAATGTTGAGCTGTTTTTAATAAGGTCAGCACCTGCGCTGATGCCCGAATATTGAAAACACTTAACAAAGGCTTTGGTTTCTGCCACTGAAATGTGACAAATGCCTGTTTGAGCCCCCAGGAGTTCAAATACCACCAAGCTGATTTATGCTTTACAGCAAAATCATCATCAGCTTCTCAAGGAAATAAAAAAGAATGCAAACCACTCATAATTGATTCCCTGGAGCTTCAACAGCTTAACCAATAAAAACCTGAAGAGCTAATATATTTTTTTTTTTTGATTTTTTTTTTTATCACTGATATCTTATTTAACAATCCCTCCTCCTCTGTCTCTGTGTCTCCCACGCTTCCTTATGTCCCAGCAGTCAGATGGATCCTCCCAGATTGAAGGACAGTCCGGAGTGGGCTCCGGAGGAGGAGGCGGCGGGGGGAACGTCGGAGATGACACGGACGCCAAGGGGACCCCCAAGCGCCTCCACGTGTCCAACATCCCCTTCCGCTTCAGAGACCCGGACCTGCGGCAGATGTTTGGGGTTTGTGGACTAGAATATTCTCTTTTTATTAACATGAAAGTAGCTGAGGCTCAAAGGAGCCGCTCGGTGACGTCAGCACACTTCCTCGCCTGAACTGATTATTTCCTATGATATTTCATTTGAAATATACATGAGCCTCCGTCAGACTGGTTTCACTTCAAATAAATCCTAGCTTTTGACAGAATATCTGCAACGATCTGTCATCAGCAGGATATCTGAAGTCCTGCAGAAACGTGATTATGCGCTGGCTTGTTGTATAAGAGCAACGTCTGTAAAAATGTGCTGCATAGAAAAGAGCCGAGGCAGCGGAGATATGGTGGGAAGAAAAGGGCTGGCAGAGCCGGCACAGTGCCAGCACATCATGCTTGAACAGTGCTGACACCCCGTGGCAGGAGTACAGCGCATGGCTTACATGCCTCTGCAGCCTCCTCATTTTCCTCCTCTGTTTTTTTTCCCTGTCAGCAATTTGGCAAAATCCTCGACGTGGAGATCATTTTCAACGAGAGGGGATCCAAGGTACACAACGGCTAATTTCTCACATTCATCGACTTAAATGAAATTCAGGGGAAGCCCATCGACTGTTAGCGCTTCTCTCACTCGATGACCCCCCCCCCCCCTCGATGCCCCCCCCCCCCCCCCCCCTCCTTTTCATTTTCCATTCTCGTCTTCTCTCTGCTCGCAGGGCTTCGGCTTTGTGACATTCGAGACGAGCGCGGACGCAGAGAGGGCCCGGGAGAAGCTTCACGGCACGCTGGTGGAAGGACGTAAAATCGAGGTAGCTCATCCCCCCCTCCTCCCCTACTTTTCTTTAGATTGTTTGAAACGGTGACCATTTTCTCCTCTGTATTCCCTCCCATGTCCGACGATGAGAATGAGTTTTGTTCTGGTCGTTGCTGCCCCAGAGAAGGTTTTTTTTTCCCCCCAGATGGGCTGTATGTGTTTAAATCTAACCCCCCTCTGGCTTCACTACAGCATGGTGCAGTGGTGCCGCGCTCACAAGACGCCGCTCCTCTGACGGCACTTCCTGTTGATGTCCATGCTGTTGTTTGTTCTCTGTCGTCGATGTCGTGGGCTGTCCATTGCACCTCGATCTTTAAAAGCTGTGTGGTTTGCAAAGCATGCTGGGTGGAGTGGCTACACAACAGGCATGGCCGGCGAGGCGCCGCTCCGACGTGATTGTTTGGCGAGAAATTGCGCTTCTGTCACGGCATGTAGGATCTTACTTTCTCCGCACCTTTTCCATCACCATCATCACTCCTGCCATGATCATGACGAGTGGCTGTTTTTGGTTTGCGGTTACAATTGGAAGAGCAGTTCACGGCCTCTAAAAAAGTGCTTGCTGGTGACTGTAAGAGGATTCTGTTTGTTGCATGAATGGATCACGAGGTCAGGTCTTTGGAGTTCTTTTTTTTTACTCTATCACTAGCTCAGGTGCCTCTGGGTCGCACTTTTTCTTTTTTTTTTTCTTATTTCAATGTGTGATGTGTTTCCAGACTGATGCATGATGGGGGATAGTTTTTGGGAATGGGACTGCCGGGTGAAATGTGGTGTCATTTCTGATGCTTTTAAAGACAAAAGAAGCTGTTTTCAGACATGCCAGATGGATGGTGAAAAACAATGTTTACACACATGCTTGCATCCACCACTCCTGGAAAAAAAAGAGAACCAGATCTCATGGAAGTGCATTTTGTCGTCACATCTCTTTTTGATTTGTCAGCATGAGCTCGGATTTGAGTTGCAAATGGCCTCGGAGATGAAACACACCACGCTTTTTTGCCATTTGCTCCAGCTCTTATTTTCAAATCACGCTTTACAGTCTTTTCCTTTTTCGAAGCTACTAAAGCTCTTCTGCATGGTCTTGAATGTCCTGCACTTTTCTGTGTGTGGGTGTGCTGAAAAAAAAAAACCAAGGAGAGAATGAACAAATGAAGAGAATGCAACAGATAGCTGTCGTTCCCTCCTCTTTCCTTTTGTTTTTTGTGTGTTTTATATTTCTCCTCCATCTCTCTTCACTCTTTCTCACCAGGCCAGTCTGTCTGTCCGTCTCTCCCAGTTTGTGTCCCCCCCCTGTGCATCTCTGCTGTCCATCCCTCCCTCCATATCTCTGTCCTTCTCCCCCTATAAAGTCAGTTAGAATAAACACTGGAGGAGTTTAATACCTTTATTTTGTGATTTGAAGATTTCCCTCTCAAGTTAGATTTAAATTTTTCACATGATCTGTTTCCTTTTGTTTTTCTCAGCTTTTTATGCCCTATGTTTGTAGCAGGTTTTTTTTAAAAAACAGAGGTTAGATTGTCGTGCAATGGCTGATACTTGTAGGTGACTGTTGACACGTGACCTGTGACATCACTTCCTCTCTACCACAGGGTGGGGGTTGCCTTTCATTACCTCGTTTTTTTTTTTGTTTGTTTGTTTCTTTTCTTTTCTTTTCCTTTTTGGTTCATCATTTCTTTCTTACATATATTTTCTCTATTTCCCTGATGATTTTTGTATGTTGTTGTTGTTGTCAGTCTCCACGGTAACTGCTCGCGTGTCCTCACGCCGTTTCCCTGGCAACGGTAAGTTGTGTACACATGGCATCATCTTTGAATGACCCCTCCCCCCACCCCATCCGTCCAAATGAAATAAAATGCACCCAACACCCAAAATGAGAGACTCCCTTCAGCGCAGGGGCCTCGATGGATTGATTGACAGAACCTGATTGGCTAATCCTATGATTGATTGATTGTTTGGGGAGGCGGAGAATGAAACGATTACGAGATTAGCCTTTGACCGCATGGCAAAATGAAGGCCACTTGTATAACTGAATGTACTGCATCTATCTGCAAGTGCAACAACTACGACTACCACTTCTTATGCATTCATTCCAATCACCTCTCTAACTGCATTGAGCATTTAATTCCAGAGCTCTATATCCTGCATGGTTTACTCTCTATCTCGTCATCTGTATGACGCCATATACTGTAGTACTACGTCATCTCTCTGTGTCATGTGTCAGCCAATAGCTGCATTTTTTGCATCTTAGTGGGACAGCATGCTGAAGCATGAGTGCTCTGTTAGCTTCACAGGAGAGAGGGGAACAGTCATGTGTACATGGACACTTATGACCTCTTTATCATGGTTGCAGACTGGAGATAGTTGTAGATGTAACACTGCCCAGTTTTCACTTTCAAAATAAAGAACCAATATGCGGAGGAATAGTAAGGGAAGGATGCAAGCATACACTCTAATCTCAGGCACATCTACTTTTTGAGATGTATAAGCAGCGAGCACGCTGCCATGGAATCATTCGTTGACCCCAGCAAAGAAAACCCAGCCACAGATAAACTTTCTTCAATCATCCCTGTGTGGAGGTGTCTTTATTTGACCTTTTTAGGTCAGTTTGGTTCTGGATGGTGTGTGTTGGTGGTTGTGTGCTTCAAGGTTTCCTCCCAGTGTGCGACACTGATCTAGAATGCTTGGCAGTGTTTCACAACCTGGGTTTGATTTGATTTTTTTTTTTATCTTCTTCTTCTTCTTTTTTTTTTTTTTTTTTTGAGGAATGATATTTGCATCCCCCATCCTCTCTCGACTGTTCTCTCTCTCTCTCTCTCTCTCTCTGTACTCGTTCTTGATCCATTCGCTCTTTCTCCATCGTTGCTCACATACAGTTAGAGCCAATGTAGGCGAATTGTCGGATGTGTTTTGTGTGCGTGCGTGTGTGTGCTGCATCTGGTCGTTGCTGTTTGTTCAATAGAAGAGTTGCACATTTGGATGGATTATTCACTCTGTCTGTCTCTCCATCATGTACATGTTTTTTTCTGTGTCTTTTCATGTGGACTGGCTCCTCCTCCCTCCTCCTCCTGCATCCCTCCATTTTTCTGTCTTTTCTCTGTCGTTCTCTCTCCCTACCCTTCCTCCTCTTTCTGTATGATGTGTATTGGATTGGGAAGGCTGCCAGCCTCTTTTTGATTGGTCTCTTGCTGCATCTGATGCTTGCTGATTGGCTCGTTTTGCTCACCACTGGTGATGTGATGCGCTCTTGATTGGCTGTGCGTAATTTTTGTATGAACTCTTGGATTGATGTTTTTTTGCATTGTGTTCAACTGATGAATCTGCCGCTTAATTCACCTTCTTTTTCCCCCCCTTGTTTTTTTGAAGGTAGCACTATAATGGTCTTGGATTTCTTTTTGAATGCATCTGTTCTGGAATATTTTGTTGTTTTCTTTGTTCCGTGTGCCAATGGTTGTATTGTTTGTCTGCCAAACTGCCTGACTACTCACCAGGATCCTTGTTTTCAATGTCTTTCTCCTTCAAAAGAAGCGCATGCATCAATTACCATCGCTGCTCATCAACAGAATTAACCTCCGTCATAACTAAAATAAACTGTTTAGAAGTATAATGACACCTCACACTTCCCACGTACAAGATTCTTAAGAACACTCTGATCATTTTTTCAGCTTCAGAATAAAACGTTATTGAGCTCTGTATCATTCGGACCATTCCTCAATACTAGTGCTGCTAATGAAGAGGGTAGAAATGGCCTCTGACCACTTCCTCTGGTGTCCAGGTCAATAACGCCACAGCCAGAGTGATGACAAACAAGAAGATGACCACGCCGTACTCGAACGGAGAGGGCCTCGCTGCTCTTCCATACGGTAGTACATCTTGTGTACACTAAACTCTTTTCTGTTCAGAAAGTATCACATTAATTTCACATTTTATCATGATTGGACTAACACACTGTTGTAAATCATGGCCTGATTTCACAATCTTGAGGATTTTTCTGTTTACACTGATTATTTTAAATAAAGTTGTAAAGTGTGTTGCTGCTTTAGGGATTTTCCTGTTGAGTAATTTTACAACCTGGTGTTGAATGTTTCTGTTGACTACAGCTGGATGGAAGCTGAGTCCCATGGTGGGAGCGATGTACAGTCCTGAGCTCTATACAGGTGAGACGACGACACGCGTCATCTGTGTCTGCTGTAGTGATTTCAGAACTCTGTTTGGGGCTCCAATATCTTCAGAACCGTTCATCTTGTTGGCAGAACGTGTTTTGTCAAAGGCACAATGAAGTGCAATGAACCAGCAACTTGTCAGCACGGAATGTTGAAAGAAACGACTCCTGAGTTTGAACTGCACTTAACCTTGAGCAAACAGGTGAACGGCTCTTAGCGCAGAGCCAGGGTTTAGAGGACTGGGTCCCTCAGCTGGCCTTTGTTTGTCACAGCTCGTTTACTGCAGGTCACTTTTACAGGTTCAGAAAATAATCTGCAGCTCACTCCAGACTACTACACTAAACGGAGGCTTCTCTCTCTCTCTCTCTCTCTCTCCGGCTCATTCAGTACCAGGGTTCCCATACCCAGCAGCGGCAGCAGCTGCTTCCACTGCGGCGACCTTTCGAGGCGCTCATCTCCGGGGTCGTGCCCGGCCCGTGTACAGTGCAGTCAGGGCAGCTGTGCCACAACCTGCCATCCCTACATATCCTGGGTAAGCACACACAAACATCATTCCAAGCTACTGCCGCACTAGCGATGATACAAAATGACGTTGTACGTGCATGAGTTCACTTAGATAACGCAGTAACTTGTAATTGTGCATGCTGTGTGTTTGGATTCATTGGTATTAAGACGATGATCGCTTGCTGAGCTCAAATACCATTTCCTTGTACCTCTGGAGTAGCGCTGCTGTGACTCCTCAGTGCCTTCAAATCGAATGGAGGAGTATTTTTACTAGATGTTAGTCTCACCGACTGCAGTAGCAGTAGTATCACTCTGAAGTCGGTGTGTTCGCATACAAAGAGGTGGTATTTTTGTCTTGCATGTTGCACGGTGTGTAATAATCTCACCCCTCTTTCTCTTCTCTCTTTCACAATCTGTTTGGCACCATTTTCTTACCTCTCTCTCTCTCCCTTCCTGCCATTGCCACCCTCGTTTGTTATTCTCTGCAATGCCCACACGGTGGCGCATCACACCATTATTTCTTTTCGTTTGTTTCGACATTCCACCACCACTCCTCTATTCTCTCTCCCCTCCTCCTTTCCTTTCTCGTCTTTATCTCTCTCGCTCTCAGTGTGATGGCCTATCAGGATGGTTTTTACGGTGCGGCCGATCTCTATGTAAGTATACCGCTCTCTCTCCTCCACTGCCTCACCTCCTCACCTGTGTTTCCCCCCCATCTTGCCTGTGGGTTTTCAAGTGTGAGACGGCACAGACCAAACCCAGAGACGTGTACTTTTGGGTGTTCACATTTCATCAAAGAGACACAATCTGCGTTCTCTACGCCCCATTCATACTTTCTCAAGTTATGTTCTCGTTCCATCAGCATGCACAGCCCATCGATTACATATAGAAACACAAACAGTCCAGCACACACATTCATGAGTAGACTCCTCCAGGGTTTGTCTCTGTGCATTTGTGAACTAGTTTGAACCAATGTGATTATGAGCATGTGTCCGAGTGTGTAATGGTGTTGTATGTGCGTGCGTGTGTGTGTGTGACCAGGTTGACAATAGCTGTTTCTGTTCTCTCTGTAGACTAGTGTTTCAGGACATTAGTGGCAGATTGCCCCAGGTAGGGTTGACACACTCTGTGTGAGAGCCAGTGTGCATCCTCCTCGTCTCCAATGACTGCGTGCTGCTAGACATTATTGACCATCTGAGATTGAAATGCCTTCTCTGTCTTCTACTAACTCACTGGATTCTGACATGGGTGGAGTTGCGGAAGGGGGAGAAAATCATTAAGAGTCTCTCAAAAAATATCTTGTCAGGAGAAGTTAATCTATTCTTTCCAGGAAAATTGGATGCAGAGAAGGACAGAACTTGAACAGTGGGTCACTTACTTTAACAGGATGCTGCACTGGTGGACGTCTGGTGCAGATAATATTGCACATCTAACACACTGGCTTAATAGTCAGTGTGAAAACAGAAATATTGGCAACATTTCATCAAAATCATCCAGATTGGAGTGAAATTCAGTCTATATACTAATATTTGACAAATTCAGATAATTCAGGTTAAAAAGCTTGATTAATGTTCACTACCACATCGTCAAAAACCCTTAAACAGCTATCAGACAGTAAAAGCTGAGGATATGCAGTTAACAGAGGGATGCAAGAGCAGTTAATTCAGACCCCTTCCAGGAATCTCCCTATCTGTTTCACCTGTGGCATGCTAACTGAATCAGTGTCAGCATGCAGACATACTTACAAGGCTGACACCCCCCCCCCCCCCCCCCCCCCCCCCCCCCCCCCTCAAAAAAGTCCTCCCGCCTCTCTCCAACCCTTTTCTTTCTATAGACCCCCCCCCCCGGCCCTGTTCAGACTCTTTCCACTCCATCTTCTCTCATTTTTCTTGACCTCCTCTCACGTTCTCCTCCTTTTGTCCTATAATCCCTATCACATACTGTGATATCACCCCCTCTATCATCATTCCTTCTACCCCCCCCCACCTACCCAGTCCAGCCTTCTTCCCATAGCAGCAACTGTGTGGTCCTGAATGTGGGGACATGGTCGCAACTGATTCATTAGGGTAGAATGTGGCGGTGTTTTTTCTTTTTTGCATTTTCTTAATTTTTTTAATGAATAGGTTCATGTTTTGCCCTAATACACTGTTCGTTCTGAGTTGGGATAGCATGCTGTGTCTATCAGTGATTGGTCACTGGCCACGTGAGCGTATCTGCGTGTGTGTGTATCTGCGTGTGTTTCTGTTGTTTTAATCTGACTGGCTGACCTGTCTTCTTACACCTGTAGTTATTTTGTTGTGTCTGTTCATCAGCTGTTCATCCAAACATAAATAATGACACGATCATCCTGCCGCCCCCTCCCCTTTCTTTAACTGTGGGTTTTTGGTAGGGGAAGTGGGGTGGGGCACAGTTATGGGTATGAACTCTCTCTCCCTCCCTGTCCAACGCTCAGTAGGAAAACCTTTAACATAGAAAATATTTTAACAGCAAAGCCCACGCTGAAATCCTTCCCCCGGGTTTGTCATGGAGGGAGAGACGCACACAGAGCCTGAGCTACATCCTTGTGAATGCTGTACTGCACCAGATTAGACAGTTTTGCTGACTGCTTGTTAATCTTCCGCTCTCTTCTCAGCATTTTTTTTTCTCACAACGTAACCCTTTAGAGTCACTACTAGTCTGTTAGTCTGCCGAGGAAAAACAGGAAGCTGTTAACAAGCATTTACTCTCCTTTTCTGTCCCGTCCCACCTCTCTCTCTTTTCATTTGTGTCTGTCTCTCTCTTGCTCTCTCTGTGCTCCTGAACACACTGCCCTTTTCCCATCTGTCCTCCTCCTCACCGCCTCCTCACAGGGTGGCTATGCAGCGTATCGTTACGCCCAGCCAGCTGCGGTAGCGACACCTGCGGCGGCGGCGGCGGCGGCAGCAGCTTACAGTGACAGGTAAGTGGGATGTTCAGTACGTCTCAGAGCCTGATCTGACAGGACAACACCTGCAGAGGTCTGAGACAGATGTGGTGCTGAAACAAGTCACCGGTCAGGAAGTGAGCTTTAAACGTGACCTCCATCTTTCCTTTGTAGAAGATGATTTTCTGCATCCCTGTGCGGAAATGGGTTTTCTCATTTTACTTTGAAAGACCTCCTTCAATTAAAATGAACTTCTAACCTTTGTCACATGTTTTATTTGATACCTTGATGACGATTCTAATTTGAGGAACACAGATGCATTTTTATATGCTTAGTTTCTATAAACTGCATCATTCCTGATGTGTCTGCTGTTTCCTCTCAGCTATGGACGAGTGTACACGGCAGACCCCTATCATGCTGCACTTGCCCCAGCTGCCTATGGAGTTGGAGCCATGGTAGGTCCCTTTGTATTCTACTATTTAAAGGACCCACATTATTCTATATATTTTTTATTGCTCATGTTGCTCATGTCAGCCCCTCAGCACGTTTCACTCAGCAAGCCACAAGATGCGAAGCGAAGATTTAAATTTATTCAAACTTAAAAAAGCGCCTCCAAAATTGTACATTTGTTGAAAACACTTTAGCCACAAATTACCATGCATTTAATGCTTTTGTGTTTATACCACTACGACCAAAGCTGGATTGTAAACTAAGCAAATCATGCGCCAGCTCTGGAACAACACTTAGCTTCGGGGCTAAGTTCTTTTGAAATGGAATGTAGTCAAGGATTTAATTCACTGTTTTTCTTTTACAGGCGACGCTGTACAGGGGAGGCTACAGTAGATTTGCCCCTTACTAAGGATACTACATTTCCCAGGAGCTCCTTCCTTCTATTGAATTACTCTAAAAGAGCTCCCTCTGTTGTCGTGGAGGTGGACTGCACCCAGTTTTAAAGCGTGGATTCAACCACAGCAAAGAAATTCAGATCCCACCCCAGAGCGATCCCACCTTTTCTTATATATGCTACTACAGAAATAGAGGAATGCTGTATTAAAGACTGATGAATGGCCTTTACATAAAAAAAAAAAAAGATGGAGAAAAAAAAGGACTGGCCACCTTCCCTATTGCACGGCTGTATTATAGTCCCCTTCTTATTCCCTCCACACTCAGCAGCACAAGACTCGAGATGGAGCCCAGGCATTCTTCCAAAGGCTATATGTGGATAACTGACATTTAAACAGCTGTCGACCATGTAAGGCGAACAGGCCCGAGAGCTGTGGCCAGCACAAAGTTCGACATTTAAGGAGAGGGAAGCAAGAGAGCGAGGTGTCCACAAAATGTTGGAGCAGTAGGAAGAGGCGAGGAGCATCGGCCGAGCATCCAACACAGATTTCTAAGCAGAATGATGAGTCACTCTAACAATAAAACACCCACTAATGAGTTTTGGAAGTCCTCTTTAAGTGGGCGGATCGTATCAAGAGAGGATTTCCTTAGGAGGGGGAATTGAGAGATGGCGGCGTGCATAGACGAGGCGGTGATTTATAACGCTACAGAGATCTTGTCCGAAAGCTAAAGGGGGGAAGGTTATCAAAGCTGTTCCTTACCTCGAGTTTTGCTAGTACGTCGAAATGGTGAACCTTTAAACTTTAAAAAAAATATTATGATATGCAATTAGTTTAGAGAAAAAAGTTACCAAATTATTATTGTAATTATTCTTATTAAAAACATTATTTTTGTTTGACTCAGCCACACAGCAGCCACTGCTGTTACAGGACATGTAGATTAGAATGAAATCAGAAAATTAGCCTCTATTATAGTAATATTCCACCTTTGGTCAACATGACAACTATAGTCTCACCTCATCCTTTTCATGCATAGGATTTCACTACGCTCAACACTACAGGAAGTGTGACACTACACTGAAACAAAAGCATTTGCTCTGTCAGTTGTTTTTTTTTTTTTTTTTTTTTTTAAGTTTCAAATCATCCTCCATCCAAAATCCTGGTGTTTGAGCATTTGTTGATCCTTTTTAAATGTAGAGATGTATTATTTGGATATTTCCCTTCACGCTCCATCTTTTATAGAGCAGAGTCTAACATTGAATGAGTCTTCCTGAAACCTATTTTAGTTGGTAATTGTGTTCGCGACGCTGCCAGCGGCAAGTACTGAGCAAGAGAGATTCTGCTGGCGAATGAATAGAGAATATTTAAATGCAAAACACCTTACTATTGTGCATATTTCTATACTGTTGTATTTCCAAAATGTGGCTGTTTTTTGGCTTTTGTTTTTGTTCCAAAGATTTGTAGGAAGCACATTTTCTGCCGTATGTATAAATATATAATCTTTATTATTGTTATCATAATCCTTGATAATCTTATTGCTGTTTTTATTTGCTTTCTTTCATTTTCTTTTCATTTTTTTATATCTTCAATTGATTTTTTCGGTAAGGTGCAAGGCCTAGAGCTGAGAGCGTACCTGAGTAGTGACAGACTTCAGGTATGCGTAACATTATCATACCTTACTTCCTCTTCTTAGTTAAATATTCAGTCCATCTTGGCTGGTGTTTGAATTTGTTTGCATTTTTTTTGGTTGATCATAGGATTTGCTAGCATGACATTTAATTATATTTCAAAATATGCAGGAAAGGCTGGATTTTGTTTTTCTTTCCATGTCAATATTTTGCAGGTGACTGAGACATTTGGAAGAAATAGGCCTGTAGCACTTTGTTTCAGTCCAACTATTTTCTTTTCACTTTCAGTTAAAAAAAACAATTTTGTAATGCAAATTCCTTACATTTCAGTGGTAAAATCTGTCAGCTTGGCCGATTTCCAGTAAAATGCTTGAAAGTGTTGTCCTCGACCATATGCAGGTTAAAGGACCAGTGTGTAGGATTTGGTGACATCTAGTGGTGAGGGTTGATCATTGCAACCCCTCACCCCAGTATATCAAATCATTCAGCGGAACCTACGGTGGCCTTCAGGAAGAGGATATAGCTACAAAGGTTCTTTCTCGAGCCAGAGATGAGTTAGTCCTCTCTGAGCCACTGTAAAATAATGTTGGTGCAATGTTTTTGGTTCAGTGAAAGAGGACATGCTCTCTGTGTAGATACGAAGGGCTCGTTTTAAGACATAGGATTAAGGTTTCAGGTTATCACACGAATGAAAACAAGTATAAATTATGTGTTATATGAAATTGTCAATACATCCAAATCCAACACACTGGTCCTTTAATTTCCAAAAATGTGTTTACATTGATGGAAAAACCTGCTGGTGAAGTTGCTTCTTTTCTATCAAATGTGCTGCTGTTTTATTTTCAGTTGAAATATCTCCATATTGATATAGAATGTGCTCTGGACTAAGAAAAAATTTTAAAAAGAACCTAGCCAAAGATGCTAACCAACAGTCCCTAGCACGTTCTGGTTTTCCCAGCTTGAGAAGTTGTACACTCAGAGTCGGACTTCTGGAGCCCCTGTAGGCATGGACAAACCAGCATGAGCGAGTCTTGTCAAGTTAAAAAAACAAAAAAAAAACAAAAAGAAGTTTTGCATGAATCTTGTCTTTCATATTTGACTCCGGAGCAGCCGAGCCCAGTTGTGTTCTTTACCCATAAACTCTGTGGAGAGTGACAGGCAGCTAGCGGTTTGAAGCTAGTTCGACACAACAGTAAAGTCCTTCTGACAAACAAAATGGCTGCCGCACAAAGATCATTTTCCTGTTGTGGTTTTATTGCCACTGTATTATAGTGAAACTATGTGACCATTCTTCATAGTTGTTATGGTTTCTATGACCAGTCCTCTTCCTCTGTCATGTCTATATCCCCACCTTGACTGCCATTATGTTTTTTTGTTATTGAATGTCCATATAAAATGTTTTATATAAAATGTTTTGTTGTGAACCAGTTTCCGGGTTCTCTTCTTTTGGTGTTGTATTTATTTCATATAATGAGGGAGCATTGTTTTCCAGATGACTTTAACTTGAACTATAAAAGGCGCAAGTAATCTCATGTCTGTCGTCTTTCTCTATTTTTAACAATAATCTCTGATGACTGAAAGCGGAGCACAGTGTCATCTCTGGTGCAAATGAGAGCAGCAATCATTATTTATCAGCATCTCTTGGTGTCTCCTTGCTAACTGTTTTTTATTTTGATCTGAAATACAGTGCTTGAGCGACAGTTCCAGTGAAACTGCATCTCAATTAATCACCTGATTAATACAAGTTCAATATTAATTCTCCTTTTCCTGTATTTTGTTCTCAAGCTCCAGAAACTCGGCCTGTGATCATATCTGCTTGACTCCTCCCCATGAAGAGTTCAGTGAGTACAAATCATTTTTACGAGGCTGAAGAGCCAGACCTTTCAAATTAGGAGTCAGGATGACTCAGTCACACTTTTCAACCTCATGGTGGCACTAGAGGGAAACCCAAGAGATCAGAGCAACATGCAGGGAAGCCAGTTTTTAGGGGAAACTATTTATTGACAGTTATACAGCCGTTCTTCAATATTCCTATGTGTGCACACTTAACATTCATAGCTCTTGAAAATGAAAATATATCTCTTTATAAACAGCTGTACATTAAGGTTAAACTCCATAGAGGGGACAGGGTCATGGAGTGGAAAAGGCAGGAGAGAGGAGCGACAGTGCTGTTCAACCTGTGCACAACAGACCCGGTCCATTGTCTCTCAGGTGTACGTGAGTCAAGTGCAAAACCATCAGGGGGAGGGAATTAGTTTGCCGTCCTTGCTTGAAGCATGCATGGCTGGGTTTGTTAATAAATCATTCTAAAGTAGAATCTCATAATTGCATTTTGCATTGTTTTTGGATCAGCTTTGGGTTTAAAATTTTCTGCTTTTTCAGCTTTGGGGACACTTTGATTAACATCAGATCAGGGAGTTCAGGAGAGGAGGAGGAGGAGGAGGGGGGTGAAGGTGAGGAACATGGTGCAGGGAGTCGGAGTAGATGCAGAAGGGTTTCTAGACGATTCCGTATTTCGCCAGGTCGCTGAGCTCCATGTCACCAAAGGCTTCCCATGGGCAAACCACTGTGATGTCTGTGCCGAGACCCTCCATGCCGGGGATGTCGTCGCCGAATCTGATGAAAAAAAAAAAAAAAAGAAACAAATATGTTTGAATTTACTTTTTCACCTGAGCTTTTTATCTGAGGAAATATTGTCATATCCCATACTCACCCCTTCTGGCCTGGCTTAGGGGCCTTGCTCTTGAAGGTGCGAGCGGCCCTCTGCTTGAACTTGGGGGGCGCCTTCTTGTCAGCGGGGGTTGCAACGTCTGCCATTTCGTTTATAGTCTGAGAGAGAAAGGTCGAAAGTCAGGTAATCTCGTTAGTCCTCGTGTGTAAGACATTTGCTGATGTAACACGCACAGGTGAGGTCCAAATTTAGACCAAAGCTGTCGTGCGGCTCCCTAAGACACAGTTACACAAACGGCTTTGTCTATTTTTATTCCTTGGCTTTAAAGATTACTCCTGGCTAAGTTACAGGCTTGTACATCTTGAGACCTGCGGGATAATTTAATTCACCTAATTCCACTATTGGCCAACACATGCTGTCCCCTGTAAATTATAAGTAACTGATTTACATAATTGATTTTCAAGCTGCTCTAATCCAAGCTATTTCTGACCTCTGGTGTCTCACAGAGAAGAACAGCAGCAATCTTCTGAGATGATACTGATAATGGTAATGGTAATCGTAATTACTGTTAGAAATTTTTTTTTATCTGTATTTATTTCCTCACGTCAAAGATCAAGCTCTACTAAGGAATACATTATTTAATGCTATCACATATACCTTCACTGACATCGCCTGCATTTACATTTCAACACTGTTTGTGTCTTTCCAGTGGGAAACAGACTAAAATTAATATTTAACAGATATCTGAAAAATCACACTATTTACCACATAATGACTTAACTCCCAACACAAAAAACAAATACATGATTGTTTAATCTAATTCATATTAAGCTAGAAATGCAAACTAGATGTAATGGAATTAATTATAATCAGTCAGAATGTCTAAATGGCATAATGTCAATGCAGAGAAAGAAGAACCCGCCTTCCATGGACCTTTAGTTATGATTTAGGTAAATGTTGCCTATATAACACTTTTAAAACATTGACATTATAACACTGACAGTGAAGTCGTATCAGAGGTAAACTAGACAATGTGTACAAAACAAATGAAGATTTACAGTTAGAAGCTGGAGATGAGGCTAAATAACTCATCACAGACGTCTTTGAGCAGTGCACCCAAGTGCACATGGATGCCTCTTCAGATGCTGGAAAACAGTGTCAAGATCTAGCACAGCGAGAGCTCTGCCATGACTCTCACTGAATCTAGCTGAGTGAGATCTTACCTGTGGTCGCAGTCAAGCCAAAAGGTTTTCTCTTCAGAGTTTCTTGTCTCGGTGTGAGTTGATGTGGTGTCTGGGCTGCTTCTTCTTATATACACCCCCTGCTAATCCCACAAACATGCTCATCCATAAATTTCTTCTTTTTTTTTCCAACTCCCCATCCTCTAATTGGCCTTTCTGCTTTGTGAGATTAAGGAGGGGGCTCAGGATTCCAGCATTATCCATCATGGCGTGATGATGTGCACCTTACATAACGGTGCCGCTCTGAGAATAACAAAGTAGAGCCTGATTGTTTTTCTGAATGTGTTCTTGTAGAATGATGTTATTGTACAGTAGACATACATACACACCCATCAATACATCTCGCCTCATAACTGTAGAATGATGTATTATTCTGCTATGACAATTAATGCATTTTACAGTTTTAAAACACAAAGAAGCGTGAAAGTTGATTCCTGAACTTGAATGTGATTATTTCAGTGAAAGTTTGAACATTTGTTTCTGCAGGACTTTCATCCAAGGTTTGTTAAAAGACATAGAAAGTGGAATTTTTCAACCACAAGGTCGTGGATTTTTAACTGCTGACTTTACTAAATGAATGTTGTGGATTCTCTCTCATTTCTGCCTGCTAATTTTAATTTTCTTGACATTATTGTTGTAAATAACCTGTCTCTGTCCTCGGCCGCTGCATGAGACGAGGGATTAACAGCTGAATGATGAAGTGATATATTTGTAACCAGTGAGCTATAAGAAGCCTCTGCGAGGCTCACTGACATCACATGCAGCTCAGTGCGCAGGTGCCACCAGGACACGTTTGTTTTTCAAACGAGGCCACTGTACATCCCAGGCTTTGGTATCTTAAAGGGTTTTAATCCGTTCTTTAAGTTTCTCACGTTCCTCTAACCCTCGTGTCTGAATGCAGCTATGAGGTCGTAGGTCATCCAAGCCGAGTCAGCTTCTGGGAAAACTGATGTGTCATGATGAGTCGAACTCAGTGTCCGTGAATGTTTTCAAGCTTATTCGTGGCCTTCAATAAACTCTAAACTGCATGAAACTACAAGTTACACCTGACAAGTAAATGTAGAGGAGGCGTAGGCTTTACTAAAGTCAAAGAAGAATGTAGAGGACTTGAATGCTGGAAACTTAATTCATTTATTGACGTTGTAGTCAGTAATAATTCATCATCATAAGTTAAACAGCTTATTGAAACATAAAATTGGTAAAAAAAAAATACTGCTATTATTGTAATAAAAGTTCAACATACAGGATACAGGATACAATGTTGATAGAATGACTTTGTATCATATACAAAAAGCTTTGATGATGCAGGGGTTTGTGAGGGTAACAAACTGACTGGAGGTTTGTGACACAGACAGATGGACGGAGACTAGACTGGTAGTCATGCTGCTGGTGCGCTGCCAGCACACCTCACATTTATATCGCTCATCCTTGATCTCGTCTATTTGTGGCTAATCTGGAATCAAAGAGGAGAGTTGGCACATAGAAGAACGACAGACTGAACATCTGAGGGGATTAGCAGCCAGCGGGACTATAAAACGGAGACGGTCCGACAGTGAGAGGACAAACTGACAAGATCAACACAATCAACATCTTGAAAACCGATCTTCGGAGACTTCAACGCAAGGTAAGACGACTCAGTTCTCTCGGCTGGTGTAGACAAATGGCTTCAGAGTTGTTACCAAGAGACAGGGAGCTGAGAAGGAGATCTGCGATTTGTAATGAGTGTTTCGTTTTGCTGGTTCTCTTCAATTCCGTCTTTGTTCACGCTTTACTTTGTGGTCCGGCGGATGATCAGTCGCTGAAGAGGACAAAAACATTTGAGGGAGGATTAACTAAAGTTACAACTGCAGTGTGAGATATGATGAAAAGACCCAAAAGGAACTGGACACAAAGTGGATGAAAGTGAACTTTCTCAAAACGACTTTCTCTCCTTTTTCTTCACGTCAGTGACTCATCGAAATGGCAGACGTCGGCGTTGCAGCCCCTGCAGACAAGAAGGGCCCTCCTAAATTCAAGCAGAGGGCCATGCGCACCTTCAAGAGCAAGGCGCCCAAACCAGGCCAGAAAGGGTGAGTCGCGTTACCGTCGCACCTTCCCTCCCGCTGTCAGTTCAACACCAGCCCGACTTTAAGCACATTCGCTGTCTCCGCCCTTCAGATTCGGGGACGACATCCCCGGCATGGAGGGTCTGGGAACAGACATCACAGTGATTTGCCCATGGGAAGCCTTCGGGGACATGGAGCTCAGCGACCTGGCGAAATATGGAATTGTTTAGACCTCTCTCCTCTGCCTTCGCCCCTGTTTGCCGCCATAGTCACTCAGGTATTCCCACTGTTGTCTCAGCAGCTGCAGATCTGCGACCTGTGTGCTTTAGAGAGGAGGCAGCCCCTCATGATTTAGCGGTTTGACCTGGAAAAAGAATACTCCGGCACTCTTTCTTTCCAATGCACTTTAATTGCCCCTGCCTTTCTGCAGTTTACTATCCCTGCCTTCTCTTTTACCCAACCCCTCTCTTTGGTTCCTGTTTTCTCTGTTCTTACCTCTTCAAACTAACTGTACTGACAAATCTGCACAAAGGGGAAATGACCAATGTAATTGTTGTCATTTTGTTCTCCAGCGAAAAGTACCTCCTCTGTCTGTTCTGCCAGTAGAGATGACAACTCCGTAAAAACGAATAAATGTTGATTTTCCATAGAGCATATGTGATCGTGTCTTTTACTAGCACGCACGGATACGTACATGTGGTTCTGCCTTGGGGCTTTGACTAAAATTAGCTAAATAAAACTCTTAAATAATCTAAAAATAAGTCTGTCTTGAAGGGCAGCTAGTTTCCATGGTTACAAAACCTTCTTCACAAATCTTCTCTTCTTTAGAGACGCAAAGAAGATGGAGAGTTTCAATGAAAACAAACTCACTGCGACAGAGATCATGTTTTGATTTAACGCCTCTTATTACCAAGCCTAACTAGGCCACTTCAGAAACTGAGAACACGCAGTCTCTCTGGTGGTGTCCGTGTTTGTGTTGTGTGCTGGTGGCCTCCAGATATCAATGTGCATCTGTGTCACAGCACCAATTAGCTGCCTTCAAACGGGGAGCTGGCAGAGGGGACAGCGCTCTGTGCAACGGGGCAGAAACATAACAAAGCTAATGTTGAATCCTTTGGCCACTTCATCATCAGGGACATGGAGTGGAAAAGCGGATGAACACAGAGAATGAGAGAGTGAGAGGAGACGAGACAAAGGTCTGGAAGTTGACATTTAGACTGATGAACTATGAATGATTGGGCTATTTGTTTAATTGGAGACAACAGAGCATTAGGGCCTAATGGAGAGTTCTTATTTTGAGATTTGGAGAATGAGAGGAAGTTAGTCTAGCACTGAGTGAATGAGAAATGATTTCAGGAAACACTCCACTGTTTTGTTTTTTTATTCTTCCTATTACAGAGCTGCAGCCCTGAGAAGTGTTTTGCACACGTACACTAGTGTCTAAGATTTTGTTGTCGCTGTCAATGATGCAAACCAAAATCTCTTTCTCAATAACAACTCAGACGTCCAGGAATCACCCGCAAATTATAGCATGTGGAGGAAAAAAAATCACAGATCCTAGAAAGGAGAGACTTGATCAGCAAGGCCATGTGTCTGCTAACGGTGTTTATGTCTCTGGGCGAAATATCTCAACGCGAATCAGGTTTTAACGTTCAGCAGCAGCTTGAACAAAATCACATTTGATTTTAGCGACTTCGCAGAGAGCTCCGTGCATGAGGTGAAGTGATCTCAGGTGACCAGGCATGGTGTGTTCCACGTTGTTCTTTGCTCTGACTGAAGCCCTGACTCTCCGGTTGATGAGGCGAGGTAAGCTGCCATCTTAGGCTCTAAGAGGATTGGGATTTATCCATATGTGTCAATGCAGACGTATACAGGTTTTAAAAGCCAGAGATGTTTGCTTTACAGTTACAGACAGGAACACGTGTGCACGGTGGTGCAGGTGCAGCTGTTTTTTTGGTGGAGTCAAGGAAGCACATGGGAGCGTTAACACATGCAGGAGGTGGTCCACTGGCGCCAATCCTCATAAGGTGCATGTACACATCCATTTTTACCATGTGATCCAGGCCATGTTTGAGATCAAATTTAACATTCAAATGAGTTTGAACATTGCATCTCAATGTGCAGCGATAACATGGATGTTATCATGCACGCATCTACATGTAAGATTCACAACCACTTTGCCTCTTTTTGGGATATTTTTGTTAAATTGAAAAGAAGATATTTTATATTACTTTTCATCTTCAACCGTGTATTATTGTCAAGTGACAGGGGCTGAACTTTTGTTGCGTTGTAGTTAATGACATTAATGGTGGTGAGATTATTTTAATAATCTTGAAATGTCATTGTTTTAAAAGATAAAATGTTCATGTTTGTGTGAGTAAATTGCTTAAGTCAACCACCACCAGTGTGAGGAGCGCCAGGGTCTGAGGATTAATACCACGCGATGTGAGACCTCCGCACTCGGGCTGTGTCAGAGCTTAACAGGGTTGAACACTGTGTACCTGAAATATAGTGACGGCTGAAACCTGCAGGCCAAAACACAAACAGCAGTAATCCATCAGTCCCAGGTTTAGCTGCGTCGCCCTTAGCTCTGCATCTAAGTTCTGTCTGATTTGCAGAGAGCACTCAGCAGAACATGATTCAAACTGCTGTTATTTAGGATTTTATCCCATTTGATAAAAATGGAAGGTCAATTGGAAAACAAAATGCTGTAGGAGGCTGTTGTAAAAACTGAGATGCAGAAGGATTATATCACACTGGCTGTCCTTAAGACTGAGGGGAAATGAAGTAATAAAATATGTTTTATATTTAAAAACACACTCAGTTTTAAATGTCAATGGTGAAAAAGAAATGACAAATGCAGATTGGTTCATGTTGTGTTAAAATGACAGATGAGTCCAAAGAGCCCTGATGCTGCAGGGTTGTGTGTTTACATCCATCTAAGCGTTTTTATTAGTTTATCTATTGTGTAAAAAAACAACAACGGTTGTTTACGCTGCTGTTATTTAATAAATGTTGTATGAATATTATTTGGGGAAGCTTCAGTTTGAGTTTTCCTGAAATAGTCCCAAGTGTTGCCACAGAACACAAGCAGACAACACAGGCTACACAATCTGATGATTTAATTTCTCTTGTAATCATCACTTTTGCTGTGTATTTGTAGCGCCAGCGAAATAAGCAGCTGGCGCTGTGACCTTAACCCCAACTGCGTGCGTCCTGCGCCTGTCAAACATTTCACACTGCACCACAACCAGTCAGTAACTGCCGAGCAAAACATTTTTCCATTTATTTCTGTCCGTTCTGCTTTTTTCTCTCTCATTCCTTTGCTGTTTCCAGGATGCCTCATGTGTCAGGAATGCTGTAAGTTAAATATAGGTTAGAGATGCTAAAGGGTGTTTGTTGCTTTTGAGAACGCAGCTGGTAGCAGAAATAAATATCGAAAGGAAACATTTCTGCAGAAATGCAGCGACAAACAGATGCTTTATGTTTGGATGAAAACTCAGAGAGGAATCAAAACAGATTAAGAAATAAAATAGCTGTATGCTAAAAAAACGATGCAAAAAACAACCTATTCAATCATCAATTTTAGCCTGTTTATTATTATGTTCATAAACAGAAACATTTTTATTTTTCTGGTTGGAGGCACAGCATGCTCGCCAGGCTAAGACAAGAAGCTGCACGCTAAGGCAGGTGGCGGCAGTGTTGTGACTTTCACTGAAGCCTGTGACGCTGGCGTTGCCCTGATTCTCAGTGCTGGTGATTTCCATAAGCCTCCTGTGAACATGCCTGGATGTACCTCACCCTGTTAGTGACGTCAGAGCTTTGGTTTGTTATTGTGATTTTTTTAGTTCCTTTACTGACTGATTTGTGAGTCTGTTTAATTTAAGAGCATTCTGACCTATGGTGTTTGTTCATTGTTTATTTTACATGTGTGATTATTCCTCTCGTCTTGATGATTGGATTATTTCAGATTCCTAAATTAGGAATTAGCTGGATTTCCTTTTTAAAAGGAGAAAGTTTGTCAGGTTCAGACCAAAACTATTGTCCTGAGAGAGTTCATTGTATTTTTGTGCTTCCCGTTTTTGTTTTTTTTCCTGCTCTGCGGCCACGCTGTGACTTCCCCGCAGTTTTCCAGTGAACTCCTTTTGTGTGGCAGCCATGCTCACAATGTGAAAGTTGATATAAATTCAACTTTTTTAGGTTTAGCTTGATAGATGTGGCACTGTTACGAATAAATCTGAGTTGAGGTGTCGAGACAAAAG
Organism: Pseudorhombus dupliciocellatus; assembly: GCA_016785235.1. Classification (NCBI taxonomy): domain Eukaryota; kingdom Metazoa; phylum Chordata; class Actinopteri; order Pleuronectiformes; family Paralichthyidae; genus Pseudorhombus; species Pseudorhombus dupliciocellatus. The sequence goes on along the minus strand of JAFBJW010000214.1, from coordinate 31,850 downwards.
GCAACATTTCTGTGGTGGTTGTGGGAACTGCTATTCAAGAGCTCTTTCTGTCGCTCTGACAATTAAAACTTTTTATTCGACTTGAATAAGTAAGTCAATACAATCTGTTTTGCTTGCTCTATGGTGAAGACTTTTGCTTGCAGAGGTGGTGTGTATTTATTCTCTATAACTCCTGCTGCGCAAACAGTTGCGAGGTTGTGTTGATGCCACTGTGGCAAATAGGAACCTTTTTTTTGTTTTTCACTGCATTTGTTAAATGAAAGTCTTGATGCCAGTTTATGTGACATTTAAATTGAAACATTTACTTTACTTTAAATAATTAGAAAATAAACACTAAATGTATATCCTTATTTAAAGTGTGTTTTATGAAACGTATTAAAATAATAGATGTGATATTATAAATAATACACTTTAAATGTAAGGAAAGTGAAGAAAACAAAAGACAAGAAGCTTTTGAAAACAAATTTCAATGTGTCCTCTGCTCTCTCTGGTGTAATAGAACATTTACTGGACTGGCACCACTGGCGTCCATCACTCAGCTGTTGTGTCCCTCATGTGGCGAATGTGCCAAATTGCACCAGCCCAGTGAACGTCAGCTCTGTCCCACAGGCCTCCGGACCAACTGTCTGACACCGGCCTGAAGTCAAAACAGGAACATTAACCGAGCTCCCCATATCACATAATACACTCAGGACATTTTGAGAGACTTGAGGGACACCAAACAAGACTAGATAAGAGAAAATATTTAATTATCAAGGCCAAATGTGAACAGGACTAAATGTTTCCATTGTGCGCCTGCCTGACACGTTTACTCGTCTCCTGTGGAACTGCGACACGTAGTCTTACCTCCCACCCCCCCCCAAACCTATCAAGAACACCTTGCTGGTTCCCACGAAGCCTCCAATCACATCCCAGGAAAGTTGCAGTGGCTGTGTGAGCTGCTACAATAGTCTCCTGCCCTCTCCTGGGTTTCCTTTTTCCTTTTGCTCTAGCTGCAGCCCGTCGGTGGGTGGAATCACCTGAAACAATGCTTACCACTCTGCTCCTCACCTTCCTGCTCTCCGCTGCCCTTGCACAGAAAGGTAAATTGATTTTTAATGATCAAAACTGCATTGAAACCAAACCTAGCATGCGTATACGCTAAATTAGCTGTATTTATGTAGGTGGCTGTTTTATTAGTTGGGCTCCCATGCTGTTCAGATGTTTAATGTTTATTATCCATCTTATCTGTAGCTTTATGGCTCTTTTATCATTGTGCAGAGACGTTTATTGCGACAATAACCGTGAGCTGCAAACTATGCTGACCTGCGTCCTTCTTCCTCAGACGCTGCTCTGCCTCAGCTGAGCGACACCAAGGCCGTCGAGGCCTTCATCGACTCCGCTGAGGTGGTGGTCATCGGATTCCTGGAGGTCAGACGCTGCAGTCGCACGTAGACAAAGAATGAAAGTCTCGAACCCTGGAACTCAAATAAACCTCCCAGACATGTTTAAAAGCGAGGCCACAGACACGGTTTTATGGTCTGGTTTACTATGTTAACATGCATGTGGCACACCAGGATCAGACAGATTATCTTTATCTGACCGTGAGAGCGCCCAGAATGCCGCGTTTGTTTGCAGCCTGGTCTCTGTGATGCTGCTGTCACGAATAGATCTCAGAGGAGGATGTGTTTCCTCCGGCCACACCTTTGGCAACGCTGCTGCTGCTGCTGCTGGCGGCTGGCCGCCTTCACAGAGGCGAGCCCTCTGGCCAGACGCAGGGGAAGATGGTCGGCCATCGACAGGAAATACACGCATATCTGAAGTCTTGTGGGATTGGCTCCATCGAAACTCCCGTAAACAAGGGCAGGGGCAGGGAAAAGGTTCATGGGAGGAGAGAGCAGGAGGCCACTCGAGGATAACTCGTGGGGATAGTTGGAGCGTCACTCAGAGGGCTAGGAGGCACCTAAATATTGATGCTGTGACTCATTGGGAATGAACACATATTACAGGCTGCAGAATAATAAAACAGAGAGCCAGAGCTCATGTAATACTCACAAATAGACATGATTCACCGAGAGTGAGTCAGCTTCCTGCTCCACTGTGTTTATTTGCTCCTTGTCTCTGTCTGTGGCTCCTGCACTGCTTCAGAAGACAACACCTGGCGGTTGTGTAACTGTTATGTAACGTCGGCTCATGCTTTCATCCTAATTCTGATATAGATGTAAAACCCAATTCCAGATTGAAACTGATTTTATAAATATGGAGCAGCAGCTTTCACATGAAGTTAAGATGCATACGTTTTTTTGTATTCAAAGTTGTATATGTGAAGGTTCTATTAACAATATTACATTAATTAATGCATCAATCATGGAGCAGACTGGATTGTATCACTGTTAAAGAGTAAAAAGGAAAAAAACGTAAGTGCTTATGTTCTGAGTAAATGTATCTGGTTACTTTTTATTTTCCTTAAATCTCACTCTGCAAAGGAATGAGGTCAACATTTTATTTTCAAATGTAAGTGATTAAATGCACTGTTGGCAAAGCAGGAAACAGGGGATTTACAGTATATGGGGAATGATGACAGAAAAGCAACTTTTAGAAAAAGAGTAAGAAGAGATCTGATGAGGCGGTTAAACGTTTCCCTCGCTCTGCTCCCTCAGGGAGAGGACAGTCGTGGTTACAAGGAGCTTGTTGCGGCCTCAAAGCGCGTCGACTCCGTCCCCGTGGCCATTTGCACAGCGAAGGAGGTGTGGGCTGACTACCAGCTCTCCTCTGACACCATCACCCTCTTCAGGAAGGTATTTCACAACATCACCGTGCACTGACTGATGATGATGATGATGATGATGATGATGATGATGCTGGCCTGTGTGGTGTGGTTCAGGCAGACAACCACCAGGACAATCTTGTTCTCGCCGACATCAAGAAGTTGGAAACTGATGGTCTCGTGAACTTCATCAGCGTCAATGAGATCCGCTACATGACAGAATACAACCAAGTGGTAGGGCTTCATCAATGATGAAGAATGATGTCTTATTCACTGACAATGGTGTTAGCAGCTCCTGGTGAGGACAAATTGAATTTGACTGACAGCTCCATTTTCCCTTTAACTTGAATTACCCATCAGGGTGGGCTTACCCACTGATCATCACTCTTACTGGTACATAGATATTTGTATAAATTTGTAAAAAAAAATCCCACTGTAGTCCCACCCATTTCTGCCCAGCCGGAGTGATTGCAAACTGTGTGTGTGTCCTGTCCTGACCCTCTGTTTCCCTCTCAGACAGCGGTGGGCCTGTTCAACTCGGAGGTGAAGTCCCACCTCCTGCTCTTTGCCAACAGGGGGACTAAAGAATTTACGGAGCTCAAGGAGCAACTCGGAGCTCTGGCCCCAGAGTTTACAGGCAAGGTGAGAATGAGAAGCAGAGTACATGATGATAATTTCATATTTTTACCTCTTAGAATTTGTAGATGTAAGGTCATTCTCACCATTTTCTTTCACTTAACTGAGTCCAGACATGAACAGATAATGAGACCAGAGATAATATGACGGTGGTGTGACACCCAAGATAGTAAAAAACTAAAAAATAATACATTTGGCGGAAACCTTGTGAATTCTTTTTCCATCACAAATCCAACGCACACCTACGATAAAACTCTTGAAGCACTTTCATATCTGCAGTCACTTGATTTTCTCTGCAAGAGGTTAAATTGTGAGTCTGCGTTCCAGTTCTTGTTCGTGCTGATTAATGGAGCCGTGAAGTCCAACTCTCGGTCACTCGGCTACTTTGGCATCAAGTCCCAGGACCTCCCACGAGTCGGCATCTACGCCGGCGACTCGGACATGAAGTGGCTTCTTCCTGTCGGGGAGATTTCGACTGAGCGAGTGCGGGAGTTCTGCCAGTCGTTCCTGCGAGGAGAGCTGAAGGTGAGCCCTCAGGATTTGCGACATCTGTGTTTGATTTTTTTAATTGATTGTACTGAGAATATGTAGATTCAGTTGGACACCGTTAATTAAATTATAAAAAGCAGTGCAGCCAAGAAACAAAATGGACAGTAGAAGTTTCACAGGAACTCTGCACCCCTGGCCTTGAGGACAGCGGCCCTGCCAGAGATGCAGAAGAAGAAAGGTTCCGTTTGCTTTGTGCCGCACAAAAGACAGGAAACCTCACTCTGTCACTAATTTGCTGTGTCGCACCACACAGAGCTGCGGCCGGGTGTGACCCAGTCTGGACTCCCTCAGTCAGACAGCAGGGTCAGGGAGGATTCAGATCACAACAGATCAGTTAAACAACTGGCCCTGGATCACCAGGGGTGGAAAACAAGTGTTTAGATTTGTTCCACCTAAGTTAAAGGAGCAATGACTCAGTTACTGTCCAGGGTTTTGTCTATTATCAGGTGATAATTTTATTATTGTATCACATTGAAATTTTCAAATTATATATAATATTATTATATCACTTCTGCTTTCGTTCATGACGTCAAAGTCATCCAGATCCTGAGCAACACAAACAGTGACCCTCCTGTCGCTGTTTGTGTTGCTGCTGTTTGTTTGCTTCATTCTCTTTGGTCCACTCACAACTTTCCAATTCTGAACTGGAGCTTTGCCTGGAAAAGAAAAGTTTCACTGCGTTGTCCATCGACATTTAACCATTTGTGAAAAATGTGTTTTTTTTATCCACAGCAGTTTGTTTGTTTTAAAATACATTTTATGGACTTTGTTTGTTGCTGAGACTTTGACTTTTGCTCTTGCATTTGCTAATTTGTGAAGTAAATATGTTTTGTGTGTCCTTTTTGTTCCAGTTAATTTGAATAAATGAATGAATGGCTATGATAAACATATAGGTGGAACACTTCTCTAGGTTACCTGAGGGGGGACATTTAATCTCTGCCCTTAACCCTCAGCATGAGTGAATCAGTTCAGTTCAATAAGTATTTGATTTCTACAAGTCAAGTGAATTGTTGAATGTGTTCTTCAGAGCTGTTCTGTCTGCTTTAATTCATGTTCCCTTTCATTTTGCAGGACGTGAAACAGGCTGGAGCAGAACCCAAAACAGAGCTCTGAACCCACCCTTCAAATGTAAATACATTATTAGACATGAAATAGATACATTAATGGGAAAGATGCCTCTGATGTGAATTCTTTGTTGTGTAAAAAACAAAAAAAACAAAAAAACAAGCAAGTGTCTGCATTCCTCACTGTCTGGGCAGTTTCTGTCTGTTAGCACAACTGAGACAATGCAAAGTGAAGGTTTGCCCGTGTGCGTGTGTCTATCATGCGTCCTCACTTATTTACCCCGTGTATGTTGTGTTTTGTCTGTTTACGAGAGTGCGAGCCCCGTCTGTGGCCCGACCGCAGGTCACCGGCCGCAAGCCGTAGTGATCTGGCGCAGTTCGCTGGTCTGTCCGCGAATGTTATTGTCAGAGCCACAACACAGTGACCTCAGGGAGACTGACACAGAGCAGGCAGGGAAGATCCCACCCCAGGCAGTTAAGACACAGCACTTAGTGGTACTTTCTCATGTGAGTCACGCTGGGCCCGGAGAGAGTGTAAATTAGGTGAGAAGCTTGATCTGTGCAGGACGTGCAGATCCCTGTGACGGCGGAATCAGAGGATGGACTCACACACAGTTCAGAAAAATGATATAAACTCAAAGTATTTGGCTGTAAAATCTACAAAAGCTTCATAAAAGAGCCGTGGATGGTGCGTAGGCATCGAGAGAGAAAAAGTTCTGAGCAAGTCCCAAAAATATTCTCTCTAGTGGGATGGGAATGTCGATGCCCAGACTGGGATCAGGATAATTAGTGGTGTTGTATTGCCAAGTGGATACATCCGGCGGAACTGGGAAAGCCTGGCAGGTGCAGACGCTTCTCAGAGACCAGATGGAAATACTCACGGAGCGCTGCCCGCCTGCGACTGAGGTGCACGACAGACGCGACAGCTTTGCATCGGTGTGTGAAATGGTGCGAGCTGATACGACGCTGCTGCCGCCTCACAAAAGAGCTAGCTTTAATGCCCCCTTCTACCTGTCAGACAACTCACTGTGTGAAATTAGTGATCACAAGGCCTTATTGTTTTTTCTCAAGATGTGACATGTAAAGTACTCCTCTTCCTCCTGCTCCTCCTTCATCTCCTGCTCAAACACAAACTCCTCTGTTGTCCAGAACGCAGTGCAAACCGCCGTGCCGTTGTGCTAAACTGAGCGGCAACTTGGCTGCTCTCAGTCCCGAGAAGGAAATGTCATAAATCTTCATCTAAAACTACTGGTCTCTGAGACTTGTCCCATAAATAAGCAGCGGGGAAACTAGGCCATAAGTCAAACTGGAGCTGCTGTTATTTATCTCTCTAAAAGATTATCCTCATACATTTCAAAGAAAATGTAAAGTCTTCATCAAAGCGTTAAAAGGCTGTTTCAGGTGTGATAAGTAATGGTTGAGTCTCACTATGACTCTGAGTCTGATGAGCAGTGTCATGCAAAATATACTTAGGTCCAATTGTCTGCACCTGAAATGTTCAATATGCACCATCGCCTTTGAGATATGCAACTTTCAATTTGAATTGCACGTGCAAGAAAAGCTTGATTTATCTTCAGTGAGATTCTAAATATTCACAAAATTGTTCTTACATGACCCTTCTGCTAACTGTCATGGCTACGGCCATCCAGGGTTTTTGTATAATGCCGTTAACAGAATGGCAAACAAACAAAAACAACAAATGCAGACAGAAACAAAAAATTATGTAATAATAATAAGAAGAAGAAAGTGAAAGAAAATTCCACATTCAGTGGTTTTTCAGTTGCATTTCAGTCAGTCCCCGGCACCCTAATGATGTCACACGTGTCTCTCAGACAGGAAGCACTCACACTGTCTAGGCCGAGAGCTCCCACACGCACTGTGAGGTAACGTTTTTAAAAAGGTGGTTGACGCACGTCTGCAGCTGGTGATGTGAAGGTTGTTTGTCGCAGTGATATCGTGCATGTGCATCACGCGAGAGGAGAAAAGCTGGTGAGGACAGGAAAAGGAAAAACAAAGCTCATCAAGCATAACAGTAGAAGTGGCTCCTGTTATGGCGTCTCAGCTGGAATTGCTTGACACTTCCATGAATATTCAACCCACAATATTGTTGTCGTGGATCCGCTGGTTGTGATTGAAGCCCTTACAGTCAGTTTCAGCTCAACTCGGGATCATAATTTCCTAAACATCATTAATTAGCTACTCTTGATTTCACCGGAGCGGCCATGTTGGATGACATTGTTTTGTTGCGTGCAGATTTTCCAATATGGATGAAGACACTGCCTGGTCTTGACCAGCCGACAGCTTCTTGGTTATCTGTGCATTTCTCCTGTATATTCTGCTGCACAGACACGAGAACCCACAACACCAGTAAAGGAAAAAAAACAAACAAACCCCAGTGGTGTTTGCTCATTGTCTGGGCGAAGGGATTTCACTGCCAGGACGCAACAACAAACGAGCGCCTGATCCAAGACGCTCCAGACTCCGTATTTCCTGCCTCATCCGAGATGTTGTTGCAATTGTTTTCTCCAGCTGCGCGCTACAGTGTTTCCACAAAAACGAACAGAGGACCAGACATTGAAATTACACGGCACACGTTCCAAGACAAATCCCCGAAACCAGGAATAACGCTAGTCTCTCTGAAACACAAAGGACACCAAGGTCACTGTGCCGCTGCAGCACCGGCGTCCTCCCTGCAGGCCTACAAGATAAATGGAGCTGTTTTGGGGGCGCTCCGAGATAAATATATGTCAAGTGTTACGCGCGCATAAATGTTTGGTTATCTACGCAGTATTTAAGTTGCAATATGGTTTAGGTCCAAGCTGTGAACTCCAAATACCTTTTTTTCGTCTCTATCACAAACCCACAGCTGCAGCCGCAGCTGAACCGTATCGCTCGGGCAGCTACATCCAAACCCGCATGCATAAAGCTGAGCATCCAACACATGGGGTTTTCCTATATTTAGCTGTATATATGCTGGAATATATCAAGCGAGGCTGCGCGCTGGTTCGCTGGTCGCCATCCGTAGGCCGTGGCTTCTCCGCTGGATCTGTCCGGGACCTGGAGCGAGATGGATCTGTAAATAGTGACGGGCTGTGGTTCTGGTGGCACTCTGCAACATTCTAATTAAGCTCTGTCGCATAATGAGGCTCACTGCTGTTCCGTGTCACACGATTAGTAGCTTGTGGTCGGCTCAGACTATAGTTTGGGGTTTGTGGGGGTGGGAGATCACATCTGGGGCAAGGACTGTTGTAGCATAACAGCAAGGGGAGCCGGGATGTGTGCAGCGGGTCTTTCTGATTAAAACACAGTCATATTTCAGGGTATTTTATGGAAGAAATAGTTTGGACGGGCAGGAGGTTTGCTTCATTATTTATACTCTGGTGGCCTGGTAAACAAAACGTGGATGAAATGAGTGGTTTGAAAACGATCGACAGAGAAACGTTGGCAGTTTATGGCAAAAAAATATTGGTCAGTTTACCCGATGAGCTGAGAGGAGGCATTTTAAGATTCCGTAAATCAGTTTGACGTTTCTCTACGGGTCAACAAGTGTGTTAAAGTCGAACGTACATTGACCCAGTTGTTTTGCATCACAGGGAAAGGGAATCCTGTCAAATGACTCTTTAGGTCATGTTTCCCTTTTTGCCATGGATGTCGACTGAATGTTTACATACTGTACATGCTTGCATACACATGTGTATATATTTATAGGTCAACATGCACCGTGCACTGTACGTAAAGATGAGAGCCAGGAATTTTTGCGGCTGGGCACGTCTCTGAGCGGGTGAATGAGTTCCTGGACTCCGTGCCAGGGGCAGCGTGGGTGTTTCAGGGAGATTTCATGACAAGTGGAAGCGGAAACGTTGACATCTGATTCCCCGTCCAATCAGAGGGTTATCTCAGTGTGTGGGTCTGGCCTGACACAGGAGGTGGACTGCTGTATATATTGACCTCGGCTTTGGGGAAAGAAACAGAACGAAGCGTCGAGGAAGAGCGAGCAATCAAGAAAGCAACTTGTCTGCAGCGAGAAACTCATCACCAGGCATCATGAAGACTCTGACTCTGCTCTCCATCTGCGCCCTTCTGTCGGTGTGCTGGTCCATGGGAGGTAAGCACAGACTCAGTCCCAACAACACCTTCTGGTACCTGCACCAAGTGTCGTTCTACCTTCAGTGTTCTCTTCTGTGATCACCAGCTGTGGAACCAGAGGTTGTCGTGGACCCTGGTGCCGACGTGGCCGCTGATGCCGCCGTAGCCGCTGATGCCGACGTGGCCGCTGATCCTACACCTGCCGATTCCTCCTCCTCCTCTGAGTCCGACTCCAACTCTTCCTCTGACTCTTCCTCCGACTCTTCAGCATCCGATTCCAACTCAAGCTCTGACTCGGCCTCCGATTCATCCTCCTCCTCTTCCTCTTCCTCCTCCTCGGAATCCTCCGAGTCCTCCGAGTCCTCCGAGTCCTCCGAGTCCTCTGAGTCCTCGTCATCTGAGTCCACTGAATCCTCTTCCTCTGAGTCCTCCTCCTCCGAGTCCAACTCTTCCTCTGCATCCTCTTCCTCTTCCTCCTCGTCCTCCTCAGAGTCAGCCAGCACTGAGGGTATGCAACGACAATTCCAGACAGACTCTCTGCAAGTTCCCCACAACAAAACTCATGCATGTTTCTGATTGTTTCCCTTCAGCTCCTGCAGTGATCATGAAGAGAGACCTGGCTGCTGTTCTCCTGAGAAGAAGAAGAGCACCGGGAGCCCTCACCCCTCTGCAGCTGGAAAGGTACAGCTTTTTATTCTCATTGGAAACTCAGTGAGAATCAAATAGCTCATGTTGCACTGTCTAACTCATGTTAGCTTGTTTTTAAGCTGGAAAGTGACACATGCTTTCATTTCCCTCCAGCCTGAAAGAGGTGTGTGAGTTGAACTTGGCCTGTGACGAGATGGCTGAGACCGCGGGTATCGTCGCTGCTTACACCGCCTACTACGGGCCCGTTCCCTTCTAAGTTAGAGACTTTGTGTGAAGTCTTTTCCTTGTTCTTGTTTAATAATGGTGCAATAATCCCCTGAAATGCAAAAAAGGAGCAGACAATTAAAAATTTACGGGTTTGACCTGCTTTATAGTGTTAGGAGGATCTCTTTTTTTTTTTTTTTTTAGGGACAGATCCTTGCAAATCTGAACCATCTTTAGTGGTCGAGTCTGACAAGGCGTCTTCCAGGGTTTCAGAGAGCGGCACATGGAAACACGAGTCTGTGAAGTATGCAGACGCCCACAAGAATTTCAATACTTCTTCTCATCTCTCGGGTAAAATAAAAGAACAAAAGAATGAATGGTGCTACAAATGCAAATGTATTGTATGTTGATATGTTCATGTTTTTATATCATGCTTTAATTTTACACATAGTAGTTGAGTAGTGGCAACTTCTTAGAGGTACTGTAGTTGTAGTGGTGTTATGTATTGATAGTGGTAGTGTACAGTGGTTGTTAAATGCACATTAGTTATCTGTAATGACTGTAACCACAAATTGCCTCTGAGTTTGAAAATAATAAATTATTTTGTGTTGTGGAATCTTTGTGCTCTTGTGAGTATGTTGTGGTGCTTTTAAAGCTCACTATTAGCCAGGTCTGTCTCTTCAGCTGTTAGATACTCCACAGTGTTTCCAGGGGCACAGTGAACATAAAACAGCTCATGATGCCACTTGAAATAATCCCAGGATCCCTTGTTGTTGTCGCCAAAATACTGATCACAGATGTTTTGTGCTGGGTGAAATATTTTCTGAATCAGATCTTTCATCTTTCATTCAGCACAAATTATCCTTGTACTCCTCTGGCTCAGGGTTGTTCTCATATACACCACTAGAGGGCAGTGTTGGCAGACCAGAGGTTGCAAGGTTTTAAAAAGGGGTCATGGGTCCTTCACCATATTACTAAAATCTCTTACAAGTCAAGCCAACTGTAACCCTAAACCCATGCAGTACAGCCAAGCAATATTCAGATTTCAAGGAGGAGACATCATACCTATGAACAATCAGGCTTTAATATTTGACTGGTCAAAAACGTGTGCGCACATGTGTACAGGTGTGTGTAGTGGTCAGCACTAATTTAAAGGTTCCCCACACACTGTCTGTTTTGATCCTCAGAATTCACAAATTGCAAAAGAAACAGTCATCACAAGCAAGAACTTGATCTTTGAGTTTACAATGTACTTGATATTACTAATATTGAGTAGGTTGATAAGGTTCATCGTGCTTCTGTGATAAACGCTTTTTACTGTAAAAACTCTGAACTCTACACTCTCAAGCCTGATGTGTCCTCATATCACCACTGTTCTGTCCCGCTGATAAGACAGCAGTAAATATTCTCCCATCGTACCTTTAACACAGGGTCAGCTGCACATTTGTCTTTTGCTGTAGGATCACGAAAATGATGAGTCTACAGGTTTTTCACCAGATGAGTTAAAAAAGTCAATAATTAATCTTTTATTTTTCATCTCACAATATTGGAGAGCAATAAAACAAGCCTGACAAACATCACCAGTGAACAGCTTGCAGAAGTCAGGGGCACATTTACCTTATTTAAAACTACATATTCTTTGAATACAATCATTCATCTCATTTATAAAATAATTTTTACACCTTAAAACGATGTGTTAAGGATCTGAGGGTGTCTTATACACGGGAAATTATTAGTCCTTTTTTTTATCTGTAAAAATATTAAACACAGATCCTGGTAGAAACACTGACATATGAAAACAAACCTTAGTCTGTAACATCACACTTGTGCTCCGCAAGTAAGAGTAGATCTGATCATGGCATCAAGAATAAAGAAGAATTTGACTTTGCATTTGAATTTGCATCACTCTGCTCCTTCACAGAGACGTGACTTACTATTTTCACATACATTTCATTCATACTATATCATTTTATCATTTTATAAAACATGAAATATATTAAGTGCATGTTATTCATTTTAAAAAATATTGCTGTTGTCCACTTATCCCATGAAATATGAATATTTATATATATATATATATATATACAGTACCTCACATCCGTGTCATCTTCAGGATGTGCAGCTCTATCTTTATCTCGTTTTCCACCTCTTTCTCTGCACTCATTGCAGGGTTATCATACACCTCTGCGTGTGTCTTCTGACCCTCCGCCACACACTCTTTGTCTTTGAGTTCTAGGTCGTCAGCAGCTATTTGGCAGCATTTGCAGCAGCAGCAGCATTTGGCAACAAACACTCCGACCACTTTGTCCCAGGGAGCCAGGGAGTGGGCCCAGAGAGGGAGGAAATCCCAGGATCGCAGAATCGCGGGCAAACACCCGGGTTTCCGTTTCTGCAGCACGTTGATCACTATGATGATGATCAACATCACAAGGATAGGTACACCCACGCCGACCAGTACCTTCCAGCCAGCCAGCGACAGGCTGAACACAAAGAGTGGCAAAACAAAAAAGCAGCAGATGATGTAGACAGCTGCAAACCAGCGATAGGAGGCGGTGATGTTGCCGAGACCTTTAGCCAAGCGGATGGGGATGCGGGTGAAGGGGATCGGATACCAGAGGATGATGCCAGAGATGTTGAACAGGAAGTGGACAAGGGCAATCTGAAGTGATCAGAGGCCAACAACAGTCATTATACTTCTCCACATAAAAACACCTTGCATCCTCAGGAAAAAAAGAAATACTTACATAGTATTTGTGATTATTTTAGTTAGGTTTTTTTTTTTTTTTTTTTTAAGTAAGTTCAACTTCCCCTAAATGGAAATTTTGTATAATATCTTAACAAATACAGACTATTCTATACTATTTTTTACAGATCACATATCCCTGCAAATTCAAAATAAATCACTGTAAAAACTCTTCAGTGAAGTCAATGTAGTGATTGTATAATGGTTACGCATTCGTGAGAATGTCTGACCTGTAGAGCATTAGCCAGTGAGTCTCCAGGACTAGCCATGGCTGCCAGGATGGCTGTGGTGGTTGTACCAATATTTGCACCCAGGGACAGCGGGTATGCTCTCTCTATGCTGATGACACCAATACCTATTCAAAAGATGCACATCAACATTGACCAGAAAATGTCTTGCTTTGCATTTATCGTCAGGGCTCGAGCCACAACGGCTGATGGGGGATTCCACTCACCTACGAGCGGAGTAATTGCAGAGGTGAAGACCGAACTGCTCTGCACGATGAAGGTCATGCCAGCTCCGACGATGATGGCAATGTAACCAGTGACCCAGCCGAACGGAAATGGGAAATCTGCATGAACGTGACACATGAGTGCAAACATCCACACAATATTCACCCACTGACTGAACAGTTTCTTCTTGGCCTTATGTTAGCAGTGTGCGGTGCTGCCCACCAGTGTTGAGGATGGTCTTGATGACTGCGGCCACCTGACCCTTCAGCATGGAGTTGAGCAGCTTGACGATGAGGATCAGGCAGGAGCAGAGCACGAACAGAGAGATAGCCAACAGGATCAGACCCACCGCCAGGTCAGAAAGATTTACATTTACGAAGAGATGGTTACCTGGGAAACAGAAAACACACACACAAAATGCTGTGTTAAAACCCGCCAAATATGGGTATTTTTCAGCTTTCTTGTTGTCTTACATTTCTGGATATTAACTGTATCAGAAATGTTCTTCAGCGTGAAGGTGAAGTTCCCATCGTCCCAGCAGAGAGACGGAGAGGTGCAGTTCTCCGGTCCAGGAACCGTGACGTTCATTAGCGTCTGAAACACATTTGGATGATAACAACACTTGAATCCTAATGGTTCTGAATATTTTAAGTTTTATAGCTGAGATGTTTCGTCTTTTCAACAATAGCTGTAATATTTGAGACATGACAGAGCTGTGGATGTTGCAATAAGCAAACACATTTAACCAATATGCATAGAGCACATACAGTCACAAATAAAGACTAAAATCATTTGTTGATTTTACCGTGTTTGTGAAGGTTTTGCACCATCTCTTGACAAGACTCTTATTCCTGGCTAACGGGTCGCCAGTGGCGATCCCAGAGAGGACAGAGCTGTCCAACTAAGTCCAAGAGAAAGAGAAGGGCCATGAAGGTAACAGACTCCGTACAGTCCAGAAGTGCGTAAAAGTGTCGATATCCAATGTCCATCAGAGAATGAGACTTTACCACTATGATGGCCTCGGTGAGGGGGTCAGTGATCACATTCAACAGGTCCGGGGCCTCTCCGCTCTGGATGTTGAAGGAGTCGATGATGAGCTCAGTGACCACGTACAGGTAACCAGTGGCTACCTCCAGAGGCAGCAGCACCAGCACAGACAGCCAGTTGAAGAAGTCGTGCACTGTGGCCCCTGCAAAAGCCCTGAAATGCAAAGTAGTTGCATTGCAGTAGTTGGTGGTTATCTCTGTCCAGGGAATGTTCAAATATTGAAGCCATAATGGGTTGTCCATTATGGCTTTATATATTTGAAGCCATAATATTTGGAACCAATTTAAATCCATTGGTTTTCTTTGTTTGTCAATACCAGTATATATTTTATATACATGGTTTTCTCTGATATACTGTGGTAATTTATTTATAATTCATGCATTTGAGTTTATTTTAGTACACATTTATGGCTTGTACTTTATCTAAAGGTGTATTTACCTGATTGCCTTAACCATAAAATCTGATTTATGGGGGTCAGGAGCGAGACACTGTTGTAAAATGTGAACAGGTAGCATTTCCTATAGTATCTCTGGAAATTCTTGGGATTCACATCAGAATGCAATGTTCTTTGTACTCTTTTTTTTTCTTGAACTTCAAATGAATGTTGTGAGAGGACGCAAATTATCCATGAAACATGAAATGATCACCTGCGAAATGTGCTGCGTTCGCCAGCCTGCGTCATTGCCACTAGCGTGTTGGTGACGGAGGTCCCGATGTTGGTGCCCATGATGATAGGAACGGCCAGTTGGACTGTGAGCACTGCCAAAGAAATCATCATCATCATCCTCATCCTCATTATAATTCTGATTCGATCTTTTCTGTGCTTCGTACTCACGCCCAGAGGAGACCATGCTGACAACTATAGAGGAGGAAGTTGACGAGCTCTGCACCAGAAGAGTGACCAGAACGCCAATGACCAGACCGGCCAGTGGGTTGGCCAAAACGGAGTTGTCCTGGAAGATGTCACCTGCTGCTTTACCTGGTGAGATGGAAGCAGCAGCACACAGGGCAGTTTTCCTTCATAGCACGGTATTCCAAGGGAGTGTGTCGTGATAGAAAACAAAGCATGGTTTACCACTGATTCCTTTAATGTCTAGGGTGAACAGTAAGATGGATTTCAATGAGGAAACTTTCTGTTTTAGCGCTGCTTGTTTCATCCATTACGTTTGCTTGGTGACACCCATACATGAGTGACAATGTGTTTACCTCCAACCAGCTGAAAAGCTGAGCTGAGGATGTCGAGCGAGCAGATGAACATGTAGAGGAATCCCAGCAGCAGGACCAACTTCCCCACTGACACCAGCACTCTCTTCACCTTCCCTCTGGTATCCAGAGCTGACAAAGTAATTTAGTGGGATTAAACACAGAATTTAAATAAAGCAGTTTGAGGGCATGCGGAAAAATGTAGGTTCAATAAATGCCACCAACAATGGCTCTGTTGTATTGAAACATATCAAAACATCATGTTGTTGATATTTCTAAATGGAAATGTTCTGTGTGTACAAATGTCTGCCTTAGACCATAGAGCCTAGAAAGTAAAAAACAAGAACGTAATTAATCACCATTAGGCTTTTTACTAATTTGCTTCTCTGACAGTTAACTGCAGTGACAGTAATACTTTTAGAGTTATTAACTTGACCAAGCAGTGGTGTTTCCTCCTCGTGCCTCTCAGGGCGTTGGCACAAACTCTGAACTCTGTGCTTTTCAAATAAGCACATTGATGGCACTGATTAGGCTGATATATGGTTTTTCAAATGAGATAATATTGGTCAGCATTCCGCCCTTGTTTTACAGCGCTGAATCAGACATCATTACAGTGAACTCTAAAGTCAGGATTAAACATACAGTACTACAAAGGGATTTATTACTGATCTTGAAAAGAATCATCACAACTTCATCGCTCCAATCATGAAACTGTGTTTAGTTTTCATATATTTGTGTTTCTCTTGAAGTATTTGACAGTTGCAATCTTTTAACTATACAATAACACTATAAAACAACATATAGGACCTGCCATCTCATCTGTGATTGTGAAACTTTGTTATATGAGACACTTCATCATATCTACATGCTCCTAAACTAATCTAATCAGGACACATGTGTTCCTTTAAAATGCAAAGATAAGACAACACTCATACAATTTATTACACAAGCAAATAACAGGTCTTCACCTGACCATGGGACCCCGGTGTCCTTCAGCTCTGGCAGGTCCCATGGGTCTGCGTCCTGTGACTCCCCCTCAACCAACGCCAAAGTGGAATGTGCCAGACTCGCTTGGCCCTCTAACACACACAAAATATCAAAAAGCAAGTACAATTACTGCAATTTTTGCAAATTTGTATATATAAATATGCATACCTCACATCTAGCTAAATGCAACAGAAGTATTTTATATGAAATCACCTTTGTTTTTATTTTCTTGCTCGTCATTGTGATCCTCCCCGTTTTCAGGAGACATTTGCTAGAAAAAGAGGAAAGAAATGCTCATAAGAAGATTTTTACACACATTTTTCTCAAAACAATCAGCAGGGGAACAGAATTTTTCATTTCAGTGTTTGCTGGATGACAGACGGTGCATATATTTATATTTGGTGACTTACTCAACTTAAATTAACTTGGATTAAAACCACGACTTGGCTAACTCCTACTATTTACCCTTTCTCTGGGAACATGCCAGTCAGTTTCAGATACACACACCCACACCCACACACACGCATGCACACACATACACTATTACTCTGTTTCCCTCACATGCCACAGTTATTGATCTGAACACGTGGTGGAGCTGCAGTAAAATTCCATTCAAACATTCACACTATGAGGGTTAATCGAAGCAAACGTTTGTTATTCAGTTTTGATCAGATGTGTAGATGTACTACAACTTGATGATAAATAAATAATAAACCCTGTTGCATTTAAAGTAATAACTGTGAATGATCAACACAATATTTTACTATCATACCAGCACTGTTGTGACTTGATATAAATGTATTTTAGTAGTAACACACTTAATTACATCACAATAGCAACACTACATCTAACGACAATCACATACACATTTTACATTCAGTGAACATTTTTACACTTGTAATTTCTAATTTGTAAAATGTGTTAATCATTCAGCTATTAATGATCATCTTGGCGACAGAAAATACAGTTTCACATTTTATTAAGTTTTGCATTTTTATTTGATTCAGACTGGATGAATCATTCATTTGATTTTCCAGTAATGACAGTAGTTACGAATGCAGAAAGAAAGTCGCATCTCTTGCTCTCACCTGTGGCAGACGCAGTGAGTCCATGCTCCTTGTGTCGTGAGCTCATCTGGGCTTCAGCTTTAAAAAATGCTTCTTCCACGCAGGTAGTGTGAAAGGTGGGAGTGGAGGGGTTGGGGGTCAGGTGGGCGCAGCCTTCACATCACCAGGAACACCTCCATGTCTCAGATAAGTCGAAACTCACCTCTTTCAAACCTTGATCAGTCAGACACTGCTGTAATCACTGCTGTCGCAACCCGGCTCACGATGTTCCAGATAAGACTCAGGTTGGTTGTATCCTGCACCTTTACACCTGCTGTCACCAACCTGCACACATCACCGCAACACTTCCCTCATTCGGCCTGAGATCAGTGCGTTCAGTGATCACACGTCCTCAAACATGTAGTAGAAAATAAAAACTGATTGGCCTCTGAGTGATGGTAGGGGTTAGTCATTGTAGAGGAGTGGCCGTGACGAGAGCCACAACAACACATAGATCACGTGTGAGGGTGGGGGGCATACAGGAAGTGCTTTCAGAGTCTGCTCTATTTTGGGAGAACGGTGATGATTTTTAGAAGTCCATTGATCCTCTTGATACAGCCACCCATCGGTCAATATTAAAAACCACAATGAAGTCCAGGCCTGTAGAGCTGCTGATGGTGACAGAGAGAGGTTTGAGGGGTCAAGTCGACCTGGGTCAAACTGATGCAGTTTCCATGGAAGTTTTGACGTGACAATATGAAGCCAGGCCAGGAGGGGCATCGCTCTCTTTCTCTCTCTCTCCCACTCTCCTTCTCCCTGATACTGTTCTCTTTTAGATCCCAGGTTTGGATCTTTTGTTGGACCCAGGTCAATGACAACTGATTAAAAGCTAATCTATTCTAATCTTTTCTTTCAATGCATACAGTCTAATGCAAAAATATACTTCATATACGTTTTTATCTACTGCATTATAATTTGTGGTGCTGTTGAGTTGTGTCTTGTTTTGCTGTATAAATATGATCAAATATCTATACTTCATCACATACCATTGAGGATGAATCACTCGTCACCCTCTGTAGCCAAACTTACACAAGTGCCTGTCTGATATGACCCCACAGTGATGATGTGATCAGCTCAAATGCCACACTGACCTTCAGTGATTCAAAACCCCCTTTAAACGCAATGTAACACAGTACAAATGAGGCAAATGATTCCTAGTCTGGTCTCTCCTGTCAAAGCTGAATCAATGATAACTGGGACAACAAAGGGGAAAAATATCCCTCTATTTTTAGATTCATCAATAAATGTCAGACTATTGATTTTGATCTGGTCACTTCCTGCAGAGAGCTAGTGGGAGGACAAGTGATTTCTTTACCTCTATACGTTATATATTCAGTTTTGAAGATAAGACAGATTTGTTTTACTGTAGCATGTAAGAAGAATCAATGTCTTCATTGTCAGTGTGCAGCAGTCACATCACATCACATGACTGGGAAACACAACTACTGATTAAGGGGTTCATGAAACTCATGGTGGAATGTTGAGGGTTTGTAGTTGTTTTGTGTGCCTGATGCATGTGGAGTCCGTATTTAAACATACGATCATCATCTGTTTTATATGCCATCACTTTTAATTGGAGTTTCTTTTTTCCCTTATAGTCAGGAATTATTTTTCTTGTTTCTATTCATTTTAAACATCAATCTGTTTACACTGCGTGTTCAGTGTAGCTGCTCCAGGAGGCGCTAGAGGGCTACTTTATACTTGAGCCATTGCTGTCAGAGGATCATATGATAAACCTGAGGGTTTTTGAGGTGCTAGATGGAAAAGGAAAATAAACCAAATAAAGTCATGATAAAGAAATATACTTAAAATTTTTATACTTCACTACTACTAGAGTTATACATAAAATAAACTATAACTGGACTATAGTCTGGAATTATTTTTCTTGTTTCTATTCATTTTAAACATCAATCTGTTTACACTGCGTGTTCAGTGTAGCTGCTCCAGGAGGCGCTAGAGGGCTACTTTATACTTGAGCCATTGCTGTCAGAGGATCATATGATAAACCTGAGGGTTTTTGAGGTGCTAGATGGAAAAGGAAAATAAACTATAACTGGACTTTTGATTCAAACAAAACCAATGAAATTTTAAATATATATTGAATACTAGAGAGATTATTTGTACAGTAATGATATGATAAACTATGATATAATGCAATGTAGTGTCGTTATACTCGCATGACTGTCGTTATATACGTATATAACCGATAGAGGGCGTAGGTCGGCTTTTCAATAACTTGAACTTTCAAAATAAAAGATTCAATTTTAAACTTAGTGCCAGAACTAGTGCGAACTAACCCTATGTTCGATTATAAGAACATGACGTATGAAGAACGAGCGCATTCTTTATACTCGCTAACGCGTATAATCGTGACGACAACACTTTTCGCCCTGGTCTGACCTACACTTGAGTCTTGCTTTCACTTCCGGGGTGTGCGGCAGTGTTAGCCGGGGCCAATGACATGCTGAAGGAGTCAGCGAGCCGAGCGCTTTAAACACACATTATTTCTCTCCTATGGTGTGAACATTAGCTCGACGCAGTGTCCGACATGTCGTCCACCACCTCGGATTATCCGGGGGAGCAGCAGCAGCAGCAGCACGGAGGAGCGAAGGTAAGCAGCATGCTAACGTGTTAGCTCAAGAGTTAGCTTCGCTGTGGCTGATACTAACGGCTGGTGCCTCCTGCTGTTCCAACCCCTTCACTGAGTCTGTCGGGTTTCTGTGAACTAATGAAGTCAGCATGGAGACCGATCCATGTGCTGTGTGTTGATGTGCAGATGCCGGTGGGTGTGGACTACGTGCCCACAGAGGAGGAGAAGATGGTGTTCAGGGAGTGCAACAATGAGAGCTTCTGGTACAGGTGTAAGTTCAGAGCCTGCTCATCCATGACAGGTTGCCGCTTTAAAGGAACTATCCCTTTAATTTCGACATGTGTATTTATCAACATTCATGCTTCCTCTGCAGCGGTGCCTTTCTCAATGATCGGCATGGCTCTCACCAAAGCCATGATCTCCAAAGGTAAATTTGTGCAGTGTGGTTATCATCCAAATATCAGTGAAAGGACAGAAGCACACGTGTTATTTTTTTAGATTGACCCTGCTCTGTTTTTTTTATTCTAGGGGTCCTCACTTCATCTCCAAGGTTTGGAGCGCTTCCCAAAGTGGCCTGTGAGTTCTTGAATTTTAAGATGGAAGAGAAACACTCAATATTAATAGCAACACCTCAGATAAGCATCAGTCAGTGTAACCACAACACAAACTACAGTCTGAAGAATGACCCCAACATCTCTCTAAAACTGAAAACAAGAAAAGTAGAAGTCAGCAACTGACCTTATCATTTTGGCCATGTCTTCTCGCCCTAGTCTAGGCTGTAAAAAAAAAAAAAAAAAAACCTAGCTTTGTAGAATACTTTGTAGAATATACCGTCAAATCAAATACTATTTGAAAGAGCAAATGCTTGTTGTTCATCCCTACTGAGACATTAAAATGAACATTTTACATACATGTTCATATATACATTATATAATCAGAGTGAGAATACATTGACCATACGTTCAAATTTTAATATGGGTTATTACTTCTTTGATTGTCTCCAGTTGCTGGCTTTTGTGGCTACCTGTGTGGGAAGATGTCATACATGCGGACATGCCAGGAGAAGTTCCTGAGGTTGGAGAATTCTCCTCTGGGAGAAATTCTTAGATCAAAGATGGGTGCGGCCCAACAATAGTGAGTATCATACACTTGTTTGTATTACTGCATGCTTTGATCTGTTGAACTACCCCTTGACCTTAATTGTGCACTCACAGTTCCAAGGGTCCCCAGTCAGAGTTGAGTGACCCAGACAGCCAGTCATTTGAGCCCATGTTCCAGCCAGCAGAATCCCCCAGCAAAATGCCCAGCAACTACAGAGACAATCCGTACAGCCTCAGGACGGAGCCAGCCACTCAGCTGGGCAGAGCAGATGACCACAGTGCCCCAGGTACCACACAAAGGCACCATGTGAAATATTTTTGCATTCTGCATAAATCAAACCATCCAACTTATTTTGTTTATCATCATTACATATATAACTTATGTATGTGTCTGTATCTTTGTTCCCATCATCTCCAGGTCAGTATGTGGGTGACGAGGAGCCCAGGAAGAAATCAATCCTCTATGAGGACCTGAGGGTCAAAAACAGAGAAAACTACGAGGTGACACTAACCCAGAAGGCTGACACACTGCTCAAACCAACACCTGAGAAGGAACAAGAAAGACCCAAGACAAAAGGTAAGCAACTGTGTCTGCTGCTGCTGCTGCTGCTGCGTAAATGTGTTTAACAACTGCTGGGTTAGGAAAAGTTGAAAGGTTTATATTCAAGGAAAATCATAGTATTTAACGTAGTCTCCTTTTTCTCTCTTACTTTTCAGTAAAGAAAAACATCTATGGAGACACCTGGGAAGAATGAGTTCTTATTTCATTTCATTTATTTACCTCCCTCCAGTGAGACTGAGCACCGGGGGACATGACGTTGTTTTGGTTTGGGATCAGTGTCTTCTTGAGTCAGTCAATTAAACCAAACTGCTTGAAAACGAGAGCTGTCTGTCAGTGCTTTGGCATTGAAGCTACATTTTACAGCTGCGTGCACTCAGTAGAGGTTTTTACAAGCAAGTGATTTATTTATGTTGAATTTATTTTTGTCGGTCAATAATATAAAGATGGGTTTTGGTAAATGTATACCAACTAGATTAGTTGTTGAAAAGCTTTGAACCAAGAATATTTGTTTAAAAATTGACTTGAAGATAAACATTGCATTAAAAACATATGAAAGAAAATAAAAAAGCACCTCTCCATGACATCAGCAGGGTGTTATCATTTTTAGCGTTTCCTCGTCAGGCATAAATAAAGGACAGGATGTGTACATGAGTACCTTCCCATACTAATTCTATTCTTCCAAATTTTAGAGTTTTTACTGTATTTGGTGACAGTAGATTATTTTATATAAAACACATTTACTGTAAAAATAAGAAACAAATAATACAATGGGCTGTGTGTAAAACTATCAACTGTAAAGCATTCAATGTCATTTGACAGTTCAAGAAGATAATAGTCCACAGAGCTGCATCATTTATTGTGGTTTTGGAGTGGTGATGAAGCACTGATATGGCTTTTCTTGTGTAACTAAAGCTGACCGTGGCTATGACCATGGTGGCTGGGGTTGCAGCTGTGACTGAGTCCGTGGCTATGTGAAGGTCCATGTCCGTGAGAATGAAGAGGTGGTGTGGGACCAGACAGAGCACTGCTTGAGCTGGGCCAGCCTTCATACGTCACAGTAGCAGCAGAATGAATGGTTGATGGTGGAGCGTACGCCTGGACCGGGTAGGAGCCTGGTGTGGGATTGATTTGTGGAAGCAGAGTCTTTCTCCTCTCCTCTATGGAAGCGGGAACCCACAGGACCCCACAGATGTTCCTCAGCAACCTGAACGGCATCAGCTTCTCCACAACGCCAGCCCTGGCCTCTGACATGTCCAGAAGAGAGAACCATCCTTTCCCGTACATCCACCCGATCAAAATGGCGATGACATTGCAAGGGAGCGCACAGTGAGGAACAAGGGCTGTGACGATGATGAGGAACACCCAGGGAAGAGCTATGGTGGGGAAGCTGACCCCACACAGGAACCCTTTGGTCATCTTTGTGTGCATGGTGGTCACAGCCACACAGGCCAGGGCCACAGGGACAAGGCCCTCAGTGTGGCCGGGGCTCTGGCTGCGGTCGTCCTGCAGCAGCAGGTCCAGGAAGCTGTAGCACAGGCCAGTGGTGGTGGACAGCAGCAGGAAGACGGACAGGAAGCGGACGGTGCCCACACCTCTCTCCAGGCTGCCACAGAGGAACACCAGGGCTGTGACGTTCAGGAGCAGCTGGGCTACACTTCTGTGATAGACGGGGAACAGGAGAAGTCTGTGGATGTGCCCACTTTGGAAAACAGCCGCTCCAACACTGAGGAAACCCTGAGCTAAGCTCAAGTATGATTGGATGCAGAATAAAACGCATGATGCCAGAGCCAGAGTGAAAACCCCGCAGGTGATGGCGGGAACAATGTCTTTTACAACCTGTGACAGGATTCTCATGTAATCCATTGTTGCCTTTGAACTATTTAACTACAGTCATTCACGTTGAACTGGTTCAAGTGACAACCAGGAAATCAACAAACCGACAGAGTTTCTATGGTCTCCACGCTCCTTCTGAAACAGGAAGTATTGTCTCATCCATGGGGTGTCCACTGTTTACATCTCAAATTGATGCATCTGGATGAATAAAACTTCCACAGTCATCAATACTACATTTTCCTAGCGGTAGCCCGAACACGACTGTGAAGGAGTAAAGAACAGAGACCACATAAAGGATGGTTGGATTGGATGTCCGGTCAAGCGTTTCAAAATAAGATGCGAAAAACAGCAGGATGGTAGATTCTTCTTTAAAAGTAACTTTGTGACTGCGTGGATTAATTGATAACCCATGCATGTGAGCTGCAGTGAAAAAAAAACAGAAGGATGTCATCCACCCAAATACTGCTGAAGCAAGGGGAAGGCTACATATAAGTTGTTGAAAATTTTTGTATCTTATTTTGAAGTAGTGTCTGCTTATATTCCGGTGTATTATTAGCTGCCGTAGTGGTGGTAGTAGTAGTTGTTCCAGGGTTGTGGAATTGTTTTACGGCAAATAGTAATAATCTAAATAATACAATGCTGCAGTGTAAATATGTATAGTACCACTAGTGATAGGAAATACTGACTAAACTGATTTTAAAGTAGTTTCTTTAATGCAGTGTTAATATTCGATAGTAAACGCTAACCCCCTCCTCAGTCTAAACAGACAGTAAATGTAATACAACATACAATACAATACAGTCTGTTACTTAACAACTTCAATGTATTTAGTTCCAACAGAATCAAAGTGAATGCATTGGTAGAAATATGTGCACATTTACAAGCAAGGTTTTTATATTTTAGCATTTTCAAATATAGACTATAGATCTTTTGCATTTTTTTTATTGAATAAATATGAGTTTTAGGGTGCTTAATTATGTCTTTAATTGTGCTTTTTTAAATTATTATTATTATTATAAGTAAATGAAATGAGACGTCAGCACGTCTGTCCCCCTTCCGGTGTCGTGCGGTTACTGCGGCGGATGTTGATGTTTTGCTTCTCTTCTGCTGAAGTGAACGATGTGAGCTGAATCTTCTCCGGGACAGACTGTTTTTTTTTCTCCGCGCGCATCACGGCTCCCCCGACACTCTCTCCCCGGTAAGCTCCCTCTGTCAGTCGGCACCGTGTCTCTCCCGGTGTCCCCCCCGGGAAGCGCGAGGCCGAGTCGTGCGATGATGGAGGACTTTGACGAGATCTACGAAGAGGAGGAGGAAGAGGAGGACGAGGACAGGGCCGCGGAGGAGCAGCTCCTCAAGTACGCTCCGGACCCGGTGGTGGTGCGAGGATCCGGCCACGTCACTGTGTAAGCGACCGGCGAGGCCCACGGGAAGGGAGAGGGGTTGTTCACCGTCACCGCGAGGTGACCGGCGGCCACGGAGCTCCCGTGGTCAGGAGGCTGCTAGCTGAGTTAGCCGCCGGTGACCTACCGTAACCTGCTAGCTAGAGTTAGCATAGAGCTAACTCAGCGAGGAGTGGCTGTAGCTTTGGTTTTTATCTGAAGTGGATCATCTGATACATATTCTGCCTCGCTAGCTTGGATGGTTATTTAAGGAGCCAGCGTCAGTGTGGTTGTTTCCTCACATTCAGGACTGGCATTTATTCCAGGGCAGCAACTAATGCTATCAGCGTTAAGGATGCATGTGTCAGTAATGTTTTTCCTCAATTAAATAAGTATGTCATCTCAAATGTTGAAGAAAGAAAAACCTCACCCCCAAGAGCTGATGTCGGATTAAGTTAGTTAATTAAGTGAAAGTTAAAAACTGTAGATGTCTTCAGTTCACTTCAAATATTCTCATGTCTGACTTCATGGTTTGTTAATTGTCTGCTGTGACTGATTTCAACTGATTTCAACATGTTGGAAACCATTGTGGTGACCCCATTTAACTCCAGTTTGTTTCTCCTTAAAGTCGTTCATTAATGAACGGCGTCACCGTTCAGTCAGATAATGTATTGTGTTTAAGTGAAACAAGAAGAGAGCAAACATTATATTGCCTTCACTAACAAAGTCAGTCTGGCTCAGTCACACTGAACGACTCTGGAAAATAAGCACTTCTAATTTTCTCAAGAATATTTTAGGTTTCTGTCACATGATAATTGTTTAAGCGTATAAGCCTTGGACTCAATTAGGTCTTCGGTTGCCAGCATGTATACTTTGTGAAATCTACAGCTTTTCTTAAATAGTTTCTACCCCAGATTTAATAGCATATTTAGTTCAATGCTGAAATCAGTATATTTTACCTTCAAATTAATAAGTCTATTGAGAGACATTCATTTATAGCAGACTACTGACATTAAGCTGCTGTCGCAGAAGAAGCTATTGGATGTCATCTTCTACAGTCTGGCAGGGAGGCCAACAGCTATAATCTATTCTCTAGATGAAGTTATTATGAGAAAACGATTTGTTGCTCGTGTTTTTTCTTCTAGCTCGTAGCTTTATTTTTATGCTTTTACATAACAATCTACTTTTTTCCCTTTCAGGTTTGGGCTTAGTAACAAATTCGAGTCAGAATTTCCTTCAGCACTTACAGGGAAGGTGAGTGTCACGTGTTGTAGCTTTATTTGTGCCTGTACTAACTCTAATCCACACTTTATTTACATCTCACAAACTAATTTTTAATCTTATTACCTCTACATTAACATGTCTTAATTGTGTGCAGTTTTGTTTTTTTGTATTTTCTCCTTTGGCACAAACATCAATGCATTAAATTCTCTCATCAACAATACAAAAAACATATTGAAGTCCACATTAACCTGTCATTTACTAACACAAGAATTGATTTCATATGCAATGTAAATGTGCCTCCTTTAGGTGGCGCCGGAGGAATTCAAAGCCAGTATCAATCGCGTAAACAGCTGCCTGAGGAAGACGCTGCCGGTGAACGTCCGGTGGCTCCTGTGTGGCTGCCTATGCTGCTGCTGCACGCTGGGCTTTAGTTTGTGGCCTGTCATCTGCCTCAGCAAGAGGGTGAGACCCCCCCCCCCCCCCCCCCCCCCCCCACACACACACACACACACACACACACACACACAGACCTCATTGCTCATAAACAAGAAAATAAAACAATATCATTTGACCTTGTTTCCAGACAAGAAGATCTATAGAGAAGCTCCTGGAGTGGGAGAACACCAGACTTTACCACAAGGTGAGTAGAGCAGACCTGTGTGTATTAGCATGTGAATGTATACGTATTGTGACATTGTCACTGACAAGTCACTGATCCCTGTCACACTCCCTTTGCAGTTGTGTTTGCATTGGAGACTAAGCAAAAGGAAGTGTGAAACCAACAACATGATGGAATATGTAAGTATCTGCTGTGTTTCAGTTCTGTTTTTGTCTTTTTGTTTAACTGCACATACAGTAAAAGTTGCTAAAAGTTAAAGGTGTGCAGGGCTGAGGGCTGTTGTTGTAAATGCCTCAGGTACTGAAATTCCAGGTGAGGCACTGGCGAATAGGCAAATCTATGTAAGGATCCAATCCCATGTCTTCAAAGAACATTTGTTTAACTCATTAAAAACTGCAATTTTCTTATCTTTGAAATCACTATTTCTTCGCTGCTCCTAAACAATAGCTGTGTTATACTGCTACTGGTTTTAGAGTAGAAGTGGTAAAGCATTATACTGTCAGTATTTTGGCAAAATCTGATCCTGGAAGTTCCCATAAGAAAAAAACTGGAGGAGTTGAAACAGGATCAACTTCTTCTTGCCTTTAAGGAAATGTTTGTTATACCCTCTGTGTGAAGAGCCCCACAGAAACACATTAGTCCCAACTGAATGAAGAGACTGCATTTTTTCCCCATACAATGCTAATGGTGGTTTGCATTGATTTGTATGTTTTCATCTCAAATCTGCTGATGTATTCAGCATAGGGATGGGTGATAAATACTTATCCTGTTGCTTTGCAGTATTGACATGGAATGAACAGAGGCTGTGAAGTGATAGCTACTCTGGTAGTAATGTCATCACGCTTTCCCTTCAACAGTCTGCTTTGTTCTCTTTCTCGCCTGCAGGTAATCCTAATAGAGTTCCTACCTAAGATCCCCATCTTCAGACCAGATTAGCCGGACTGTGGCCGATCTCAAACCACCACTGCTGCCCAGCTCTGCCACAGAACCACGATGACTGTCAAGCTCCTTAACAGCTCCCCCATCCCAAACAACGATTTTGTTTACACGGTAGCATAAATCTTTTTTTTTGACTCGTTCTCCTGCGCATACTCTATCTACACCCTTGTTTACAAATCCAGCATCCTGGCTCACCGTTGAACCTTCATCCTTCGGACAAGCTGGGGCACTGTTGGGCCGTTCGAGCCGGCACCAGCCTGTGGGATGTCAGAGGTGACCCAGACACGGGCAGTATTATTGATTTCAGAGCCAGGAGCTGGAGACTGGACTCTCGAACTAAGATCTCCAGCCACAACTGGAATTTCTTTGTTGTCACTTGTATGTTCCCTAACCTAAGCACATGGCACCGTCAGACCATGATGAAACACTTTCAAGAGTTGCCTACCGTCACGCCGCCAACTTCACCTGCAAAAAAATACACCCCAGTGCATTTGTATCAGTTGGTTTGGTGCTCTCGGTTCTGGGCTGTGGAGGCAACGTTACATAATGGAACTCCAAAGGAAGCTTCATAAAGATCAACTCAGTAGCGGACTGGCGAGTCCGACTGAAATATTTTGGGCCAGTGGCCAAATGGCGTAACTAAAAAAAAAAGTCACTTTTCTTATCAACTACCAGACATTGTTCTCCTCTCTCCTCCTTTCATATCTCTGCACACCTACTGTGCGTCACCCTAACCCAGTGACAATCACACACTTTGACTCTACTTCCCATAGAATGAGCGGGTCTTTAATGCTACACTGTTTACCTGGAACAGTTTGTGTTTTCCACCAGTGTGTGCAGGTGGCGGGCTGGTTGCCAGGCAACTGCGCCTGAGCCTCAGTAGAAAATGTGAGGAGGCCCCCGGTGAAGATGAGCAGAGCGCTTGGTTTCTTTATATATTTTTTTAGTATCTCAAGTTGTGTTTACTGTTCCGGTGAAGTGGGCAGTCTGTTCACCATGTTTGTGTGCGTGAGAAAAGTCTGAGGGCAAAACGTATGCAAAAAAAAAAAAAAAAGAAAAGACAAATCAGACATGAAGACACGTTTTACTCTGTAAAGCAGGGTTCTTTCTTTGAAGTATTTTCTTTGCCATACCTGATCTTTGTTACTTTTGTTGTAATTTATAAATGTGTGAGTGTGAGTAGGTGAAATAGGCCCCAGTTGTTTCGTTTTTTTTTCTGCAGAGGTATGGTTGTTTCCCTTTTTGTCTTCTGGACATGTGTCAACACTAAAGCACACAATCGCTTTGTCCTTAACACCGTCACATGGGCCTCTCTTCCTTATCAGCCGACCTTGGCCTGTTTATATGAGCATTCCAAGTTCAGGATGTGGATCTTTTCTGAGAAAGTTCCTCTGTCTTAGACATAATCTGACTCATTACACTGAGAGGCCTTCGGCGATGTAAGAGTGTTCGATCCTCTTTATTGGGCGTTGGGTAATCCCAGCGTTCTGTATCACGAAGCAGGATTATTAACGTCAGCTTCATAACTGCACTGAATAAAATCAGATTACTCCCAGATCAGCATGATGGTCTTTAAAGCTGTGTTTTATATTAGCAATAGTGAAAAGTGAATCCTTTAACAATGAATCCAGAGGAAACTAGAAACTCAGTAGAAACAAACCTCCACCATCGCTCAGCAGTACTCATATGAAACCACTTTTCAATTGTCCAGATTTGTATTTGGATCTGCACCAAATTGCACAAACTCATAGACATCAGTGTAATATCAGTATGTATATTTTTTCCGTCAATATCTATCAATTGTTCCTTGGATAAACAGGGAAGATTAAAAAAAAAAAAAAATCCTTTATCAGCCTTTTGTCCAGATAAAATTGAATGGGTTCTTTTACCTGGGATTATCAGTAAGCCTGCCAATAAACCAAGTAACAGTCAAATGGACACAGGTGCGACCTCCTCGATGAAGGGAAACATCCCCCAGCTCCTCTGTCACTCCCAGGTCTGTGCAGCATTTTCACGTGTCTCAGATCATTTTTTTTGGGTTCCTGGCCTGTAACTGTACTGACTTGGTTCATTGAGCAGAGACAGGCATGTTTCCAAAGATGTTTGACCTACGCATGCGGTGCAAGTGAAGAGAAATGTTGAATACTTGGACATACATCAGATGGTCAGGGGCTCCAAATTAGGGCTGGATGCATTGGAATCATGTTCATCATATAATTTTTTTCAAATTATTTTTTCATTCAAATATGAAGACTGAGTGAAGGGTGGGGGTTTCCACCTTGAGCAAAAAAACTACAAACAACACTCGATAAGCCGCAAAACATTTTACAGATATAATGCATTAAAAGTGTTTTAACCCCCACGATGCTTGTACAATGTATAAGCAATATATAAATATATATAATAAACTTTTATGAGTTATATTGCAATAACTATTGTTGTTTATTGCCCAGTCATGCTCCAATGAATTCTCATGTTTGTCTATCCACTGGGTGTGCAGATAAACAACTGGCAGTTCAAAGTTTAAATCGAATTCATAAAGTCAGGATTGAGAAACAAGTTCTTTCAGGCTGAATGGTTTTCAGTTATGAGGCTAACTATCAATCCTGCTTTGAGATAAAGGGCCTAGAATCTTTCTAAGTAAGACTCAATGCATCACAGATCACATCATACAGCTCAACTCAGTTTTATTCAAACACAATCATCAGGGGAGAATGTTGGCGAAGAAGCTATTGATGGAACTTCTCCCACTCAGCCTATTGATTGAAAAAAATGCCCAGACACTGACGGACACTGTGAGGAACCCTTTAGGGCTCGGCTCTGGTTGATTATATGGGTCACACTCAGGGGATTATTCTAGGAAAAACTATATGTTGGACAAGTCTTAGTGTCAGGAATGTTCTGAAGTTACACCAGGGAGTCAAGTCACGACGTAACATACATCACATGAAAATGTGATGTGTCTGGAGTTTGTTTTCAAACTGACACTTCCCCCAAAGAGTGAAATATCTGTGGTCTTCCTGTTAAGACAGGAAGCAGTTTAATACCACAGCCCCACAAATCTCAGACATAGATTAAAAAAAAAAAAAATCTGTTCACCATCAGTCACGTTTCTATGTTTTGATTTTGGTTTGCTCTGTGTAAATGAAGGCATATGGCCATATGCAGGTGTGTGTAGATGCAGATATTCTCTGTCTCAGACTGTGATTGAACCCTGCACAGAAAACAAGTCATTTTTCTAAAACCTTGCGTTTGCTGTTTGTGTGTGTGTGTGTGTGCGAGAGTGAAAGGAAAATGTAGATATGACTCACGACAAAGTGTATGTACAGTAATAAACTACCAATAAATAAAAAAGGCTAAGAGCATCGTCCTCAATCACCTTAGTGTGATTTAATGTTGTGAGTCTGTGTTGCTTGTTGTTCCGACTGTTAGCAGGATTACATGACAACCACTGTCCCCCGATTGTTGTTGTTGATCACAGTACTAGTAGCCCTAACCCTAACCCTTAACCCAGTGGTCCCCCCCCCCCACTCCAAAAAAAGGACATACGTACACATTTTGTTTTCAGAGTCCATTGCATTTTATTTCACACATTGTAATGAATACAAACATTAACCCTAACTGCAGATTCTAATAAGTGTAACAGTTTTCAAGCACTTTAACTGTGTAATTATGTTCATTGTAGCAGCTTTCTTTTTTTAATATTCAACATTTAATCATTTTGCATTTTTGAAAAAATTGCCTCTCTGCAAAAATGGGTTTTAAAATCATCTCAAAAATCGACGAAAAAGTCATAGGTTATGTCGTTTTTTGTTTTTTTTTTAAGATTTTTTTTTGCCCAGAAATCAATGAAAACATCATAGGGTTGCATGTCTTATGCTGAAAATGATGTTGTTTTTTCGCAAAAAAACATCTCAAAAATAACCCAAACCCTAACCCTAACCCTAGCCCAAACCCTAGCCCAAACCCTAACCCTAACCCTAGCCCAAACCCTAACCCTAACCCTAGTCCAAACCCTAACCCTAACCCTCGTCCAAACCCTAACCCTAACCCCAGCCCAAACCCTAGCCCAAACCCTAACCCTAACCCAAACCCTAACCCTAGCCCAAACCCTAACCCTAGTCCTAACCCTA
>JAFBJW010000210.1:109807-512850 GCA_016785235.1 Pseudorhombus dupliciocellatus | reverse complement strand
ATGCTGAAAATGATGTTTTTTTGCAAAAATAAATCATCTCAAAAACAACGAAAAAGTCATAGGTATGTCATTTTTTTCTGCCCAGAAATCAATGAAAACATCATAGGTTAGCATGTCTTATGCTGAAAATGATGTTTTTTTTGCAAAAATAAATCATCTCAAAAATCGACGAAAAAGTCATAGTCATAGTTCGTATGTTGTTGTTTTTTTTTTTTTTTTTAATAATTTTTTTTGCCCTGAAATCAATGAAAATATCATAGGGTAGCATGTCTTATGCTGAAAATGTAGTCCTCACCTGACTCGCACACACACACACACACACACTTCGCCGGGGCTCGTTCACAGCGGCGCACCTCGGCCGCGCACATGCTCTCTCTCACTCCCGTTCACGCACTGAGCTGCGTGTACTAGAGGAAAACAAAAACCTAAAGGTTTGTTGTGCAAAAATGGCACCTCTGCTTTGCGTTTACGTGGGAGCTGCGTCAAAAATGTGTCCATCTCATGCGATTCAATCATTCGTCCCGTCCCCTGCGCTCCCCCTGCAATTGCTCTGCGCCCCCTAGTTTGGGAACCACTGGTTTAGAGAGAGTTATTATAGATGTGTATTTGTAATGAACAGAATATTGGAAACCCCTCATCTTAAACATTGTGTCCTTGTTTACTCACCTCCCATCTTTGATATAGAAACTGCAAGAAACTGCAGCAAATTCAGTTCCTCAAGCTGAGGTCAGTGGGAAAATGTTTGACATTTTTCAAGGCATATAAACTTAAACGTCATTGTCACAGTGAAGTTGAAATTTAACCTTTTAGAAATAAAATATAACTTAATTTATGCAACTAGAGATATTTAGTCATTATTATTTTCCTCTAAATCTCCCTGAGAATTTGAAAGAGGGAACACAATTATTTGAAGATTGACAGGCTGAGTAAGAATATGGATATGGAATATGTCTTATTAATTCATATTTTGCATTTCTAAAAAATATTAATTTAAAAAATTACACATTTTAACGAATAAACAATGATTAAAACAAAATCCTTTATGCATATTACTGAACACCCTGAAGTGCTGGGCTGTATGTTCATGGTGTAATAGTGCCATCTAGTGGATTTCTTAAAAAATGCTATTCCCAAATCAGCGGACTAAAGACATATTTAAAATTGGTAAACAACACATTTGCATGAACCAAAAAAAAAAAAAAAACTCAAGCATCATTTCATGTATGGGATTTAATTCTGTATTTAATTTGACTGAGTCTAAGCTGCTCGCACAAGTTTATTTGTGTGACGCAATATGACTTGAAGTTAGAGTGAAGATCCAATAGCTGTTCAGCTCGGGCACGCTGGCTCTCCATCAACAACCAACATCACCTCATTGTGCCTGTCCCACATCGTCATTGGACTGCAAACACACACACACACAGTCATTTTGTCATATCTCTTATTGGCAACATCCAGATAGTAATTCTCATCTGTTTACCTGTTGTATCCTGCAGCATAGCGGGTGTCTTTTTTATATTTTGCACCCCTTTTGTCCAGTTCACTGGTTAGTTGGTTAAAGGCATTGTTGACAGTCGAGGTGATCATCCACCCACCGTAGCTCAGAACATACACTTCCAGGTTTGGCGTTTCAAGGATGAAAGCCTGCAAGTCAACTTTCATTATCTACCAGTGCTTACTGACTCTTACCTAGTCAGGTTTCATTTGTTTCTGTTTTCCTGTCTTCTGTGCTTACCCTGCCATCCTTGGGTATGGGTGGTTTTTCCTGATATTTAGCCGGCAGCAAGAAACTCATTGAGAAGACGCCCAATTGCCACAACGTCTTTTCAGGCATAGTGACAAGAACTGGAGATGTCATGTCAATTTTCACCCCTAAAGGTGGACAACAAAACACAAGTTCGATAACAGTGATTGAATGCATGGGGGAGGTGTTAGAAAATAAACACATGCGTTGCTGTTCTGACTTCAATATTTAACAGCATCTCTCTGATGGAGGTCAAACAGGTAAACTGTGTCACAGCAGAGTGGAAGTTGTAGTACGAAAAGCTGCAGCAGAGGTCAGGAAAAACCAGCATTCGATTTTAGTCTTTTAATATTTCAGACATTTTTGGCAGTTTGGATGTGATCCTTTAAAAAGTCATCATAAATTCTGATAAAGAGATGGGTGGTATAAACACCCCATAGACAAACCTTGGTCATTAGAGCCTCTGATGTAGTCAAACAGGCGTCTGAATGCAATCATCGTTGCAAATTCCATGAAGCGGCCTGTCACATTAGTTGACACCCATTTTACAGAGTTGTAGTGACGGACCTGAGGGAGAAGTTTTTGTTTTTTTTAAACTTTCTGGTTCCTGAAATATGAAAATGTTTCTCTCTTGCTCAGCGACACTCACCTCCACATTATCACTGATCTGACAAACAGGATCAAACAGCAGACACTCCTTTGTCTCAGTGCAGAATTCTAACGCAGACGAGTCTCTTTAAGAAAATGAAAATACAAACATAATATTAGCCAACTAAATCTGGAATCTTCACAATGTAAACTAAAGTGCTAGTTTCTTACCCCACTCTGCCCTCGGCTGCCAGCACCAGCAGGAGAACAACAAGCCCTGAAAGAAGCATCCTGGGAAAAACACAGCAGACTTTATTCAGACTAAAACATTTTTTGTTCATGCAGAGTAAAATCAATGGTTACTCAACATTCTAGCTCAGCTCATACAATCAGAAATATGTATTGATTTCCATCCAAGAGCATCTGGAAAAGGAAACTGCACTTACTTAGTGGCGGAGTGTTGAGTTCTGTTCATCGAAAAACTGATTTTCTGATGGCTTGTGAAAAGCAGCTATTTATTCACTTTTAGGGTTATGAAAGAAAAATCTGACCCCTCCCTGTGGATGGTAAAGACCAATGAGGAACCAGAGCAGAAACAAGATCATCTGGGAAGAGTGAAAACAGAGCCCTGAAATCACTGTCCTTTGGGAATACTGTTTGATAACGATGAACGAGAAAGATCATATATACATGTTCTTTGTGCATTGTTTCTTTGACCAAATTATTGACACATAGGTTGAATCGTTAAGAATACACCTGGAATCTGGACAAGATAAAAGTTAAACTATTAAAAATATTTCTTCTCAGATGTTTTTCTATTGCCTTACCCTTGTACGCCTCAGTACTAAATCTTGAATGAAGAATTTTATATTATATTGATATATTATTATATTATATTATTTTATATGACATATTGCTCTCTGTTCTAGTCTGTAATTAATGTCCCCTGTCACAACAATACTCTGATAAACGTGCATCAGTCAAAATAATCTTAATGTAACCCTTTTTAACTTGTAAGTATAACATACACTTAAAATGACCTGTACGCTCACCAAAAAAGAATATAGAAAATAATATAACAAAACAATATGGGAGTTTTAAGCAAGTAAATACATTAAAAAAACAATCCCCTTATAGAAGAGCTTATCTTTAACAGCACAGCCACCATCAGGAGGCACAAAACGTGACAGGAGATTATATCATGAGGGACTCGTTCTCATGAGATTTATATTGTCCCTACATTGTAAATATAGTCAGCACAGGTCATATGATATGCCACATTCATTTCTATGTCCATGAAAAACATTGTGTTCCTCTGTGGCTTTAAAAGAGCTCGTATTCAGCTACGAGACAAAAGGGCCAGTAAAGCCCTTATGCACAATAGATAAGGAGGTTACCGATAATCTAGAATAAATACCTTTATTCTAAATTATCGGCTTAAAGAGGTGGAAGCAAGACTTAGTAGTGGATAACCAACTATAATATGATTGTCTGAATTTTTCTGGAGATTTGGGGTGGGGCTCCCCTGGTAGTGTTTAATTAAACCTTCTCAGGTTGTGTCAAACAATATTGCCATGTTTGCTCAAAAGGCCTCAGAGGCATTCAGGAATTTAACAGAACTCAGCAGGTAACCTGAGCTAGGGTGAGGTGCACATTGTTCCAGGCCAAAGTGTCCAAATGACTGTTGAGATGAATGGATAACATGGTCCATACATCTACAGTACATCAACATATATTTTTTTACAGACCATACATAGATTTAGGTTGATGTGATGATTTCAGGACTAGGTTAAAGCACACCTGGAACAAAACAAACAGACCGTCTTAACAGAGGAGTTGCTCCTGCTCTAGCATGAAGGCAGTCGGGAGTTAAAGAACTACAACTCCCATGTACTGAGGCAGCCCTTGTGACCCATTTAGGAAATCCCTGGATTAATGTAGGCGCAGTGTGACCTGCTCATGTCCTGTTCTCTCTGAAACCTGCAGGGTGTTTATATATCAATATTATTCTGGGTGTTTATATATTATTCCAGGGTGTTTTTATATCAATATTATTCCGGGCTGTGAAGCAGGCTGCTCGCTCAGCAGGTGAGTAGATGGCACCACCACAGACTTTGTACTCTGTAATATAACTCACCCGTTCAAATTAACTTTGGAGAGCATAATCTCCACCAAGAGCTCGTTTTCCTCTCAAAGTGACATCGTCCTGGCACAGAATTGCGATTGGCGATGACCTCATATTGTAGAGGGATTTTCCTTGACTGTTCACAGGATTTCTATAACTGAGCAACCAGGCTCTTACTTACGGTCAGAGGTCAAAGAGCCATGGGGACCAGGAGAGTGCTGGTGACTGGATGCTCCTCTGGCATTGGTCTGGCTGTGGCTGCACGGCTGGCTAAAGATGAGCTGAGACGGTTTAAAGGTCAGCCACCCTGTATCTCACACAAAACAAACGTCCTACAGTAAAACGCGATGGCCGCCGACAGCCTGTGTGTTCATCGTTTATCTGTGGCAGTGGTTGCCACAATGAGGGATCTCGGAAAACGGGGGCCCTTGGAAAAAGCAGCGGGAGCTTCCTTAAACAAGACCCTGGAGATCAAACAGCTGGATGCCTGTTGTGAGGCCTCCATCAGAGAGTGTGTCAACAGCCTGCCGGATAGAAGGGTGGATATTCTTGGTCTGTCCCGTCTCATATATGCAATCCAAGCTCTTTTTACACAAGGCTGCAGTAGAGTAACGTCGGATGTCGTGATTTTATAGTGAATAATGCAGGGGTTGGCATGATCGGACCACTGGAGTGCCAAAGTATTGCTGCCATGAAGGAGCTCTTTGACACAAACTTCTTCGGGCTGGCACGGCTTGTGAAAGAGGTGCTGCCCGACATGAAGCGACGGCAGAGCGGCCATATTGTTGTGATGAGCAGCGTCATGGGAATACAGGGTGGGTTTCTTTTGGTGTCTGTGACATTACACAAGACGGCATCACGCTCACGCTAAAAGATTTACTTTATTTCTCTTCCTACGCAGGCCTTCTGTTCAATGATGTCTACTCTGCCTCTAAATTTGCTGTGGAAGGATTTTGTGAAAGTCTGGCCGTGCAGGCAATGAAGTTTAACATCAAGTAATAACATGTCCTCATGTTTAGTGCACACACTCATCCAAACATCAAATTGCATGTGAAATGACAACGTTAAAAGCAGATCAGCTATGCATATTTTGGAATTTCTCTGTCACAAGGACGACTCTTGTGGAACCTGGCCCTGTGGTGACGGAGTTTGAGACGAAACAGTACAAAGATGCTGAGGCGATGGATCTCTCAGGGACAGACGAGGAGACGGCCAAAATCTTTCATGAACTTTACCTGCCCTACTCAAAAAAAGTGTTTGCCTCATTAGGCCAGACCCCGGCAGAAGTGGCCGAGGCAAGTGATGTAATGCAATGCAATTGCTTTTCTATTTGACATTCAAAAGTCACTGAGACATGTTCTGCAAGTGAAAGTGTATCAAGTTTTTTTTTTTGTTTCTTTTGTCCTGCAGCAAACCTTTAAAGTCATCACAGCCAAGGACCCTCCTCTGCGGCACCAGACCAACCGCCTGTACATGCCCATGACTGCACTGAAACATGCAGATCCCACCGGTCGCCTGCCTCTGGACGCCTTTCATAAGATCATCTTTAAACACGACCGGGTGCTCAACGCCACCCTCGCTTTGCTTCGACTGCTGCAGCGAAGAGAGAAGAAATGAAGGCTTGGCTGTTGGGTCGCAAACACTACGCTGACTGTACTGACTGTACTAAATATACACAAAGCATTTCTTTATATTACATTTTAAACTTTCTGCACAAAGATAAATAAATGTGTACAAACAGAAAAGTAAAATGAATGCACTCTCATACTCCTCTGAGGCTTAGGAGTTAGGAGATGGATGTTGTCTTAACAGAGGAGTTGCTGCTGCTCTAGCATGAAGGCAGTCGGGAGTTAAAGAACTACAACTCCCATGTACTGAGGCAGCCCTTGTGACCCATTTAGGAAATCCCTGGATTAATGTAGGCGCAGTGTGACCTGCTCATGTCCTGTTCTCTCTGAAACCTGCAGGGTGTTTATATATTATTCCAGGGTGTTTTTATATCAATATTATTCCGGGCTGTGAAGCAGGCTGCTCGCTCAGCAGGTGAGTAGATGGCACCACCACAGACTTTGTACTCTGTAATATAACTCACCCGTTCAAATTAACTTTGGAGAGCATAATCTCCACCAAGAGCTCGTTTTCCTCTCAAAGTGACATCGTCCTGGCACATACTCCTCTGAGTTCTAGCCACAGAGAAAGGAAAACAAGACATCCTGGGTCTGGCCTCTGACCCAGGTCCACACCAAAAGGTCATTTTCCTTGGGTCATGCCACACATGCAGTTCTTAGTTCTTCATTGTTACTACGCTCTGGGCTTTATCTTGATTACAACTCATACTCATAGCCTCTCCAAGACACCCAGTTGATTCCTATCCCACAGGCTGAGTGGCCCCACAAGTAAAGACCATTGGGATTAACGCTGTGACATTCTCCATCTCACCATCCTCCCAGGTAGGTCTTGGCACAGATTGAAGATTGAGTGTCCTGGTCTTTGTCAAACGTGGAAAATTTCAGGCCGTTATGTCCATCCAGAAAATTTCCTCATAACAATAAAAAGATAAAGAAACATGACACAGTGTACTGAGGCACAGACCAGTGACACAGAAACAGTGGCTGTCGCCCTACTCACCTGCTCCTCCGTCTTTGAAGCCACACCGCGAAGGAGGAATATTGGATGTAAGATTTTTCCCCTTCAAAGTCTCCCAGATCTACCCTCAGCTCATAGTTCTTCTTCAGAGTTAGGAGATGGATGTTCTCCAGACCTGGGAGATGCAACAGCATACACAGATGATCATTTGCATTCATTTGTTTAAACAAAGTCAACAGTCAACAGTCAAGAGGCCCAAACACACTGAGACAGTAATGGCTTTCAGGTTACTGGGCAATCGCTACCGTCAGCTGCTGGTCATGCTAAAAATAAAATGAATAAAATGAGTCTGACTTATTTATAAAGAGACATGCGAGTATGTTATTTTCAGCCCTACCTTCAAAAACATGTTCATTAAATGAACAGGAAATTAATATTAACATTGTGGGGATTATTTCAATTATTACATTTTTATTATCACTATTGTTTACCTGTTCAAACACGTCCTTGTGAAACTACATTTTAATTAACTAGATCCAAACAAACACAAATGAACATCATTTCCTTGGCAAAGGTAAAAACTAAACTTCAAAATCACGTTAAATGCATTTCAGTTATCAAACAATCACTGAACACAAAGACACAAAAATGTAGTTTCCTACAGTTTTTATTATAAGTAACTTATTTTACAACTTTTGACTGTAGAAAGGGGAAAAAACTGTGGAAAAGTTTATGTACAATGATTTTGAACTACTTTTAAACAAGTATTGAAATTAATAATGATAGAAAATATCTATGACTGTTCTAATAACACAAGACCAATAAAATATCAGTCACAGCCTCAGCTTAAAATAATGCTAAATGAAGTACACTTTATTTTTGTCCTTTTTAGTACATAACAATCATTTTTTTAGAAACATAAGACTTCTCAAGCAAAGATCTACCCAGAGCAAACATATTTACAAACACAAGTTGGTAGGTTGAAATGTTCAAAACACTTAGTGCGACCTGGTAGGGAAATCAAAAAGACCATATATATATAAAAATAAAAAAACGTTTTCCTGGTGAGTAAAATTTGAATCGGACTGTGAAAAACAACACAGAACAGTGGCATCAGCCCATTGTAAAATGGATCAAACAATTCATG
The DNA here is from genome assembly GCA_016785235.1 of Pseudorhombus dupliciocellatus. NCBI lineage: Eukaryota > Metazoa > Chordata > Actinopteri > Pleuronectiformes > Paralichthyidae > Pseudorhombus > Pseudorhombus dupliciocellatus. Next base: position 504,660 of record JAFBJW010000210.1, on the reverse strand, counting down.
AAATGATATCCAGCTTATGACACAACAAGGAGCTGTATTAGATCACCACTAAAGAAGAAGCATGGAGCGGCTGCCTGGTGGCTTCTGTTCATGGTGTCACAGGATACAATGTAAAAGTGACTTTATCTTAAGTACAGGATCACCTCTACACACTCACAACAGGATAGGGAGTTGGGGAAACATTACCCAAGGTGTTAGTTGGATGACTGGGAGTGTTCTCTCAGAATTATGTAAAAAAGAAAGTTAAAGGGTGCAGCACTACATAGTAGTGTTTTTATCCTCACCCTCTTCTAACAATCATCGTGAGATGCAACCCCACGCCCCTGGACTGGAAGCCACTGGAGATGCAGTGGAACAGTCCCACTGCATGCCGTAAAACACCTCCCTGAGGAGTGACAGGGCACCAGCAGTCACAGCCCGGCAGCCACACCCTCACACTGACCGCAGCCGGTCGAGGAATGTTTCCACCGAGTCCAGTCGAGGACGCAATATGACCTCGGGTAGTTTAACCTCCATCTGTGTTATCTGGTTGTGTTCTGCTGAAATCCACAGCGTCCAGACTCAACAAGACAGGCAAAATGTAGGAATGTTTGCAGGGATAAGTGATATAAAATAGCAGCTGATAAGCATAGCTTTGTACATCTGAAGTGATGTATTAAAAAAGGTATCCATGGTTTCCACAAATGTACAGAGTATAAAACAGTAAAAACAAACAAAAGAAATGAATACATAAACTAAAAAGGGCAGTGAGAGGCTGATTTTAGGCAGTATCTTCAACTGAATGAAATGAAAAAACTGAAAACTGAAGGTAGCAGTCCTCTAAAGTGGGGATGGTGCCATGGTGTGGCCACTGGGTAATAATCACGTGACAGCAGGTGGCTCAGTATACGTGTGGTAGCTGAGATGCGTAAAGTTGGAATTCACTGCACAGCTGTCAACCTATAAAACTCAAAGGGTCTGCTGTTGGACATCCAAAATGTTTTGTGGGTCAACCCTCCTCCAAGACTCTGAGATGTGACTGGAGGAGCAGAAAGTTCAGTTTGTAACTGCAGTGTCAGACTATCTATTAGTAACTAGTATTTTACAAATTAGAGTTTTTTTAATTTATGAATTTGGACACTACCACTGATGAAAAAAAAAAGTATGTCTATTGAAAAAAAAAAAAAAAATTAAACAGACAAAGGGGCCGACGGGCAAGTTATGTAATTGGTGGGTGCCTAAACACCAGCTACGATGACTACTGCGGCAACCCGACGATAACGTCGGGGAGAAGCTGCAGTTGAAATTGGAGCATTAAACCTGCAATTTTATTCTGCTCCTTTATTTTGAGGGTGAAGTAAAATGACCATAAATTAAAAGCTGCCCGTGCATTATAAATATCCATTGTAGTTAGACGTTGTATTTTACCCACACGTGCCCTACGAAGCTGTTCACTTGAAGTGCTTCAGAAACACTCATCTACATTCTTATTCATAATACTCATATGGAAAATAATCACAAATCAATCAAATCAGAACAACTCACTACTGCTGAGCATCTCTCAATATATATTTGCAAGTACCAGTTCATCATCTTTACCAGCTGTTGTTGGCCTGAATAAATATAAGTCAAGAGGTGAACATTCCTCTCTCTGTCTGTTAACTGGTCTAAATAATGAACCTGCCACGCTGGCTAAATAGAAATGTAGGCAGTCCGTATATAATATGAGTGGGTGGCATGGGACAGAAAGAGGGTGATAAAAACCTAAAGAAAATAATCTGTTCAAAGATGAAAACAATAAATAAAAATAAAAGAATTCCCTTCAACATTTAACTTTTTTCTCTTATCTACTTTTTTTTTTTTTAATGTTTGTTAGTTTTCAGGAGAGCATCCCTAAGTCTTTGAAATGAAAGACTTGGTTTTCTTCATATACTTTTTTTTTTTATAATAAAAAACAAGTCCATCTGTGACAGAATTACTTCATTAAATTGTCTGCTGTTTTTTCCAGACAACACACATTTCCCTTTACCTTTTTTTCTCTGCAAACATCACTAGCAGACGGTCCTCATGAGAAACAGTCAATCCAAATCCAATGAAAATCTTGGAAACAGGCTGACACATAAAAAACAAAGACAGGCCCAAGAGCCAGTCGTCAAATTCTTTTCAATCAGAGGCAACTGGACCTTCATGCAAACACCTGCATCTTGCCATTGGCCTCTGAGATTTGAGTAATTTGGGTCTGGGCAGGGCCAGCAACTGCTGGACTGGGTGTGGAATCTGACCAGTCAGAGACGCAGTGTGGAGAGGGGCTGGACCAGGGCTCAGGAGATTCTGGAGAAGGGGTCAGATATGGGTGCTCACTGGGCAAACGGAGGTAATGCTTGGGCGTGGCATCTAGCGTGGAGGAATAGCTGTGGTGAGAGGGAGGGGTTGGGTAGTCCTCTGTTCCTGCAGTGCTGCTACTAGGTTGAGAGGGCAGAGCCTGAGCGGGCTGGGCCGCTGGCGTGGCTGCCTTTGATGGCTGAGCAGGAGGCTGGGCCTGAGAAGATGGCTGAGGCATCTGCTGCTGTTGGAAGAAGGATGGGGGAGGCTGGGCGGTCTGGGGTGTTGGTGGGGTGGAGGTGCCTATGCGGTGCTGGTTGGTCATCGTGTGGTTGATGAGCTGCTGCTGCTGCTGCTGCTGCTGCTGCTGCTCGGCGATGGAGGGCAGCTTTACTGGGCTGATCGTGGGAGTGGAGGTAACAGGAGTGGGCTGCAGCATTGTATTACGGAAAATCTGCTGTTGGTGCATCATCATATTCTGCTGCTGCTGCTGCTGCATGGCTGGGCTCTGGGGGTGCATGCCTGCCTGGCTATTCTGCACAAGATTCACCACCTGCTGACCACACTGGGAGGAGGGCGTCATCCGGCTGTGCCAGTCGAAGGGCACGCTGACAGGACTGACCATGCCCATGTTGAGCCCCATCTGGCCTGAGCCCAGCACATAGCCGTGATTGACATCTGAGGCCATGGCAATGCGTCCCTGCATGGGCATTCCTCCAGCTCCCAGGTCATTGAGCTGTGCTAGTGACACAGCAAAAGGGCCACCTCCCTCCAACATGCTACTATGTACCATTGGAGTGTTGGGAACCGACATGGATGAGTGGTAGAGGCCTGGTGACTGCATGGCCACAGGAGAAGTGGGGTTGGTGATGTAGCCAGCGTTGCTAGTTCCCCCATGGGGTGAGTCCAGTGAATCAACTGGGGACAGGGTCACTGAGCTCTCTAGTAAGGCACTCTGCATGTCCAAGGTCAGCTTCTTGTTGCGAGCCTTTACCGACTCCTTCAGGCTGGCGGCATGTTGGCCTCCCAGGCTAGAACCCTTGGCTCCAGGCCGACGATTCTTCTTGCCCTGTGGCGTGTTCTTCAGACTCGGCAGGAAGGCGCTAGGAGGGCACATGAGAGGAGACAGGGTGTGTCCCCCACCGAGGTGGTGTCCTCCATGGCTCTGGGGACTTCTTACTGTATTGTACTCATCCAGAAGCTGAACAATATCATGGTGCATGCGCTCCTGGGCAATGTCCCTCGGCAATCTGTCCATATGATCTGTGATCTCTCTGTTTGCAAAGTGAGCTAGAAGCACTTTGACAGCCTCACAGCTGCCCTCACGCGCTGCGAGGAACAGAGGGGTCTCCTCCTGGAAATAATAGAACAGAAGCTCTGTTACACACAAACATGTTTCTATTCAAGATAATTCAAAATGTGTGTTGCAGTGCAGTAAGAGGTTGTACTTTGAGATCTTGCATGTCTTTGTTTGCGCCATTCTTCAGCAGGGCAACAGTGGCATCCACATTATTAACCGCAGCAGCCCAGTGTAAAGCAGATTTTCCTAAAGGAGATGACAAATTAAAAATCAATGGTTTCAATAAAGAGCCACACACAGGGAATCCCAGCATCGGGGCATTAGCTTGAGGGACAGCCCTCACACTTACCCAATTCATCAACGGCATTGACATCAGCATGACAAGTGATGAGTTCCTCCACCATGCCCTCTACTGCCAGACGTGCAGCCAGGATCAGTGCACTTGAACCGTCATACATGCGGGAGTCAAGATCCGTAGCCCGGTTTCGGATCAGAATCTAGGAGGATGGGTTCAGCATTAGGTCTTGTGTAATACATGGGCTTAAATGAGTTGAATGTGTTTCTCCCTGTGAAGTGGGAAATAAAGAGTGTGTGTTTGTTTACCTGGAAGACCCCCTGTGCATCTGCAGCCACTGCAGCATGCAGTGGGGTACGCCCTGTGTTGTCCTGTGCATTTGCGTCCGCTCCGGCGTCCAGCAGTCTCTTTGCTGCATCAGCACGAGCGTAGCGTGCAGCCAGATGGAGGGCTGTCTCACCGGTGCGGTCTGTTTGGGCAGCAAGGGATGCACCCTGGTAGATTAGGTCGGAAATGATATTGGCTGAACACTCCTCGCTCTCCTCCTCCTCGGTTATCTCAGGCTCCAAGCCGCCTCCACAGAAGGATGCCAGCATTAGAGGTGTAAATCCATCTGGTGGGAGATAAACAGAAGACAACACATCATACACGGTAGAAAGAATAGAAAGAAATATTAATGCACATCCAGATCCAATCCAAAACCTAAAAATCGCTACCAACCTGGTCCTCTGACATTCACATCCATGCAGTCGCTTTCAAACTCTCCTTGAGGCGGGGTCAGGGCCATGGTGGGGGGCACACGGATGTCTGCAGCTGCAAGGTGATGCTGTGTCCACTGTCTGCTGTCCACTGCATCTTCACTGTCTGAGAGCATGCTTGGCTCCTCAACCTGAGAGAAAAACCCAGAGTCATGACTTAGCTGAAGGACGACACATTACTTTAAAACGAACAAGCTCATTCTCGTGTGTATGTGAATGTGTGTTGAAGTTGTGGAACTGACCTTAAGCCTTTTTGGCTCTGGGCAGTCTGAGTCCATCCACTGGTCGCTGTGATCTCCAAGGAGAGATTCCTCCACAGTTTTTGGCATATGTCTGTTAACATGTGAAAGTTTCATGAGTGTCAGACAAAGAAAACAAATTCAATTTTGAATACAAAGCCTTAAACAACTCACAGTGTCAACATTTAAAGAGCAACACTCACTTCATTCCAAGAGCATCCTGGCCAACAGGTTCCCGGCGGTTCTTGTTGCTGCTGGGTTCCTTTTTAAGGAAGAAGCCCTCGGGGAACCAAAGGGTGCTGTGTTCCCTCTTTCTGCGAGCAATCAACATGCCTATCACGAGGATGACTAACAGGAAGAGAGAAGCTATTCCCACCAGAATCAGCTTGGCCCATTGAGGTACGTTTTCAGGATAATATGGTAGTTCACCTGGAGTGAAAAGGGAGGAAGTGATCAGATAATTGTGTCCAATTACTCTTACATTTTTTTTGTGTTCATCAAGTCTTCCAACTCACCACGGGCTTCTTTGAGGGGATAAGGGAAGCGGAGCCTTTCTACAGCCGTGAGGGCTCCCAGGTACTTTGCAGCACTTTCAGCTGTAGTGAAACATTCCCCAGAGTCCTGAGCACATAGACGGTTGTCCATTTCCAAGTACACTTTGGAGCTGAAGGAATATCAGAGAAGCAGATGTTTAGTGTCATGTACATCTGGCAGCCAGACCTCTGTCTTGCTTTTAGTGACCGTCTTACCCGATGACCTCATGATGAGGCTGCAACTCCCGCTTGAGCCGTGCGTCTTGACGGGTATAGGGACGGATCATGGCTTCTCCGTTGTGGTCGAGCTGGAAACGCAAAGTAGTGTGTAGGATAGCGCTTAGCTTCTGCAGAAAAGCTCTGCTGGTGCGGAGGAGCTCCTCTGGAGGCAGCAGGACCACTATAACTAAGACGCCATCCGCAAGGGCTTCAGGAACATTCTCTGCACAGTCCAAGCCATCCCAGCCACATTCCTCCGAGTTGCAACCCTGGTCACACTGACCATCAGCGTAGTGGTCGATGCAGTAGGTTTCATACACTGGACTGGAAAAATCACAAACAAAAGAATAATCAATTATTTTGAGTTCTTTTTTTTTTCCAGTGCAGAATAGAAACACAGGAAATAATGTCAACAGGGGTAACTCACTTGCAGGCTTTCTCCTTTGCTGTGCAGTCAAAGTTGTCATACAGACACTCTGCGTTATTGCAATTATCATCACACTGGCTGTTATTGAAGACCAGCCAGCAACGCGGGTCTGCACAACTTTCCCAGGGCTTTGCTGCCAGTGAACAGTCGCCACCATCCCAGTCACAAGGGAACGTGTTGCACTCCTTGTCGCAAACACCATCATTGGCTTTGCCTTGACAGTCTGCTCGAGGGCACAAGACTGCTGGGAGTTCGGGGGCTCTGGTTGTCTGCTCGCACCGTTTGCCCGTCCAGCCAGCAGGACACTGGCAGTGAAAGAAGGGGAAGCTGGTCTCTTCGGTGCACAACCCTCCATTCCGACAGGGCTGGGACGAGCAGCCGTCCTTAGTGTGATGCTGACACTGGGTCCCGCCGAAACCTGGGACGCAGGAGCAACGCGCCCCCCTTGTGGTAAGTGCACAGCTACCTCCATTGTAGCAGGACAGCTCCCGACAGGACATGCTTCTTTCACAGTCGGGCCCGGTATAACCCTGATAAGACAGACATAATTTATGCACTTCAACGCGATATTTCAAATCACAGACAAAATGGAGTCTAAAAATGTTTCACGTTAACTTACAAGCTGACAGGTGCAGGTGTATCCCAGTGCAGAGCTGCTAGATAAAGAACAGGCTCCTCCATTCTGGCAAGGATGAGACTCGCATGCACTGAACCTGCTCTGACACCTCCGACCTAAAATCAACACAGCGATAGTTAAGCTCCACGGTTTGGGTTCAGAGGCCAGGGGGATCTGCTGGCTGCAGCTCTCTAACCTGTGAAGCCGGGCTTGCAGATACACTGGTAGTCATTGGACATCTGGATGCAGTCAAGACTGTTGGCGGGAGTGCACGGGTTAGAGAGACACTCGTTTATGTCTCCCTCGCATCTTTCGCCGGTGAATCCAGGAGGACAATTGCAGCGGTATCCCCCCACTCGATCCACACAGGTGCCATTGTTCTGGCACTTAGGAGGAGCACCGCGCAGCCTCAGAGGTGGAGCACAGTCGTCTTCGTTGATCTCACAGAGGACCCCTTTGAAGGAGATACGTTAAAAAATTATTATCATTCATTCACATTCTGTCTCCACAGAAATCAACGTATGAATGCGCTTGCTTACCCAACGTGCCGGGGGGGCAGGAGCAGATGTAATGTCCCACCAGATCAATGCAAGTGCCTCCATTCTGGCAAGGATGGGTCTGGCACTCATTGATCTCTATCTCGCAGTTCTGCCCAGTATATCCTGGCATACACTGGAATGACAGCCAGAAGATAAATGCATATGGAGAACTGTGCAAATACTGGCTTAACTGAAATTGGAAAGCTGCACAAAACACTGGCAAAGCAATGGACTCACGTCACACTGGTAACCTCCAACATATCCTCTGCAGGTGGCGCCATTGCGGCAGGGTTTGTCCTCACAGTGGTCCACTTGGCTTTCACAATAGCTTCCAGTGTAATCAGCTGGACATTTACAATAGTGGGCATTCCCAGTGTTGACACAGTGACCACCATGGTGGCATAGCTCATCTGTTTGGAGCCCTGTTGAGAAAGATTTGGAGGTGGGGAGGGCAGTGAGCATTACTCTATCACAACACTATCAAACAGACCACCTTCTCAAATGCTGTCATGGATTAAAAATGCTCAATCGATATAATGATACCTCTTTGGCGAGCAGCTGTCTCACAGGACACTCTTGAGATGTCACAGTAGCGTCCAGACCAGCCATTGGCACATTCACAGATGAAGGAAGCATCCTTTTGGCGACAGCGTCCTCCATTTTGGCAGGGAGATGAGCGCCTGCACCAGTCGACTGGTGTCTGAGTGGAGAAGGGCAAATGATTAGCTTTTATTCTTTTAAAAAACCCATAGGTAGAATAGAGGCCTTTGCATGGCCTTTCAACCGTGTGTACCTGGCAGCGGTTGCCAGTGTAGCCCTTAGGGCAGGAGCAGCGGAAGGACTCTAGAGCATCTTGACAGATGCCTCCGTTCAGGCAGGGTTGGGAGTCACACTCATTGACTTCATACTGACAGTGGGAGCCGGTGAAGCCTGAGCGGCAGGTACAGGAATAGCCGTTGATTTTATCTGTGCATGTCCCTCCATTGAAGCAAGAGCTGTGGAGTAAAGATATGAATGAAATCTTTACATTTTAATATCAAATTCAAAAAGGTAGGCATGTGAATATGATATATTTCAGTTTCTCAGAAACACACTCACCTTTCAGTGCAGTCAGGGATGTTGGTTTCACAGTGAATGCCGGTAAAGCCAGGCCGGCAGGTGCAGGTGTAGGAGTTAACATAATCTGTGCATGTGCCTCCATTTTTGCAGGGGGAACTATGGCATTCATTGATTTCCAATGCACAGCGAGGCCCAGTGAAGCCTGCCAGGCAGCTGCAGTGGAAGGAGTTCATACCATCTGTGCAGGAACCTCCATTTAGGCATGGATCTGTTGGGAGGGAAGAAGAGGAAGACCTTGGTCAAGGGGAGAAGATCTGCAAGGGCCTGGTATCGCCATGATACAAACAGTAAAGTACAGGAGACATTTATATTGCATGGCCACTCACTGGGAGCACAGTCGTTGATGTCGGTTTCACAGGTTAGCCCGGTATATCCAGCTCTGCAGGAACACACAAAGCCTCCAACTGTGTTGGTGCAGGTCCCCCGGTTCTTACAGGGGTTTGAGATGCATTCGTTCACATCTAAATTACACAACTGGCCTGCAAAAACGAAGAAGACATGATTACTAATGGATGTATATGTTTCTCTATGTCTCAAAACAATAGACGAACAGGCACTGCCATTGTGTTATCTGCTGTTAAACTGGCTTACCTTGCCACCCCTGCTGGCAGTTGCACTGATACCCCATGTAGTCTGGTGTGTGCGTGCACACAGCATGATTGGCGCAGGGGTTAGGTGAACAAGGGGTGAGGACCTCAGCACAAGTGGGTCCACTGTAGGGCAGCTCACACAGACAGGTGAAACTTGCCACGCCATCCACACAAGTGCCCTTGTTCAGACAGGGACTGGAAGAGCATTCGTTGATGTTCACCTGGCACAGGTTACCTGTTGGTCAGAGGAGGGGACGGTCAGACATTTGGCTTTTAAAATTCTCAACGATAACTTCCTGCGTTGCAAATGTACCCCTGTCTTTGTGCTGAACATTGTGATTGTGCAGTGGCACACTCTCACCTCTGAAGCCTTGACGACACTTGCAGGTGAAGCCATTAAGCTGGTCGATGCACGTGCCGGCATTCTGGCACGGACTGGGCAAACAGTCGTTCCTGTCCAGGTCACAGTTCTTTCCCACCCATCCCGGCTCACAGTCACAGCGGTAGCTGGAAACACACACAAACAGTCAATAACCCATAAACTTCTAGGATCAGCAACAAGCTCCCGTGTTTCTGATTGATATTACACAGATATTTGAGACTGCCGCAAAAGCTGTAACAGTTCCTACCCATTGATGTCATCCCTGCAAGAGCCATGGACACATGGGCTGCTGCCACACTCGTCCACCTGGGAGTAACAGTAAGGGGGCTTGAAGCCTGCAGGACACAGGCAGTGAAATCCGTTCTCCTCATCCACACATGTCCCTCCATGCCTACAGGGGCTAGATGCACACTCATCTATCTCCACATTACACTTGGGACCTGGCAGAAGAGTTCAAAGACACAATCAAAATGTTTTTCACAAAATTTTCAACAGGTATTTATTTGCGGCTGGATTTTCCGAGTGTCTTACCAGTGAAGCCAGGTTTGCAAACGCAGTCATAGCGGTTGATGCCATCTTTGCAGATGCCATAGTCACATGGGTTACTGGCACAATCGTCAAAGTTGATCTCACAGTTTGTGCCTGTGTTGACCAAGAAAATGCGCAGAATAGTTTCAAACAATGAGAAAATGTGAAATTACAACACAATGACATATTCCCACCAAACACTGGCATCACCCTCAACAGAGGTGAGCGTGCGTAAGAACACAATACATTCTGACTTCGAAATAAAAAGTTACCTGAGGTTCCATGTTGGCACTGGCAGATGTACTTGTTGACCAGATCAACACACTTGCCTCCATTCTGACAAGGGTTGCTGTGGCACTCATTGAGCTGATTCTCGCAGCGATAGCCTGTGTAGCCAGCATCGCAGTTACAGGTGTAGCTGGCAATACCATCGATGCATTTACCATGGTGGCATGGGTCGGGCTTGCAGTTGTTGATATTGCTCTCACAGAGTGTTCCTTCGTAACCTGGAAGAGGAAAAAAAGAAAATCATAAACAGATGTTAAGTAGGGAAAATGAGTTGAAATTTCATCTCCTCACACATTCAAGAACCAAAATGAATTTACTGACATTGCACAGCATATTGTGGTACCCTGATACCTTTTTATATTAGGACGATAAGATTAATATAGATTACCATCCTATTCCATACTTTGTACTGCAGAGGGCGTAATTGCCTTTGTGGTTAAACAGTCTCATGGGTCCTACATTCCTTGAAGCTAAAGTGCTCCATCTCCATTAAAGTCAGGGTGGGACAGTATTTAACTTTAGTGTAAAGCGTGGGGGAAATTATGAAAATGGATGCTGCACATACAGGAACACTTCATGTGACACAAACAGCACAAAAGCACGTTCCAACTATAAACATGTGACAAAGGAAAAAGATGGAAAAAGATCACTGGGGCACAACACAATTGAAATAATTTAATTCCCACAGAACAGTGAACGAGCTAGAAATAACTAAAGCAGTTGGCAACGTCATTGAAACCATTGTGTTTCTATAGTCTTCAGCTATTAAGAGGGGATGCTAACCCCCGCCCCCCCTCTTTGAAGGGCATTGCAGAATTTGCAGAATTTGTTAAATGCCTGATGTAGGATGGAAACTGGACAGACCATTTCACAACCCTGCTGTGGTGACAGGCGCTGGCAGAAACTGTCCGTTGCACAATAACTAAATCCTCAAGTTTTCAGCCCAGCTATTTTGTTGATCTTGCCCTGGATCAGTTTGCATATACACTCTGAACTGGCTTATGCATCTGAAATGTTTGAGTTTCTGTTCTAAATGTGGGTTATTTGATTTAATTTCCTTTAATGGTTTACTAATGGCATCAAAAGATGAAAGAGGAACATTCACAAGAAGTCGCAGACAATTGAAATGTATTAGGGAAAATGTTTTTCCAAGAATTTTAAATGTTCCTCTTTTTCCCCAAGTGTATTTAGTTATTAATTCTGTTTAAACATCCTCTTTCTGCTTCATCTTCTAGTTTTTCTTTAGAAAACCTTCCACAGTTTTGGTGTCTGCTCACTGAGGTTTCCATGTCGACGGTGTCTGTGTGCTGAGTGTTGGTTCGTGTGGCATGTGTGCGGCCCAGTGCTGAGTTGGGCAGAGCTGTAAAGAAGGGCCCTACACAGGCCTCCCAATTCTGCTTTTGTTCTCAGTGGTGGAGGTAACAATGGGCTGCACCACGTCAAACAGAGCCACTTCACTCAACACAAGGGGCCCACAAACACTGGGAATACCAAGCAGCTGGCCACTGAAACAATGAAGCAGGCTCCTCCGTATGCACAGGTCCAAACAAACATGCGAAATATATCTATATATGAATGTATAGATATAAAAACGCAGCTCAGACATGCAGACTAGGTGACAAACTTGAGGTTTCTTTTCATACATGGATGGATGTAAAGGAATGAGTGTGGAGATGCAGCATAAGGTGGTGTGTGGGGGTTTAGATGAACAGATGTCGAGGTGATGACCAAGGCTTTTTTCTTAGCAACTGCTGGTCCTCAGTGACCCCGTGATCCTGAGAGCCAATGAGGGAAAGTGGGGGATTAGGGGCCTCAAGTCAGTCTGCTTCGCCAGCAGACATCCAGAGAAATAGCTGACCCCCCCGCCCCGAAAACACTGAACACTTAACAAAGACCAAACAAGGCCCAACAAGTGTTTAAGGCGCATCTGCCCATCTGTCTGAGAAGACGTCTTGAGCTTTGTACTGTCTAACAAATCCCATCTGACAGCTACGAAGTACAGAAACCCTTACCTTCAGCACAGCGGCACTCGAATCCATTGGGCCGGTCGCAGCATTTCGCTCCATTCTGGCATGGTGTGCTGGCGCACTCATCTATGTCGATCTGACACATGGTGCCAGTAAACCCTGGGACATGCAAACACATAGGTGAAGGGTCAGAGAGACGGTCCAGAGGAAGAGGCCACACTCAGGTCAGAGGACAGTTCGATCTCTTCTCAGAAGGGCAGAGGTCTTTGACAAGGTTAGTGACGTCTGGCTAAGGTTGGGATTGAGCGTCTCGACTGGTTAAGGACATGTCATCGGTGCACTTGGACCACTGCTGGGATGACCACTACAAAATGCAATAGACAACCTTGATGAGGTCCATATGATATAGATTTGAAAATAAATGAATAACACCATTACTGGCGTGTCAAGTGTCTGGACAGTCACAACTTATTCAACTTCAGATCAGGTTACGGTACATTTCATGATGTCTGAACAATTCCTGCCCTACACTGGAGTGGCACAACCTTGTGATATAAAATTACACGGAATGTCTGGCGAAAATTTACGAGTTACTGTTATTTTTATGTCAAATCTACGAGCTCGAAAAGCTTGAGAAACTAAACAGGCCTGAAATCAGTGGGCACGGTGCCCAGACATGGGTGAATTGGTAGCACACCGCTCAGTTGATTAACAGTGTCAGGATGGTCTGTGTGTTGGTGCTTGGGGTGTTAAGGAGGGGGTTGGAGGAGACAGTGGGATTGTTTTCTCTTTTGGAGAACACCCCCTCCTTCCTGCATCAACTCCACTGGCTCAATAGCGAGATGGGGGGTGGAGGGGGCACGTCTGTCCCAGATGTAAATTGCGGACCTGGAAAAGAATCTCATTAGCAGGACTGCTGTTCCCCCCCACCACCAGGGTAGGATGAGGGAGACTGCTGTCCCTTCCACATTCCACAGAAGAGGGGAGCGGGGGTCACAATAGTGTCTTTGTTCAAGCAAGAGGATAGGCAGCCTTTTGGGTCTGGCTTTTTATAACAGTGCTGGCTCTAAACACCAGAAGGCAAAAGTAGCAAGGGTGACCCTCCCTCCTCTGGTTCTGGGGACATTTAAACTTTGGCTTTGTGTCCTTACAGCCATCACAGAGACGGAGTTGTTAAAAGGGATAGAGATAAATGCACTGGAATAGAAAAAAAAAAAAACGAGTCAGAAAAGGGCTCACCTGGCTGGCAGGTGCAGGTGAAGCCGTTGACCATGTCCCGACATATGCCATCATTCACACACGGGTTGCTCTCGCAGTCATCCACATCAACCTCGCAGTAAGTCCCCATGTAGCCTGGAAGACAGAAGTTCCAACTGAATCCACATGGGGCAGTTCTATACAGTGCATTGTTTCAGCCTGTATGGTGTGTATGCGACCGTGTGTACACCTTGAGATGTGGAGGATCCTTAGAGCATCCCTACTGTTCCCACTGATATGACCTAAAGTCACCCCACCCTACTGTCCAGCGGGCATAACCCCTCCCTGGGTCAGTGTCCCATTCACCAGATGCATGTTATACATTCTTTGTCAGCAAACTATGGAGGGCTCCTTCATTGAGGTTAAGCAGAGTGTGGATCAGAGTGCTGCCCCTGGGGAGAGGCTAGCGTGGAATCAGAAATAATCAGCCGCTCCACATGAGCTTTGCCAGGCTGGTTGATGAAGAGGAGGGTGAAGAGGAAGGGCCTGTCTCTGGAAATGAAGGGGGAGGGGGAGAGGCTCTGGGAAAAGGCCTCTTTCCCTCTCTGTGTGTATGAGGGGTGCAAAGTGGAGCACAGAGGGGCCCTATTGTTCCCCTCCATTCCCACCACTCTACCACTCATTAGTATTCACAGCACACTCCTCCCCCTAACTGCTCGCCCTCTCTCACATCCAGTCCTATAGACACAACTCCCAGCTCTAATTTGTATAGTTCCCAAAACCCCAGGATGCATGTAGGACTGTGCGTGAGAGTTTCACTGTGTTTTTGTTACTGAGTGTCCAAACCATCACTTAGTCTAAGCTAATACCCCGTCTGGCTGTACAGTGCATTGAGTGTAGAGAAGTGCCCCCATACCCCAAATGTTAATGAGAATGTATTACATAAGAGTCTACACTGCCAGTCGGGATGGCAGCACAGCAGATAATGCTCCTTTACAAGGTCAGGTTTAAATCATCAGTTGTTCCATTGGGTCTGCTCTGTCCCATTCGAATGAGGCTTCCGGATTGTTTCGCTGGCACTGGCTGACACTGAATGGGTCTGTTTACCTGGCATGCAGATACAGGTGAACTCTCCGATCCGGTCCAGGCAAGTGGCGTCATTCTGACAGGGCATGGACAGGCATTCATTGATGTCGATCTCACAACGGGGACCAGCATATCCCCGACCACACTGACACTGGAAGGAGCCCTCGGTGTTCATACATTTACCAAAATGCTCACATGGATTGGCACCTGTGGGCAGAATGCTGAGGATTAGTAAATGATACACAATGATTTAACTGCTTCCTTATTTTATTACAAATGTGTTTATTCCCAAATGATTTTCTAAACCTAAAGATTCAAAACAAAGTGTTTGAACCCAGCACTGACGAATGACTCACCAATCGAGCACTCATCCATGTCCTGGTTGCAGGCACCACCTACGAAGCCAGCAGGACAGGTGCAAATGGCACGGCCATTGAGCGGGTTGGTGTCACACACTGCACCCTCGTTGCAGGGGTTACTCACGCAGGCATCGTCCAGATGGCACAGCAAACCTGTGGAGGAAGCACAGAGACAAAAATCCATGTCAGTTGCCCAAAATCTTAGCAGTCAGGAATGAGAAGAATCTTTTGACAAAAGACACTCACCAGTCTTTCCGACTGGGCACTCGCAGAAGAAGGAAGCCACGCGGTCGTGGCAGGTGGCACCGTTGAAGCAAACGGCTATGGCACAGTCATCGATGTTCTCGCTGCAGTCATCTCCAGTCCAGCCGTTAACGCAGACGCACGTATGGCCCCCGATGTTGTTGAAGCACGTGCCCCCGTTATGACAGGCGTTTGGTTGCATGAGGCACTCGTTGACGTCCTCCGCACAGTATTGCCCTGGAGTGGTAACATGACAATGAGGTTGCACGGACTTGCCAACACACTTGTCTGTTCAAATAAATTTGATTTTAAAAAGTCTGTACCTGTCCACTCTGGTAGGCACTGGCAATTGTAGGTATTGACTCCATCCACACATATCCCTCCATTCATACACTTGTGTGCTGGACAGTCGTCCACATTATTCTCACAGTTATGCCCTTCAAACCCTGAAACAGAGATGCAGAGAGGAGTTATGAAAAGACACAGTGACAGAGATTTTTCAGTTTATTAAACATCAGTGGCCCTTGCTCCAAAGTCCAAACATTTCTGCTGATAACCTTGAGTCATTTTTCCCATAGTTTATGAAGTGAGGGCCAATGTGGGCAGTAAAAGGTTCAGGGGTGTCTGATTGTTTACATCTTCGCATGACGGTTCCCATACGATGCCAGCAACAGCCGTGACTCCTGGCTGCTTCAGAGGTCTACACTCCCCACAGTGTTTGCTTGTTTTTATAATCTCTCACAGTTTCAATGACTTCCTCTCTGGCAAGAGACATTTCCTGCCAGTTCCCCAGTGGGAAACCAGGAGGCCCATAAAGTAAATTCCTTCTGTTGTGAATAAAGTAGAGTAGGAGTGCAGTCGGGCTGCCTCTTCAACTCTCCCACCATCCCATCTCCCTTCAGCAGCTATTAATAGCAGACGGGGAGCTGACCTGGGACATAAGTGTAAGGCACTGGCAGCTACGTCATCAGGCTGAGAAAATCTGTATGCTTTAAGCCCCATGCTGAGGGGCCTGGGAAAACAGTGGGTTGAGTTAGTGTGTACACGTGCATGTTTCATAAGGCTGCAGAGAGCTCTTCTACCTGGTAGGCATGCACACTCATAAGAGTGGTCGCTGGTCTGCCGACAGGTGCCCCCATTTAGGCACTGAGATGGGGCACAGGGCAGGGTGGACACCTCACACGTGCGCCCGCTGTATCCAGGTTGGCACTGACAGCGGAAGGACCCTTGGGTATTAAGGCAGAGACCCCCGTTGAGGCACACGCCAGGCTTGCGACACTCATCAATGTCATTGCGGCAGTTCTTTCCCTGGTAGCCAGGTGGGCAGGAACAGTTGTAGTGGTTATTCCAGTTGGCACAACGGGCCCCATTGGCACAGGGGCTGGTGGCACAGGCATCAATGTTCCCGCAGTCTTGGCCTGGACAGAAAATAGTGAATTGTGTTCGGTCAATGAAGGCACTTTTAATCTCTATTAGCAGGTATGATGTTCATGATGAAACAAATACTGTACCTCTGAACCCTCTCTGGCACACACAGGAGTATTTCGGGAGACCATTAACCACCTGGCTCTTGCAAGCGGCTCCATTCAGACATGGTGATCGATGGCAGGGATCCAGGTACTGACAGAGGGGACCGATGAAGCCGGGACGGCATCTGAAGAAACACATTTACACATGTTAATATATGGAAACAGGTCAAAAGCTGATTCTCTCAGCTATTAAAGAAAGCTGTGGCACTCCATCCAGCCAAGCCACCATCTTCCAGGTTTGGCAATCAAGGCCCATAGACACACTGGCAAGGCCTTAGACCTGACTCATGACTTGGCATGAACAAAGCTTCTGGGCCCTGTGATGAATTTGTATTCAAACAGCAACAAGTAATAACCATGCATGGATTGGGCACGAGTAAATACACTCACAAACAAACTTCAAAATATGAAGCTGGAGAGAGATCTTCCTGTGTCTTAAACACTATCCAGCTGGAAAGCTTCAGTTTTCTCCATGGCGGCTAACATTCCTCCACTATTACGGTTTTTTCCGCACCTCAGCTTTTGTTTCTGTTCTTGTAAGAACACACCCAGAAAAGCAGCCTGGAAACTTTGGAAACTTAGCAATTACCAGCAAATATGGACATGAGAAAAATGGGGACTTCACACAGCACATGCATGAAGTGAACAGGAGAACAAGCTACAGTTTTGGATGAAGCACATGGAGGTTTCTTCAAGATGTAGGCGAGAGACATTTTGATTAGTATGCGCTACAGTGATATGTATTAGCCTCTTGAGTGGTATCCAGCCCAGGAGACAAACTCAATACTGTGTATACACAGGAGGAGCATTGGAGCTGCTGCAGCTTCTGTTCAATGGGCTGTGAAGACACTGCAGCTTCCTAAAGCTCTCTTCAGGGGCCTTATGAGAGTTATGGTAGGGTTTGGACTCAGGGGGTCACTATGGGCTAGTAACTCTAGACCCACAGTGGAGCCCCTGGCTGCGGGCAAACCCCTTCTTCAAACAGGCTGTTTGAAGCTGATGACAGAGCAGTGACGGCTGGGTGTAAGCCCACCCTGGGGCTCTGTCCTCTCTTTCTTTGGAGAGGAAGCCCTGGGCAGGATCAACAATGGGCTTCATCTGTTCTCCTTCACAGGAATGTTACCACCATTCTAGTATCAGTTCATCTTTACGTATTTGATTATCCCTGCATTTAAAAAAAAAAAGTTAAAACAAAGCAAAAATAGTTTTTTGGCAGTCGCCCAGGGCTGAGACTCTGAAGTGGCTTCAGGTCGGCTCTAGAGGTTGAACAGATCTAGATCTGGTTTTTCACTGAAATAGCCTGTTTTCGTTTTGACTAGTCTGCTCTGCCTCAGGAAGAATGGAGACTATTCGGTTTTGTTTGGCTTTTTTTCCAGCTTTACAAAGTCAATAATGAAACAGAGGAGCCACAACGCTAAGCATGAAGGAGCTAGACACATGCATATCCACAAGACTGTGCATATACACAGAAATGGGGCAAAAAAAGTAAAAAGTCAACCAAAGTAGTAATTTGTTGGTATATAATAATTGATTAAATGATAAACACCATAGGAAAAGATGAATTTCCCATGACTAGAGTACCGCACTTCGGTGTTGAAACTTGTTTTGGAAGCTTAAGTCAAGCAACACTAGAGCTGGCATGTTGGGGGAGAATTACAACAGCTACTCCTCCATCTTCTAAAGCCCCCCTGAACGCCAGCTTGCCTACCCCCCCCCACCCAACAACCCCCTCCTCTCACGCGCTGAGAGGTCAAATGTCAGAGGTCCCCCGTCTGATTGTGATGATAATGTCACGGCTGCAGGGAGAGTGGGGTGGGGCTGCTCTGCTGGAGGGAATGTCTTTAGAAGTCGGAACTGGTGGAGAGAGCGACAGAGAGGAGGAGAGAGCGGTCTATTCCAGCAAGAATGTCATGTCATATTTCCTGTAATCCCTCGTCCTATGCTTTAAAAACACTGCACTGGCTCCTCATGCACAATCCCCGTTGCCCTGGCAACCATGCAGACGAACAGGCAGGCCTGACACCCGACCAATTGCCCCTTCCCCTCACCACCCACGGTCCCCATGGATATTTGTCATGGCTTGGCTGGGTTTATTTAGAGGCAAATTAACTATGTCTGGAATCTAGGACAGCCCTGGTGGCATATCACTAAAAATGAAACACAAATATGCACAAAGACGGCTTTAAAGAGGAGCTGCTTTTATACAATATACAACAAAGACAGTCAAAATCTACTGAAGATGATCTGTAATGTGGACTTTTGCTGATAAAAGCCATGGAGCGACAGGGATTCTGTGACGATGTGGACAAAGAATAACTTACCACTCGGTCTGAGAAGTACTATTGATCAAGTTCTATAGGAACTAAAACATGAACAGAAGAAAGGTTTGCTCAGCCATGAGAATTACTAGTGCCAGTAAAATATTTGTGTACATTAGATTATGTGTGTGGGTGAGTAAGAATGACAATAGGAGTTATGTCTGATTATTTGTCCACCCTTACAAATTCACAGTGAACTGAGAAGCCAAAACACACATTCTTTTGTCTAGACCTGACTAACTGCCAGCATGCTACTCCCATAACACACAAATCACAGTGCTATCAGTGCGGAGACTGTGAGAGACGCGAAACTTGGTCCTGGTGAACATGAGAGCCTCCTTATCAGGCTCTTTACAACCTTGTGGATTCCACTCCCTCTGGGAACAACAGGGCGAGACCTGTGCCTTTGCCCGGACCCAGTCTTGGTTGTGGCGGATGTACAAAGCAGGTGCAGGCTGCTGTTGTGCAACGGGCCCCTGAGTCATATTTAGTGAGTGTTGACTTCTGACCTTAGAGGAAGAGAGTGCAGCAGATGAGGGGGAGGTCTTTGGGTGCAGCGGAGGGATGGCGAGAGTGGGTAATCTCTCTGCGTCAACATGTATGAGGGGTTTGGCCAGCTGCTGCCATGAATCTGTCCACATCTGTCATTCCACCTCTGGGTGTCTGGCATCAACCGCTCCTGCCAGACGTGTAAGCCAAAAAGGCTGTGCCGTGTTGCCCATGGGACAAGTCCGGCAACCAACACACACACGTTCTCACACAGGGAACATTTCACACCACTCAAGAGTTGTGGTCATCCACCACAAACACATGCATTAACAGTTCCCCTTAACACACTTTAGAAGACTGTTACGCAAAAGGCACCACTGCAACAAAGCAAACACATGCATCAATCACTGCACACGCAAACACAAAGAAAAGAGACTTACAACCAGCCTCAGCAGCTGAGGACGAGAAGGACTGCGAACCCATGAAAGAGACACATTGAGGAAATTCTATTATATACTGTCGAACATGAAATCAAGAGAAGTTTAAAGAGCAAATGATTTTATAAAATGTGTTCAGTGCTGCATCATGAGGATCCCCCTGACTCCAACCCATCTGATTTATGTGTAAGTGAGGTCTGTCACCTGTATGAGTGTAACACAATGCCAGTTTTCCTGCTTTCTGGGTCATCGAAGCAGGGTAACCTGAGCTCATCCTCTCCCACACAATAGCCACTACTCTGCCAGAGGTCAGAGGGTGACTCACCTGAGAACAAAGAGCCTGTAATCTCTGACATGGTTCAAACACACAGTCATGCTCCACAAAGCAACAAGTATAAAGGAGTCTTCCTATCTCGCAGGGCATTTCCCAAGACAAACAGAGGGGAGGGGCCACAACGCAACTCCCATCTTTTTAATTTCCACTTCTCTTTTGCATGGGAACTTCTAGCAAATTCTGTCCAGCCTGAGGCTGCTGGAAAAAGAAATATTGAGATCTTGGAAATCCTTTCAAATGCGTGTCTTTCTCTCAACACAACACCCTTTTCCCCAACAGCCCCCTGTACTTCCAAAAGCGAGCAAGAATCAGTTCCCTTGCTTTATTTGAGTCCGTACTGACACCACACTGCCAACAGAAGCCCAGCCAACCCCCCCACCCCCCCACCCCTTCCAACAGCCTCCTCTGCGCTGCTCTCCTCAGCTTGGCTCTCCCTTTCTCAGCAAAGAGCCAGATTGGGGGTTGGGGAGTGTTTTGTGGCCCAAATAAAAGAGCTAAAGTAGTCAGAACTCCTTTGTATAAAAGTGTTGGGGGGGGGGCAGTGACCCAAACAGCTAGTCTTTCAGGCCCGAGCTTACACGGACCAACAGGCCTGGGCTGTAGCCTGGCAACAGTAACCCATGGTGAGAGAGAACCAGAGGGAGATAGAGAAAAGGGGAGATGAGGGACAGGGTTTCGTAAGGACAGTTGGAGCAGATCGGAGGACTGATCCCCTCCATACACAGGTAGCAGCGAGCACTGTCCGCAGCCAATTCAATCTGGCAATTAAGTACAATCACGTCCAAAAGGGATGTGTGTTTCACAGTTTAAAGTGCAAAGTTTGTTTCAACAATTGTGCTAAGACACACAATGGAGGTATTGAAATCTCCAGAGGGAGGTTTCCAGAGCACCCCCTGAGCATGAATATTAAACATGTGAATACAAGGACATTTAACTTTCTCTGGATGAAAAGCAGTAATGAATCTGGCCAGAAGGCAAGGACGGCTGTCAGTGCATCCTTCTCAACTCTGATAGCCCCTCAGTGCTGTAAGATCTACATGTGGAAGGATATAAACGGATTAAAAAAAAAAAAAATAGAAATGTGGAGCATTTCCTTGGCAGAAGGAACTGCTGAGCTCTGCCACAGGAAGAGAATTAAACTTGTTGCTAAGTGCTCAGTTATTCTGCTGTAAAAATGCTTAACAACAGCATGTCATTTTTACGTTTGTAGTTTATATACTATCCGGACAAATTTGCCTCTAGTGTCTAACACATTTCTGGAAGAATCCTCCCTGACATTTTTCATATGCATTTGCCCGTAACCACATTGCATGAGCCCCAGAGTCGGGGTCTTTCAAAGCATTCATTCTCCTCTGAACTCCACCACGAAAACCACACCCAACCACCTAAACTAAACCAGATTGCTGTGAAACTTTGAAATTGAAATTTAAAAGACCCTATCCACAATCTAGCATGAAAGACCAACTCAAATTTCCAGTCCAATGTTTTCTCCCAAGTTGCCTTAAGACAAAAAAAAAAAAAAAAAATCTAAATGTGACAAAAATATCTCAGGGCCTCTAATGACTCGCTATTCGTGTTACGGCAAACATTCGTAGGAGTGGATTAAATCGAACTACAACAAAATCTGATAAACTGCACTCCAGTTTAATCATGTTGACAGAATGCGTCCACAGACTGACTGAGACCAGCAGACTCTCACATACTAGAAGAATAAGATTTGTTTATTGGGCACTGGCAAAGGCTCTTAGTGATAAGTTAAGTTGAACGCCAGGAAAAGAGCCAGAGAATGTGCATTATCTCAACTGCTGTCACTCAAGGAAGTACTAGAGATGTTTTACTAGGGTGTGGGCCATACAGCAATGAAATCTTAAGCTGGTTACAATAATATAGCATTGTTGCTTAAGTTACAAGGCAATCAGTTTAGCTGAGTCAGTGATCTCTGTAACAGCCCTTGTTAAAACAAACTTGTAGCAGTGAGCCTTTCCCGATTATACATGTTGTGTAATTCTATTATATATATATATACAGAACATAATATTTTTGTAAACTCAGTTATTTGTGATACCTTTTTTTTTTTTTAATTTTGCCACTTTTGTGAAACACTATTGAACTTACACTTTGAAAAGGACTCTAAATAAAGTTTGTGGCAGAGTTCTAAAGTGAAAAAAATCTGTGACATGTGAACACTGGCAAAATACTGTGTGGTTAAAATCAAGAAGTCTGTGGAAAGTGTGCCTGGAAAAGTGAATGCCTTTTCCTGAATCGTTTTGACGGACCCATCCCTTCCTCTTCTGAAATGAGGGAGAGACTTTGGGAAATTCTGCTGACAGACCTCAGTTATTCCAATCAGGTCTGCCTGAATGTCTCCTCAGAGGTCATCGTCTCCCGGGTAAGAACAAACAGCCAGGGGATGAGACTTCAGAGAAACAGCTTATCCCTACATAAGTCTGTGGTTCAGACATACATCGACTCCTGAAAGAATAATAACGCACAAATTCCAACAGGAGGGTCCTGTGCCAACTCTCAAAACTGACATTATGATGAGTTTCCTGATGTGACATTTGAGAGAGCGTTCCATTCCTTTTAAATTCTCCTTCATCTGTGACTTCCGAGTAATAAAGGACCATGTAGCCATGTGCTGAGTGGTGGGAAATATAAAATGAGGGAGCAGTTAAAGAGAAAATTGAATAGCATGGAGACCTTGGGTGCACACACTAAGCTGCAAAAGCTTTGATAAGACAGGATGTGCGTAGCAGGGAGGTCAGAAGGCACAACTTCCTGTGATGGAGCCTGGGAACCACAGCTCCCAGTCTCCAGTCATGACCCAGAGAGGAGAAGCCACAAAAAAATCCAAATCGTCCTCCCTATGGTCTGATACCCCTCATCTCCCTGGACATGACAACCGTCGCATACACTAATTGCATCCACTGGGTCTGCCATGGATCAGTCTGCCTGGATAATAGCACGGCAATGGCCCCATCTGTCTGTCAGGGCAGTGTGAGCGATACAGGCTACGTATAGCCTCGCAAAAATGCAGAGTAACCAATTGCAAATCAAACAAGTCATTCTTTACATCCCTTTTTCATGAGACTAGGCTGACAGTATTGTTAGAGGCATTCCTGAAGGGGCTACCAGGGTGAATGGGTGAGAGGTATGGACAATAACCTGAAAGCACCAGCGGGGCAGGAGGAATCTTAGTAAGCATTCCTTTCTAATCCACCATAAAGATGCCAAAGAAAACACTAGCCCTGAGGTTCCTGCGCTAAGCTAACAATCTAATGTGTTTCTCTGTGCTTTGGCATGTGTGCAGGCTCCCACTTCTTAGTGAGCCGTGTTTCACAGAAATGCATTTAACATTCGATTTTGACAAAACAGTCAAACGGCCGCTGGAACTGGAACTGTAATCTGCCCTGAGAAAATGTTATTCTGAGAGTATGTGTCTGTCATGAAGTGGGCGGATGAAAACGTTTTTACTAGAAAAACAGCACTTGACAATGTCTGGACAGGCTGCTCCCTATCGGAGTCACAAATGTCCTCTTTAATCATGTCCTGAGAGGCTGGGAGTCAGGGTCATGACAAAACACTCACTATTTATATGGTGACTCTGCTACTGAGGCCAAGGGCAAAGCATTCATAAAGAGGAGCACTGTATCTATCCGTGGGCCTGAGCGGAGAAGCCTCACATCTATTTCCCCATCTGGATTGAGGGGATCTGAGAGGAAAGGGTTGCTCATAACCTGTCACTGTGTCCATGGAGGCACAGGATGAGCTGCCATAGCTGGGACAACAAGCAGAGAGAGAGAGAGAGAGAGAGAGAAGACGTGTTGGCTGCTGAACTGTGAGAGAAGCAACATGTGTTAGAGGGGCTGAGAGCTACCAGCTTCATTCCACCACGAGCTTGTCTCTCACAGTATGGGGGCAGCTGACTGCTCAATGGCAGCACCTGGCCCTATGCTTCTCCTTTGTCAAGATCTGACTTCACTGGATTACCATCACAACATCCACCAGCTGTCCTCCACGCAGCCTCACCCCCACCGCCCCCCCTGCTTCCTACCCCAGCCTCCCTCCACCCGTTCCCTACCCCCAGTTGGATCCTTCCAGCTGGATCCTCTCTGAATGACACCCTCTCAATCTGCCTAATTATCTCTCCTCTGGCCACGCCGCCGAGGCCCTCTCTACGCCGCACATTCTGCTCATGGGGCAGCGCTGAGGGGCCAGAGACTTTCTGACTGCCACACGATGGATCCTTCACTGCCAAGTTCAAAACTCTGGATCAGGGAATATACTTCACCTTACAATGTGAATCTTCAGAATAATGATGACGGGATTTGCATTGGAGCTACTTCATGTCCGGAGCAGACACGCAGAGCATCCAAACCTCACTGACACGTTGCACTTATGTGCAGGCCTCAAGCGCAGCCTGGTTTGGTCGAAGCAACCCTACTGCACACAAACAGGTTCACACAGACACTGAGCGTTTTCTGAGCACAACACACAGAGTTCTGAAAAGCCTGATCAAACTCATTTTGTAGGGATGATTGTTTTGAGACTACAACCACCCGTTCATGACCACTTGAAATCATGAATGAAGGAGGGAAACAGCCAGTAAGGCCCATGGAGCCTGGTTGGCAAAATCAACCCTTTCAAACTAAAAGCATTAACTAAGCTTTACCGGGTCACTGAAACAGATGACATGGGCATCAGAAAGTTTGTTCACTTGAACAGTTTCAAGAGGATTACTATTGTAATCCCCTATTAGCAACTCTGGACTGTAACTTTTACCCAGTCACTTGAGGAGGCAGACTTGGAAACGAAGGAGAAAGACTACGATGGGAACACTGCGTTTCCTTTCATGTTACAGCCATAGTGTTGTATTATAGTTTTGTTCGCCAACAAGACAGAGGATACATCGGTATCTGGGACAGTAACAGTAGTATCCTGCCTCACATCCACTTGGCACTACTGTCACATGTGGAGCTGGAAGTCAAAACAAGATCTTAATAACAGCGGCTGAGGAAGAGGCAGGAGCAGATGACCATCACCACACAGAACAATGTGTGCTTCTGTGCAGCTGCGGTGATTTCTAGCCGAGCTGTTGGTTTCACGAGTTCCACCAAATTCCTGTCAAACGCCAAAACATGTATCTTTGTATGCGTTAGTTTCTGTGTTTCTATTCTGGCTGGCCTCCATTCACTGGGGCCTTTATTCGCTCCCTGCCTCGGCTCAGTTCTGAGGGTGCAGAGTTACAGGCGGGTATCTGGTGAAAGAAAGGATCTTTTCTGCTGTTTTGTATCTCCTGTTTCCGTAGGCTCCCAGTGGGAAGGGTGGGGAGGCTCCACCACTCACCTCAGTGTCGGACTGGTCTGACCACTCTAAGGTGGCCACGCTCTGCTCCACTGCTCTGCCCTGCTCTGGGACTCTTCAGTGTGCGCTATGACATTTGTCCCCTTCCATTAGAAAACCTCTCGTTTTGCACTTAAAGGGCTTCTTTCTCTTGGCACTGGAGCAGAGTGGAGACTACCAACTCCTCAGTACCACACAGCAGCACAGAAGATGAATGAATCAAAGCACCAGTGATATTTTTTCTTATTTTGTCATGTTGTTCTACACTGAAAAGTAATGCATCGAGACATACTCAGGGAAAAAAAACATGTCAGACATTCTGCAGACAATTACACATTTACTCACTCATCTTGGCTCAAGCTAATGATTGAAAAACAGGGGTGACTTGTTTCACAGACTCTGGTTACACATTGGCTGCCCAGTGCTGTATAGATTCTCATGTTTTATTATTTGCTTGTGAAAAGTGCATTTATGGTCCTGGCCCAACGTTGACCCCTACTGTAGGGTAAACTGCTGACCGACTCCAATAAAATAATAAATCTGCCAATTTTGGAGGGAAGCAGCTGGCAGTCGCTGAGTTTTTTTGTTCTAGAGATGACTGTATCACCTCAGATGAAACACTGAGAGCTGTTTCCTAGGCTAAACGGTTCTTTTAAAGGGAGCGACTGACCCCCAGGCAAGACACTGTAGGCTATTTAACTGGAGTATTGTACTGGGTTCCCACACCCCCCCCCCTCGAGTTTTGAAAACAAAAGCTGCATCACTGCCAAAAGATGCTCAAAAATGCCCAAAGCAGGTGGGAAACAAAGACAGCTTAAAAAATAATTTGTCAAGAATCCCTTTGAAATTAAACCTTATAGCTGGGAAAGGGTAAATGGCGCAACACAAAAAACGTCACGCAACTACACAACGTGATGATTAATATCTGACAAAGCTGCTCAACAGGTGCAGGAGATGAGTGTGGCAGCCAAACATGTTGAGGCGTGCTGATGATCATCTGTGTGGGGCCTAATCAATTTGAGATTTAAGTCTTTCACAACTATGTGAAGGTTGTAAATGAACAACCAGTGGGCTATGAAAATGGGAATCAATCTTTACTGGCAAAGCAGCACAAACAGCAGCACATGGGCCCCTATTTCGGCCAAAGACCCTTCACAAATGGAGAATATGAAGTATATTGTGGCCGAAGAAAAGCACCACAACTTTACATTATGATCCACTTACATGCATCGAGAAGGTGAATCTATGCATGTCCCTCCGTTTTCACAAGGTCTGTTTTTATCCGTGCAACGGAACCCTGTGGAAATTGAGAGAATTCGGTTAGAGAAGCACAAGCATTTTGTCTTTAAGTCAATCACAAGAATATTTGAAAAATGTCCTATTATCAGGGTCAGTGTGGGAAATCATTATTTCAAGTAACAGATGGTATCAGCCATGTTGTATAGACACTGATGCACTTTAAATCTCAGACACCAGGCCTTGGGACACTTGTGGCATCTTGCAGACACGCCCGCATCTATTGCTGTTTGCCAAATCAAACGCAGATAAACTTCCGTGTTTCCTTGATGCAAATACACGCTGAGATGTCTCCCTGCTCCCCGGAAAACATTTTTGTCTGAGAACCCTTCGTTTGTCTGTCAGTCACTGCTCAGCCGCTCCGTGGGAACAAACATTCAGTTGCTTAGAAAGGCCTTTGTTCGGGCCAGAGCTCGGGGACTTGGGCTCATCGCCCGCTGCTTTAGGTTAAACAAATGTTCTCCTTCCTCCCCTCCTCCTGACCGGGGCCTACAGTACATGCAGTTTTGCAGAGTTCTGAGGTGAAACATCCTCAAGTCCACGCGACTCGGGCCAAACGTGAACTGGGCTGCTGATGTTCCAGGAGCCTCACTGGGTTTGTTAGTTCGGTGGAGTCACTCCGTTTCCCCCACAGAGCAAAGCCCACCACTGCGACAAGACGGGCTGTAATTGAATCAATTAATTGTAATTGTATTGTCTACAGGACACTACAGTGTTCAAATGTACCCGCAAATAACTGCGTGCGCCTCCGTGCGTAATATTTTGACACGTGATGTGCGTAACGAAATCTGTTGCACTTTATATTATAAATAACTTTGGTGATTGTTCATTGATGACACACATTTTGGTCGAACTGCTGAACAAAACATTTAAATTAAAAGTTAACTTAAAAGTGAGTTTGGCACAATGATGTCAGAAGTTAATTGTGCGTATTTGGACCAGGACACCGGGCAGCGAATGGGTGCTCCAGCGTGCACACCGCAAGCTTGGATATTACAAACAAACTTACCATCACAAATGTGCATGAAAAATAAAAACGACAGAATAATCCATGGAATATTCCCTTCCATTTCGGTGGAAACGTTTCCAGCGTTACAAGTTGGTTCTTTCAGTAAAAATACATCCTTTGTTAAGTTCACAGAAAAACAACGGCTCCACAGTCGATGGGGGGTTTCTCTGAAATTTAGCCGGAAAAAAACGCGTTAGTTCCCAATCCCGTGTTATCCTCCGCAGCTCGGCCACGGCTGCTGCGAGTCTCGGTTCGCCTCCTGAAACTTCTGCTAAATTCTTCCTGTCCGATGTGTCCCAGCGTCTCCTGTCCCCGCCTCCTCTGTCTCTCTCTCCTCCACACTGGGTCGTCCCAACGCCATCACCCCCACACCCCCCCCCCCCCCCCCCTCTCTCTCACACATCTCTCTCTCTCATACACACGCTGAAAAGTTCGGTGTGTTCCACTCCCTAAATATTAAAAAAGGTTGGGACGGGAAAATCCAGACACCACAGTTCCACACATCATCAAGCTGCTCTGGGACACATCCATCAACAGAACCGGGCCCTTTCCTGCTTTCTAATAAAGTGCCATGGCACATTTCATTTCTGTGCGTTGCAAATTCTGTGGAAAGTTTTAACTGCTGGACCCATGGGACTGACATGGGTCTGATAAAGAAGTCAGAAATGTGAAGCGCTTTATCAAAAAACAAGAACTTGTAGAAACAACTTTTAGAAAAAATACCTCAGCAAATGAAATTAAGTTTATCAATATTAAAACCATAACTTATATAGACATAACTGAGAACTTTTGCAAGTGTAATTATGTTTTTGTTTTTTTCAAGTTGGAGACAGATCTTCTCAGTGTGATCAGACCAGAGGAACTCTGTTTTGGAATCAACACTGACGGTGAGAGGAATCTGTGAAGACAATGCAACTAAACAGGTTTTGATGGGGTGCTGCTCTTTCAAATGCTTTTAAACAACAATTGCTTTGAAATAACTTTTGTTTGGAATCTCTGAACCACACCACACATCATGCCCACAAAGAGGCAGTGCCTGTGTTCCAGTAGTGGACTGCAGTCCGTCCGCCCCTGTGCGAGCTTGCGTGTTTGTTTGCGTGTTTACAGTTAATGAATTGCAGATAAGCGAGTGAATTGTGTTTACATGGCGGCACAGAGGCAGACAACATTTCTATTATCCCCGCGGCCCATGGGCCGAGTCTCAGCCCTGCTCTCAGAGCCTGCTCCTCCTCAGTCTATGGCAGTGGACTCGTTCCCTGCAGCCGGTGTATAGTGCCTCAGTTGTTCTGCAGAACACAGAGCAGAGCCGGTTGCCTACAGAGACAATAGCCTTGATTTGAATCATAAAAGGAGTCCGGCATTATGACACAGTTTCTCTCTGCAGGGGAGGGTTGCGCACTAATATTCAAGCGCACTGCTGCCACCCCGCCGTCTCCCCGTCGCACTATTCCTGCTCCTGGCCTTGAATAAATTACAGGCATGGGTTGGGCCATGAATGTAGCGGGCTGGTTTGGAGTGAAGTTCGTTAGTGCATGTGACGTCATCTATAGGGGTCAGTGAAAAGAGCTCCTCAGGCCTCGCAGACACCTGCTTCACTTGGCACCCACCGTGTGATGGAAGTTGGGGCAGCGCAAAGTTTTCAATGGCTCGATTGAGGTTATTTTATGTGCACAATAACATGATTAGACTGCCCCCTGTATTCTTTCTGTGCATTTGGATATTACTGACGCTCCTCTTCAAAATCTCGTGCGGGCGAGCATCCAAGATGATATATAGGCGACAGGCCTTTACTTTACTGTGTCTGGCTGCCAGTAAAAGCTCGAGGCAAGGGAGGGAGTGTGATGGAGTTAATCTAACTCACAAATGGGTGTAATAAGTTGATATTTTATGTTTTCGTCTGGCTGTGAATCATGTCTTTCACCCCGTGGGGATGCAGTAGATGTGCTCACATGTGTTGGCAGAATCTTGATTGACTTCCAGTTGGAGGACGTCCCAGGGAGAGATTTCTCTGTCTTCAGGGACAGACAGGTTGTATTTACAGTATGCTCCTATCTTGGCACTCAGAGTCCACAAATGCCTGGCGTAGCTCATCCCAATGAAAAGCGTAGAGGTCTCGGTGGTGCCATGGAAACAGCTGCTGGCATCATCGTGTCTCATAATTTAACAACAGAATCAGATTTTGTATAATCACAAGGCTGATTATACAAATTGAGGAACAGTCAGGGAAGTAGAACAGCTTTTGAAATTCTCTTGACTCCTCAGGTTTTCCAGTAAAGCTGCATTTTCCTGTTTATAAATTCACACCCTCGCTGATTCATCAGACTTTAAATGCCTGCGGCTGATTGGCCCCCGGCATTGTCGTCACTCCACAAATAAGATGTTTTGTCTGAGAGGATTAACATCTATGCTGCTTGCCTCATACATACAAAGACCCAATAAGAAAATTACAGTTCACCTTCTTTCTCATCAGCGGAAGTGGCTGCTTCGGCACGTCCCTCTGGAAATACGACCTCTCCTCGATTGTTCCTGAAACACAAAAAGTAATTCTTGTCTGAACCACCGCGGTGTCTTGTTTCTTAAAGGGACGCATTTAATTTTCTCCTTAAAATGTAATGTCTTGTCGGCTTCGCTAACTTTTGTGTTTCTCGTCCTCTCACTCGTTCCACACACACACACACACACGCACACACACACACACAGGACAAATAAGTCAGGGGTGGGTTTGTATTGGAGAGAAAGTGTGAGAGGAGAGGTCCTGGTGACAAAATTCTCGCACAGGACTCAGGGGGAATCTCCAGTCACACAAACAGAGATGTGACAAGTCAGGATTTATAACTCGGCTCTGTCCTGGAGAGTGAGTGCAGCTCCTCTCTGGACAGTTGTTAGCTCACTGATGGAAGAAATACCAGGCGACATCCCCGTGTACACACTTAATGCCCTTGTACGAGCACCTTTAAGCACAGCTCACCCAGCGATTCCTCCCATTGTGCATTTGATACCTTGGGATAACACGCTCTATTGTGACACATTCCTGACGGAGCAGCTTTTCATCCAGAGCTGCATGTGAACGATACTGTATGACTGCAATTGTCAGGAGGGGGAAAACGGACTAACTCCGGGACCACCCATGGATGAGAGGTAAAATGCTGCGCTCATGTTATCCCCAACCTTAAGAACACAGGCTTACTTTCCACTCACACAGTGGGGGAGTGTGTCCGTACACTGCAGGGGTCACAGGGGTCAATATAAGCTAACATTTCTTTAACAATTTAGTTCGGCGTGGCATACTCTTGAGGGATGCAGCTTGCGTTTGCCTTTCAGGATTTCACCTTCGCACGCAGTCTCTGAGTGTAACGGCAGCGCAGCGTCAAGCAGAGTCATATGAATGCACAGTTCTGCTCCTTGCTGTCATGCTCGGTGGCCTTTCAGAGTTAGCACACTCCATGTGATACGGGCGCTAACAGGCAGTGTGAGTGGACCCAGTAGACGTGATGACTTTACCACCCAGGCCAGACTGATTTATGTGGGAAAAGCCCCCAGAGCACCCACAGAGAGTGTGGAGAGGATTAGAAGCCCCCTCTTCAAAACTGGTCACGGCCAATCAGCAGCTGAGACCCCCTAAGGACAGACGCCAGGGCCAATCGCAGCGCAGGGCTGAAGCTGATGATCCTGCTGCTTCAGAATTGTATGATGTGTTGTATCTTAGGATAATTCAGGGTCGTTGGGTAAAAGCACTTTAAGTGAAGTGGGCTTCTGAGATTTAAAGAGACGATGCAGGCACACTCCTGATGTGTGTGACAGAGGCACATCACCCCCCCCCCCATGCACTCACACACACTGAGGAACAACTGCATCTCAAAGTGATTAGATTATTTGAAGAGATATCTTTTTCTCTGTTGTGCAGTGTTGGAGGCTCCAATCAGGGAAGGAACACTTCAGCTCCTCCAAGGAGTCTGTGTTTGTTCCCTGAGTGTTTCACTTTGAAAAGAAAATGTAAAATAAAGAAGAAGCTGAAATATTACTGCGATATCAAGACCCTTTACTTAAGGCTGTTGGTTGCCTAACCTTGAGTCTTAAGCTAAACCGAACTGAAACCTAGAGCTAACCTTTGAACATGTCTTCGTCATAAAATATTATGATTTCCGTTTCAGGGACTTTCTTTTTCTCCACGCTCGGAAGGCAACTCTCCATAATGTGACTGTGTAAACAGATTTAGGTCCCCACAGCATGAGTAATACCTGGACCACACACACACGCACGCATGCACACATGTGTACACACACACAAAGTGACTAGAGCTTTTTACCTAAAGTAAACACATGTGAGTGATGGATCTTTCTTTGGATTGTGGGAAAAAGTGTTTGAGTTTCACACAAGCTCTCTAAACGACTATTAAATCTTCCATGTGTACTCATGTCTTGTTCCTGCAGAGTACAGGGACAGAGACGAGGACGGAAATATTATTTTTTATTTTTTTTTACCTGTGGTAATATTTTATTTTCTATACATTTTCTCACTATTTGTGTTTCTTGTTGAGGCGCTGTACCAGAAAAGGGACAGACACAGATCTGCTGGGATTTGTACAAATAATATTCTTCTTTCCAACATCAGCATCGTCTGTCATTGATAAAAATGGAACACCCTTCCTCTGTAATATAAATCAACAGAGCGGTGGACTGACACTCGGTGAAGAGTCTGGAAGCATTTGGATTCACGGTGCAGTGAGAATGGAGAGTGCAGTAGACATCTCTGTGCAGGAATGTTGTACAGACAGAGCTGGAGACAGGCCAGCTGGAGGAATTCAGAAAGCTATGACACTGTTTCCGTGTGAAATGACTACTTAAGACCACTGTGAACAGCTGCCGGACAGTGCCACCCCCACCACCCACCCGTCCCCTTCCTCCTCCTCTCTCCCTCCACGGGGCAGTAAATCTTGAAGGAGAACGGAGGTGCTGGCGACTTGCTGAAAGGGATCCAGGGAGAATCCTGGGGTTTAGTGCTAAAGGTCAGGTCTGTGTTAGCAGGCCGCGGTGCCGAGACTCTGAGCCGGTACCCACTGATGACCCAACACTCACACTTAAGGCCGGGGTGCTGTCCACCACTATGGATCTTCACTTTGTTGGCAGGATTAATTGATCGGGTGTAAGGAAAAGGGCAATGGAGGCATGCTGCAACAAGGGGGCTTATCTTAACGAAAGGCAGAAGGTCATTTAAGCTATTTGACAAAAATGTGCTCAGATCCGTGTAATCTGACATATAAAGCAGAGACTAACTCCAGGTTGTCGGCAGAATTATTGCCGCGACAGCCTTGAAAAGTGTTTCCAGTGGCATATGCGCCACTAAAAATGTCAAATAAAAGACATATTGAGAAAAATGACTGAATTATAACTGCGACTGATCCCACATTTGCCTCTGAAAACCAGAGGAGAAAGACGTGGAGGGGTCCCGAGCTCTCTGTTCATCCTCTGTCCCTCCTGAGTCAATTGTTGGAGAAGCATGGTGTCAACCCTGCGCCATCAATCACCCCCTTTCAGAGGAGGGCAGACAAGGCAGGGACCCGCCCCCCAGGACAGGGGGGTGGAAGTTCTCATGCCCTCCCCGCCTCCTGAAGCCCCGCGCCCCTACAGACAGAACTCCGACAGCTGGTCTGGCCATTAGGAGTAGGCCGAGACCTGAGGGCCCCTGCACAGCAGCAACAGCTGCCAGCCCACTGCCCCCAACTGCCCCACCAACACAGCTCAATAAAATCTGTATTAGAGCAGCAAGTTATTGTCATTCCTCCGCATTCCCTCACAAAGATGAACACATTTTGGCCCCTTTTTCTCTGGTGAATATGCGTTAAAATTCATGTAAGTAGTTTTCTGCGGTGTGTGGTTTTGCTAATGTTATTCATTTAGAGGAAAAGTCATGCGTTTTTTTTTGCTTGCACTTGACTAGCAATTATGTAATTTTTCTCTCGGTGGGTGGCTGAGATGTTTTGAAGCCATCTTCCAGCAGTCTTCCCAGAGGATGATAGTGCGCTGATGAAAATGACGCTGAATGACGGTGATTAGTATAAAAAATTACAATAATCCTTAATGATACTTACTTTCTCTCATCTGGAAATAGAGAAATCCTGGCTTAGCCACGGAAGCCACACTGAGGGAATCATGACAGGGATTATTAGATCACTGTTTCCATGGTCATTATATCCTCATTTATCACAGACAAGTATTTAATCTATCCATTCATCATCTTTATATATATAAATATATATATATGATACACGTGATAATTTAAATTTTGTCAAGTTTTTACATTTTTTCAGTGTGGTTCAGTAATCCTGTCCAACAACGCAGGCTGTTACTTACCTGGCCCTGGCTGTATTTACAACACAAACATGTCTGTGTCTGTGATTTCACATTGAGCTTTCATTTGAAGATTGTTGTTTGCTAATGTGCGCTGATTGAGATAAATGCATGAGTGAACTCCGTTCCTCTCAGTAAATGTGTGTGTGCGTTTGGCTGAGTGAAAGAAAGAGAAGCGTTAGAGGAGATTACACCACACTCCCTCAGGGTCCTTGTTACTCATGCACTACTTGTGGCTGAGTAGTTCCCACACTTATACACTGAGGTGAGACAGGCTGCACCCACAGCCCCACCTGTGCCTCAGCATGTCCCAGCAGAGCCCGCCTGAGCTTGGATGCGCTTTGAGAAAATGAACGCAGGGAAAACACTAAGCCTGGCTAGTGCGCAATCAAAACAACAGCCAGGGAATAACATTTCTAATGGAACACTAAGGTATAATTACTACTAAAGCAAGAAAGAATGGGATAATTGGCCCGTACCTGTCTTTATACCCCGAAACCTATCTCCTGCTTCATCTTAACAGGCACATGTCTTCTAATGGTTTTTTTCCCACAATCACTCAAATCTGTTTACATCTAAGACAGAAACAAAAAAGTACCAGCGGTTTTCATTTCTTCAAAAGTCTGACAGTGAGATGTCAAGCCAGCATGAAGCAACAGCAACAGGTTTTCCTGCGATACTATGGCGTTGCAGATGGACGTCAGCAGTTTGTCTGTGTCTATCTGACGGTGTCCCATAGGAGGCCAGTTCCCTGCCAAAATCAACAGCCCTGCTCACTTTGTCTGGGCTCTGATCGCAAAATATGTCATGGAAGCCGCCAGCCCCGTTTGTCAAAACCTGCCGAAGCGGTGTGAGATTACACGTGTGGTCATTACTCCCACCATTTTTCCTCCTCCTCATCATCCTGGACTGGTTGTGGAGGAGCAGGAGCAGAAATAGATTCAGTCAAAGATGTTATCTGATGCAGACACGCCGCAGCAGATGGTGGACATTAAAGAAAAGAGGCCGATGATGCACCGCGGTCAGGGCGGGGGGAGTGAAAGGATCAATTCAAGGAAAAAAGGGGTGAATTTGGGAAATGGCAGGCTCATGCAACATTCCTCCCTCAGGCCAAGGCTGGCCTAGAGGCACACTTTGCTGATAAGGAAGGGAGCAGTGGAATGGGTGGGTCAAGGATGAAGTGTTTGGGGTCGATATGGCCCAAGTGCTCTGGGCCTGCGGGCTGACTACCAAGCTTTAAAAAGGAAACTCTCAAAGCACTGCTGACCACTCTTTTTTTCTGAAACAATCATATAAGATTATAACTTGAGACAAGGCCTTCTGTCTCTCATCGAGAAAGCTGCAAATTGTTCTTTGTATGAGGATAATTCTGATTTCATTGCTCCTGTACTGTGACCAAACATGGCACATCTTAAAGGCAGCCGACTGTTCTCCTGCTTCTGTCATCATTCCGCTCTGTAGATATGGGTCACATAGGTTAAGTGCATGTTTGAAGCAAGTAGTAGCTTTTGAGGGAGGCTTGATTGTGGGGTAGAGTGTGTGGAAGGGGAGGCTGACGGCAGCAGACATTCCACACCACACCACCCAGGGTCAGAGGAGAGAGGAGGGCTTGCAGTAATTCCACTTTTATTAAAACATATTGAAGAAAAACATCACGCTGGTGGATGGCAGGAGGAGGGAAGAAATCAGCATGACGGATGGATCCAGCCTTCTTCTCACTATCTGGAAGCCTGTGCCCCTAAGCTTCCATGAATGTTTCATCTTTGCCTCTCAGTGCCCTCCTTCCTACTGTTCTTCCTTTCTCATCGCGACCCTTCTCCGCCTCCATCCAACCAGCTGTCCAGCCATCACTTCTCATCCCT
Organism: Pseudorhombus dupliciocellatus; assembly: GCA_016785235.1. Taxonomy (NCBI): domain Eukaryota; kingdom Metazoa; phylum Chordata; class Actinopteri; order Pleuronectiformes; family Paralichthyidae; genus Pseudorhombus; species Pseudorhombus dupliciocellatus. The sequence continues at coordinate 468,710 of JAFBJW010000210.1, read as the reverse complement.
CTCCTTTAATCTCTATCCCGCCCATCCTCTCGCCCCCACTCCATCAATCTCTTCTTCCTCCATTTCCTGTCTCATGCCTCTCTATCTACAGTAAGTTCGTCCACCTCATGTGAGCCGCTTTTGCCGTCTGGAAACTGTGACGCTCCCCCCTCACCGCCTGTCTTGTCCTGTGTTTGCCCTGGTGTCCTGCAGCTTTAGGTAAAGCTTGTGTTCCTGGGTGGATCCGGGGCTGTGTCGTGCTAATCTCTCCTGAATGGCCACTACACTGTTATTGAGGCTGCCTTTTTTTGTCTAGGCAATTTTACAACCGTGCCTCTGGCAGCACTGACCCCAGTGACCTGGTCACTGTCTCCCCAGCAACTAATGAAGGGAGTGTGATAATGCACGATAGAGGAGGTTTCACCTCAGGATGTTGCGACTATTGGATTCAGGGCATCAGTCTGTCACAAAGAACTAATGTGCTTGGTTATATTAATCTTGTAATAATATTCGTTGCCTGCATATCTGACCCCCCTGATGTGTCTGAGACAGCTGGCAATTCCAGAGGAATGTTCAGAATATGAGGTCAGGAATGCATTATGCATAGATATACGGTGCACTGGATTACCCAGCATCCTGGCAAATATTGGACGTGGCTGCAGCCATCTTCCCAGGATTCAGCGGAAGAGAAAGGCAATCCAGACACTCGAGACATTCCTGGGTTCTGTTGTCTTCTCTGCTACTCTCTAATTTAAGAGCAGCTGTCAGGCCCTGCTAACCCTCAACTATCAAGGCAGGGTGAGGGCAGCCGCTGCCCCCTATCTCACTTTCCAAGGGACAGAGGCTCAGCAGAACACCTGTGGCAGGTAAAATGAAGGCAAAGTTACAGGAAGCAGAAACAGAGGCTAATTATCTGATGGACCTTGAAAGAGCTACGCAGCCTTTAGCATCATCATCATCACCATTTGAACCTTTTAGTTTATTTTGGCATCTAAATGAGAAACCTCTCAGTCACCACAACACTGCAGAAATCACAGCACGTTATCAACACTGATCTCATTCTCTTTCCGTGATGACATCTTTTTTCCATCATCCCTAGATACATTTCAGAGTATCCAGACGTCAGTGCGTGCCTGAATGTGTGTGGTTCACATACCCTGAAAAGTCGAGGCTCCTGCTGGTGTTGTTTGGGCTGTGGCAGGCCCCTGCCGCTTCGAGGAGAACAATCAGAATGAACCTGTTGCTTCATCCATCATGTTTCTGAAGTCAAAGCAAAGAGCGATGGCCGCATGTCATGGGATCCCATGTGGGGTGACCTCTCCGCTTCATCCCAACACATCGAAAGAAGAGAGAGAAAGAAAAGAGAAAAACTAGTGTGCCACAGAAATGTTTTAACTAGTGGGAACACAGGATCAGACTATTATTAAATTTTGATTTGATATTGGGTGTTTTTGGATTTGGAGCAACCTGGACCGTTTCGGTGTTCTTCTGGGCTGAGGTTCTCACACTCTGGTGAACATGTAGAGACGTGAAGCCCCTGGGGGAGTCCAGATGTGGTCCACACTCTGCTCTGCGCTAACCCCTAATTACACTATTGGCTCTGTCATGGGACATAATTACTGGGGATCGCTGTGTGACTCTGGTGGATGCCATTTGATTTATTTCCTTCGCCGTACTGCAGGCACTCAGACATGCTTCTACAATAACATACGCCACACAGAGTAAACAGCTCCGACCTTGTCACTAGCAAACACAACGTGCTTGTTTCGTCACAGGCAACTAATGGAATAATTCATTTTTCGCACCAACGCCTCAGTCAGACATTTTTCGTTTTCTTCTGTCAGATAAGTCGAGTTGCTCCTCCATCCTTGTTGGGCTGTTGTAACCTAAATATTTAGCTTGAATCTCTGTGAAAATATAGCACTTCCTACTTAGTGGGCTTGGGAAGTAGATTCTGCATATATGAGAAAGGCCATCTTTGGGGTCTCCCTGACCTGCACTCCCACGGAAGTGCTGTTTCGACAGCTTGTTCTAATTCCCCCGTCTCTCCGAGCTCCTGGAGGACAAACATGGAGGAGGAAGCACCGAAGCCCCACATCGCTACAATGAGAGCAGCCTCAGGGGCACAAGGAGGAAGAGGGTCAATGCAATCACAGTGGGGCTCGAGGCACAGGAGCGAGGGGGTCGCAAACACCGGAAATGGGTAACCCACGCCCTCATATAATGGGGAATTTCTCTCCTTCACATGGGGTCTGACTCATTTTGTGGTTTTTACGCAAACTGGCCTTCAGCCGCGGACCGTTTGAAGTACCCCTGAAACCTAAGTCTGTGGTTAGGATCTCATTCCTTTGAGCACGCTGCTTGTACCCTCATCGTTAATGTTTCCATGTGTTGTGCTAGTCTCTGTGACAGTGTGTAGGAGGGATCTGCTAAGCAAGCACATTTTAAAGCGTATGAGGGGACTTTAAAGAAACAACATTTCTGGATCCGTCACGATTCCACACTCATCACCCTCCATTTCAACACCGCTATTGGTTGCCAAGATCAAGGCTGAATGAATGAATGTGGGCCACTGTCAGTCAGGAGACATCAAAGATGAACAAAATGTGGCAACTCCTTAGGAATCCTTTCATTTACTTAGAGAAAGTCCCTTCTGTGACTAAAGGGGCCCGAGTGACTAATGCCTGGATTTCCTTTTCGGCACAGCCCTCGCAAATAATACATTTTCCATCATGTCATGTCTTGGAGAGCGGAGTGTTGAGTGCATGGCGGTATTTAGTGAGTGATTATGAATGTTGCAGGAGGAAACGTACAAGGCCTGGTGTTTGTAACTCCACAAGCAGAAAAGCCTTCAGTAGAGCACATAACTCCACTAGGGTCCAACAGTCTCCTTTCACTAGAACCAGAAGTTTATCTGGATTTGTCCAAAATTGCACACACAAAAAACAAATGAAATTCAGATCTCCCGCTTCAGCTGGATCCTGTTTTTACTTTTGGCTAACTTTAAAATTGGTCAGCTTTGAGACTTTATAGGCCGTGATATTTGGAGGGAATGGGCTCGACCTTGGCTGAGCTGAGGGAACCCTTGGAACAGGTGGAGCTTTCATTGTTACGCACATTGTGGATTTAAAGTCACTCGGATGTTTAGTCTCTTCCACACGTGTGGCTCACACAAGATCTATCGCACTGCTTTAACAAGGTTAAAGCGTGTTTCATCTCTCTGGTCTGATGAGGGCTGGGGCCAGAGCGCTGCCGTGTTCAAAGCAACGAGAACTCCTAAAGTGACAGGCGTCCAGGGCATACAATCCTCCTGATGACAGAAACACATGCTCTGTGTGGCTTTATGGGCCAAAGTGACTCAGCCTGGCACCGCGCACATTCTGATGTTTTCCACCAGTCAGCCACGTCCAGCTCGCTCCGTCCCCCTGTGACTATTACTCCTGTCCTCACCAGACACGTCACGGTCAGGTTGTGTGGTTCGGTTAATGAGGCCTCGGTGTGCCTCGTCTCAGCCGGTTCACATGCAGATGGCAGGCCGTGTGTATTTGTTTATGCTGCTGGCTGGGGGGACTCTGTGTGGGAAAAGCTGCTTTCCGTGGCTGGGATCGATGAGGGGGAGATAAGAGTGCTCAGTGGCCTTGGTGGAGCATGCATGAAAATCATTTTCTCGTGTGAGAAGTTCTTCCCTTCTTTGTAAAGTCTACATAGGATGAGCAGCAGGAAGGTCACCATGTGGATGTCCCCCTTTGCCACAGAACCTAGGACGGCGTATGGCCTGTAGAGGAGAACCAATAAAGATTTTTGCTCCGTTTCAACAATTTCAGCAACAAATCTTTTCAGAATGACTTATATACACTGAATAAGCAGCTGCTTTATTCTTTCCTTTTCCAAAACAGCAGATGTGGCAAGTCCAGGTCCAAAAATCCCATAAACCTACAACAAACAGCTTGTGCGGAGTCAGAGTCTTGAGTAACCAAACAATTGTGGCGGTGGTTCCAAAACCGCAATATCCACTATTTCGCCATTCCCATTCGTACAAGGTTGCAACACGCTGTCGAAGGAGCCTCGTCTACTTCATCCAAGGGGGGGAAGTTGTAAAGAACTTGCTGCAGACACTTTGGAGAAATAAATTCATGACGGATGCCAGTTTCTGCGTTTTCCTGAATGACGTGGAAAGCGCCTTCTAAATCAGGTCTTTCTTTCAGAGATAAGAACTCTTCTTCAGGTTAACACATAACTTGAGATATTGGGAAGAAACCAAAACCACTTCTTCCCTGAGTTCATCACTTTCATTTCAGATCTTTTGACTGCTGGCATGTCTCTGGGAATGGTAGATGCTCGGATAAAACAGGGACCTGCCCATACGTGATCTTCTATAAAAATATTCCACTCAAACTTGTCAAGCTGATCCTTATCTCTCAGTTTCACACTCCCTCTCTCGAAAACACCAACACACCTCTGCCCGCTGCTGTCATGTTGTTATAAGATTTACCGCTGGGAGATTGAACGGCATGAATCTCAGATATCATCCCTGGGCGCAGAGTGAAGGCTGCCGCCGAACACCGTTTCTGGGAACTTGTTTGCGTTCAGATCGGACTGCTCCCCTCTTCCATCTGCATCACACAGTAATGAGGCTCTTCTCTCTCTGCCCGAAAGCAAATATGTATCACCTTCGACAGGCACACATTCCAGTGCTAGCACCATGGGAAAATGCAATCTAGTAGTAGGACGCTGTTGCCGGAGTGAGTGTTAGGGCAGAAAGAGAAAAAGGCAGGGGGTGTCGAGGGGGAGTTGAACGAGAGAGGGGGTGGTGGGGCTAGAAAAAAATTAGATTGTAAAACACCGCAGGCTAAAACTAAAGAAAAGGTCAGGAGCAAGGGAAAGAAGTTCTGCCTTAGAGCAATACAGATACAGGCTGAGTGCCTTAAAGAAGTCATAAAGACAGCATATGAACAGTGAGTGCGTCAGCCCCGGCCCTGCTCCTCCTTTGTGGTGGCTGAAGCGACCCTGTGTGTGGTCTGAGTGGCTCCCGTCTTCGAGCAGAGAGCGGATCTCTCAGACACTTCAAGCTGCAGTTGCACACACAGCCGCTGATGAGCGGCGAGCAAAGACGGAGAGGTCCAATAAACAGGGCCCGTTTGATCCGGCCGCAGCGCAGCAGCCTGCCAAGTTCCCTTTGTCTTAGAGAGGACGCCGCAGCCGTCACACAGAGCGCCGTCTACTCACTGCTCTCAGCTGCAGAGAGGGGCATCATTCACAGGCTGCTGTGCCAGTTGAGTTTGAAATAGAGAGAGAGAGAGACAAAGAAGATACTCAAAATGGGGAGAAACAAAGGAGCAAAGAAAATACCCTGCACATGTAAATAACAGTATTTATGTTACTTTCCTTGGCTGCAGTGTGCTTTGAACAGTTGTGCAACGTGCAGGTGATTGAGTGGCACTTCCTCAGAGCTGCAGTCGATTCAACCCTCTGCTGCAGGAGAGAGAGAGAGAGAGAAAGAGACACCGGGGGTCCGAGTTTGCAAATCCTTGCGAAACACAAGAAGAGAAAGCCAAATCCAGTAAATCTGATATAATAGATAAGTGGAACCAGAATATCTGAGCTATTGTTCTTTGAGACCAAGATCCCCCCTCGAAAAAAACAATGAGATCCCTGTGTTTTATCTGCAGTGGGATGTGAGTTTTAAAGGGAACAGACACATTGTAACAATATTCATTACAGATATAAAGCAATTTAGCCAAAAGACGTTTCAATGTTTCTTTATTTCTTGATTACTAACAGACAAAAATCAGTGTACCATTTCAATTCTTGCTTTTAAGGTTTTGTACACCAGGAACATTAGCCAGCTATGACTAATCAGACCAAATGATTCACCTTACATGACCCTCCTGCATGCACACAATAACTGTCAGTATCCTCTTCAGCTTCACCGGGTTCATGGGCCAAACGTACTTATTGTGTAATGAAAAGAGGGATTTTGGGCTGAAAAATACTTGGGTTCACTTTGTGTTCTCTGCCCCTCAAGCCCAGCGATGGCTGGAGAATCTCCAGCGGAGTGTCAGAGTTGTACTTATCCTGATGAAATACCATTTTGTCAGAGTCGATCTTTTAAGTCTGGTTTTGTGTGCGCGCCGGATCCCCGTGTTCCTCTTCAGATGGCAGGAAACTCTAAACTGAGCCCTGGATCAGGTGCAACCAGCACGACTATTTCCCACAGTTGAGGCTCAGGCAGCAACAGCCAGATATCTGACACTAATCACCCATTAAAAGTATAATGCTGCTCCGCGCCAGGCTGGAGAGAGAGGGACAGTGACAGCTGCAGCTACCTCGTCCAACTGAGGGTTTCTAGGAAAACTTCTCCAGAGGAGTGGAGGGCTCTGCTTTGTTCTCTTTCTCATCGAGCTGGCGAGTTGTTTTGTTGTTTATTGTCTTGTTTCAGTAAATTAAACTGTGTACAAGTGTACAAGTGATGACAGGAATGAGAGGGGAGGAGACAATAGGGATTTTCTGAATGAAATAAATCACAGTGAGCAAAGAATTCTCCGTCATTCTGCCAAAGAACAATTCAGGAAATTGGAGAGAAGATGATGCTTCTGTCCAGTATCCAGTTTTCTTCTTAATCTTTCATATTTTGCTTTGCTTCTGTCCAATATTCTTCCTCTTTCCTGTGGTGGCCGTCTCGTGGCCCGATGTTATGCAGGCCAGTGCGTTCGTCACAGATCCGCATTCGGTTTTACAGCAGGCCAAAGACAGTGCCGCGCCGCGTTCGGCTGCATGAGGGGATCAGCGTTAAGCCAAAGAGAGCGGTTTCACAGTGGTTTTAATGCGGCACCTGTCAGGGCTCAGCCCAGGCCCAGGGTTCTGCAGGACCCTGCCCGTGCAGCTGTGGGTCCGATCTGAACCTCGGCCAGGAACACAGGCCAGAACCTGGAGTGTCTCCTCCCACTGGCCTCTGATCTGACACCACATATAACAATGAAGTTCCTCTGTGGATGCCCTGACCTCAGCAAGCCTGTAATCTAATGATATGGAATATGTCTGTGGTGATGTAGTAGGTCCAGGAATGCAACTTGCACAAGAATGTTTGGATTCGAAACAGCCCTACAGAGTTGCACTGTAAGATTTTACAAGTGAGCAACAGGCAGAGCATCTGATAAAAGCCTTGTTTCTGATTCACAGAGAGCATACCTCTCCCGAGGCTCGACAGTCGACCTCAATCTGCACTAAACACGCAGAGATTCTCTGAATATACCACATTTTTTTCAACGAGAGCCATGAATGATTCCTCCATTACAAGGGAAAACAATGAAAAACCTTATAGCAATGTCAATAAAGGTTTCCAAATCCACCCCTGATTCAGCCACATTAAATATTTACTTCTTCCCAGACGCCACAACACACCCTTCCACCAGGTTTTGTGGAAACCCACTCGGTTGTTTTGGTGATTTTTCTCTTACAAACAATGCAACAAAGGAAAAGACGAGTGGAACTATAACAAAGGTGAGGGAAACGAGCAAGAATCGCCCAAAAAAATCAGTAAAGCATAAATCTGACATGCTCCCTGCGGACTTGGCGTTTCACACAATCAGTCTCAATTACAATTTGTAAACATCACAGCTTTTTCTGCTGTGCTGAATGGAAAAATGCATGGTCCGCAGCGCCTCCCCATCAGAACACTGGTCCCCTGAGATACATTTGAGAGGCTATTGTGAGCAGTGGGCCCTGGGCTGTCCTCGCAGGGCCTGCTTGTGAATGTCCATTTATAACCAGATTGGTCCAAATAAGCAGAGGAAGCAGGAGCTGCACTTTCCCACAGTGCTGCAGGAGGCCAGCGCGACTTCCCCTTTATAGTTCATGACTGCATGGAAACTGCACTCCCACTAAGAGCTCACAGAATGGGTGGACTGGTGGACCGTGGCAGGCCAGATAACACAACTTGACCAACGCTGAATCTGATTAGCCAAGTTGAAACCAACCATGCACACTGATAGTGGCAGCGCTGGACACAGTCATGGAAAGACTCCGAGCTTCGGCCTGGAAATAAGATTCCTGCCACGCAACCAATCATCCGTGGCCAGATAATGTCACATGAGGGATGTGAGGAGTCACACTTTTCTGTTTGTTTTTTTTTTTTTGTTTTTTTTCCAGATAAGATTTTAAACTGTTTTTATGTGTATGTTTCTTCTGGCAACCAACTTTGAAGACACGTAGAGTTATTAGTGAGGAGGAATACAACAGGTTCAAATTGGGGATGATCCCAGCCAACTGCACTTAGAAATCGTGGCCACTTTCTGCTCCAGGTAACAAAATCTGCGCAGCACCTGCCGCCGCCCAGGCGAGCTCGGGTTAGGCCCTCGACAACAAAGCCCGTGTGACGTCCACATCAGTCCAACTCCTCACGTTCCCCACTCAACTTGACTCCTCTCAGACTCCTCATCTGTACGCCTGTCTCTTTGAACTCTTCCTTTGTGTTTTTTTTTTTTCTTCCGCAGCAGCTCAGGGTATCTTATTTCTCATGCCGAAGCTTGGGGCCTGTGGCCGGACTGCAACAATTCCGTTCTGGATTTTTTTTTTTTTAAATGTCTGTAGCCGTACACTCCAGAGGTTGTGACCCCTGTGTGTGTGTGAGTGACAGGAAGGAACAGCGTCCTTTAAGAGGATTTACTGTGAATTAACACGCCGATTTGATGCCGGTTTTTCATCGTGCTGCGTTCCGCCAAGAGCAGACGGCTATGGCCCCTGGTACAGATGGGCAGATTGCATTTCAGCCATGCACAAAAAAACCAATGTGCACAACAGATGTACACCAGTAATGTCACTGGGCAGCCGTCACATCTGTCAGAAAACCTCTTTTGAAGTTGGATTCAAATGTTTATGAATTCACGGTATCCTGATCTCACAGACGAGAATCACTCACAAGGACGTCAAAACCAGGGTGTCTGGCCTCATCTGATGTCGCCAAGGTGCAACGCAGAGTGGAAAACAGCCCCGGAGTAGTCTTGTATTTTCGCATTCCTCTTCAACTTCACATTGGATGGAAGGGCACAATGGTTGCTGGCGAAGGAAGCCAGCTCTCTCTAATCAGTTTGGAGGGCAGCTGTGCAGCAAAGACTCAACAGTTACCATCCAGCTGGCTCAGACTCTGGGAACCAGCGAGAAAAGGCTAAGATGAACTTCAGTCCATTACAAGCCTATGCGTGGTCTCACTCTCTCTCTTATTTTCTTTCCCGCTCGTTCCTATCTCACTCTCTTTCACACACACACACACACACACACGCACACACACACACACACACACAAGGCCTCTGTCTGTCGCTGTTATTTTCTCCCTCGCTCGCTGTTCTCTCCCTCTCTTTCACACACAAATACGCAGCAAGATGACACCAAATTGCACTGAGTTTTTGACTTTTACCCCCTGGTTAAACTATAATCTGTGGTTCTGCTCCAGGCCGCCTTCCAGGCTTTGCCGCGTCATGTGGTTCCCGATTCCCACATTACAGAGAACTGCATGTGGTGTGGGCCGCTTGTTCCGTTTCCTGCAGATTAACTTTGTATGCCTCCCCTCTTTACTCTGACAGACTGAATCAATCTAATGTAAATAAGCATTCCCAACTCTCAACAAACGTATGGCCCCCCCGAAAACCAAAAGCCCACCCCCCCTCACTCCCTTAGTTGAAAGTGAGAGAATTCCACCAGGAGATCTAAACTTCCCTCTTTCCCAGATCCCAAGCCTGGCTTCCCACAGACGCTCCAGGCTCAATGACTTTGACATTGAATTTCCCACATTTAAGAGTGACTAAAAAAAGCATTTTTTCAAATTACAACCATAAGTTATCTCTCTGTTTCTCCTCCCACACACACACACACGCTCCTACACTCCTGTGGAGGGTCCTACACGCTGGGAATTTCCAATTCTCCAGCGAGAACATTTGTCGCCCTTTCTCATTTCACCTGTCATTCCCTCCATCGACATCTCAGCAACACTCTGAGGAAAGCCAGAAATGTTGTTCGGTGAGATGCATACTGAGTTGACTGGAAAAAGGGAGAGGAGAAGAGAGAGCGAATGAGAAGAGAAGGAGTCTCTCCTGGCTGACTGCACAAAGGGGTTAGAGGTCTGTTCCCTGAGGACATGTGAGTTTGACTCCTCCGCAGAATGCAACAGATCCACTTAGTGTAATCATTTCCTGTCAGTGTTTGCCGAGTGGTAAGAACTTGTAAGAGCGCAGCATATGCTGCTTGCGACATAAAGCTTGAATAAACATTTTCTTGATGACTTTACACCAGCAATCAGCCTCCCCGTGAAGCTCAGATATTATGGAGTCACTTATTTCTCTTTGTAGATGTATATGTACAGTGCAAGCTTTATCTTGCACTGAGAGTTTTTTTTCCTTCGGCTTGATGGGGTGGAATGGAACCTGATCCCTGTGAGATAGCCGGACAGTTTATCCTTCACACTCATCCAGCAGAGTGAAAGAGGGGGAATGGAGTATGATAGGTGTGTTATTGTTGCACTTTCAGTGAAACTATGCCGGCCCATTCATGGGGCCTGTCTGATAAAGTCGACATCAGACAGACTTACAACCGCAGTCTTATCACTCGAACCATGAAGAAAGCCCACATCAGGGTTCATGGAAGCATGTTGAAGGAGAATAATAGAGTCAGAGGAGAAAGATGAGGAGTCAAGAGCAAGATCGGTGTAAAGCTGGATAAGTCCTGAATTTATAATTGTTTCAGATTAACTACAAGAAAGAAACTACAACATTTACTCTACAACTGCAAATATTAGTATTTCTGTTTCAAGCTACTTCATACTTCAAACCTTTTGGACAACATCACATTTTACAATACTGCAATAAACTCCAGAATTGAGGTCAAACCATGATGTCCTGTTACACGTTGGAATATCCGACAGCGTTAAACATTAGTCCCCTCAACCCACACTAACTTGAAAACACCAGTGATGATCCAGCAAATATAAAAGTGTGGGTGGGCCGCAAGTGGGAAATTATAACCACCACACTAATGTCAATGGATGAGGTATTGGAAGGAGAAATCACTTGAAACCTCAAGCCATCATTTTTCTGTCTATCCAAACATGAAGAAGACGTAAAATGATCAGTCATAAGTACGGCAGAACTTTCAGCAGCCGCGATGACGGCCTGTCACACGCTGCTGCCGCTGAAAGCTGCTCGTCTCATGTGGCTGACTGTTTCAAAAACACACACACACACACACACACAAGTCCATGAGGGTCTCAGTCGCAACAGAAATATTTGATAAAGTCAGTCATGGCCCATAACTCACAATCCAAATGGCCCTTTCATCTTTGTGCCTCATGACAAATGCACTGAGCGCACGGTGACATCACACTGCAGAAGAGGAAAAGAAGTGTTGAGAATATTTCTTTATCTCTGGAGTTATTTATTTTCTGGGGGAATTTTTTTTTCACCGCTCTGCAGATTAGTAACAGAGAGTTCAGGCAGCAGTGTGATGTTTAAAAACTGAGCACAGCAAATAAATATGTCAAGAATAGTACGTCTAAAAGAATTACGAGAGCTCATCAAAGCTGTTACGACAACTTGTGGAAGAAAAATAAAAGTTTTAATCTCTCAAATGTGGAGCCACTTAGCATTTCCATGTTCTTGAAGCCAGTTGTTATCTGATGACCAAACCGAAAAGCTATTCATTCCAAAATAAACAAGGTTTTGCGACGATGAGCTATTTTCTTACTCATTCCCTTCTTATCGTACTGAAAGTGTGTGTGTGTGTGTGTGTGTGTGTGTGTGTGTGTGTTTGTATTGAGCTGAAACCCAGGTTATAACCCCACTCTTGGCCCTCTACAGTGGGGTTGTGAGAGAGGAGTTTCTTTCCCCAGAGTCCCACGCCGTTTCTCCCCCAGTCCCCCTTTCCCTCCACGGTAAACGAGAATGACCATAAATCACATCCAGCTTCAGCCGGCACACCACGACAAAATTCACTTCATCAGTGTTTGACTCTGCCTTGATCCATAACAGAAACACCTTTTGCAATAAGCGACATATTGGAAAGCTGAGTCATAGTGGTGGCGGCGCTTTGGCGTGAGGCGCAAAAGTGTCGGATGCAATATTTGTTCAGGCTACAGTCCCACACGCAGGCACGCAGACACACTCACACTCAAACTCCTCCTCCTCTCCCTGATTTAAAGGCCAAGAACAACTCGACATGTCCTCTCTCTAAGGCTTCATTAGATGGAAAAACATAAAAGATAAATAAATGAACTAAGCCCAAAATTGTTGTGCTTGCGTGGGAGAGTTCAAAATGCCCCCAAAATAGTCTTTCATGAGGCCATAGGAATGAAGGTCTGCATCTTTTCACCATACAAGGCCCTGTTCTCTGTACCCAGCTGCCGGCCGACAACCCTCCACCGCGCTCGCCACAGTGACCAGGCCGCGTTCATGGGGACACATTCTCTTGTTGTGTGCAAACACATGCAAATTTGAAGAAACTTTACCTTCACTGGGAAGGGCTATGTTTCCTGTCTGTTTGTTATGAAAGACATCAAACTTTGGAGTGGTGTGGGCGAGAGGAGCAGATCCAGGATTTTTTAAAATAATCGCTTCGATATGGTTTAATTTTCACCGAAATTGCGTGTGAAATTAAGAGGGACTCTTAGGGGCCTCGGGCCTTGCTACTCTGTTTTGTGCATTCAATACATACCATATGTTGTGGCTCCCAACGGATGAAGTGGCTCCTGAAAGGCTGCTTCGGAGGACCCCAGGGAAAGAAACTCCTCTCTCACAACTCCTCTGCAGAGGGCCAAGAGTGGGGTTATAACCTGGGTTACAGTTCAGTAAACACACACACACACAGAGAGACATGGCATCAGTTTCTTGATAGAGGCTGTATGTCTTTAAGAAGTAATCTTAAAGGAGGAGACTCCTCCATGCCAGACATTCAGACAATAGAATGACTCAGATGCAAACAAACAAGTGCACGCTGATCAAGTCCAGACACCCATGATTTCATCACTTCACACGTTCTTTGATGTCCCTGCTCTGCCCTGTCCTACATCGTGAGTCTGGTCTCACTTATCAGGCACTGATATGCACCCCTTTTATGAATATTTGCATTTCTACAGTTACAGCGTGTGTGTGTGTGCGCATACGTGTCTTCACAGGATCGTGTGTCATTTAATATTGCCATGATGTCAATACTGTTGCAAAAATCGTCAGCCTATTATTCTGCCTGTCATTGGCTAACAGATGGACCCAAGTGACTTAAAACATACACCGTTAAAGTGAAATCCTCATCCTGGGAGTCAGAGGGGATAATCCTGTGTTTCTAGGCCCACTGACCTCTAGATATTTAGCAGTGTTGGCACGTAGCTGGAGCTGTCAGCCCAGCATCTATGGGAGATCTGTGTTTAATTTGCAAAAGCAGACCTTGCCAGAATTCAGAAAGAGAATGAAGGAGACAGAGGGAGTGGGGGGAAATGAAGCCAATACTTTTGTCCGTGTGTTTAAGTGCCAAGAAGACCTGTGTGGCTGAACTCTCTCGCGGATGATAAGACCTTTTGTGTGTGTGCGTGTGTGGCTGATTTTGAGAACATCTTGCGGTTGTGTCTGCCGTGGAAAAAGTTGTGCATGTACTTTTCAGCGAGTGGGTGTGTGCGAGGGTGCAGAAAGACAGCGTGGAGGGGTGGGCGGGGTGTTGCTGTGGAACTGAAGCGTCAATAGCGTTTGTGTTTTTCCACACGTCTCCACGGTGGGGCCTGCGGTGGGTTTTGTGTCACAGAAATCACACAGAGCACAAGACGGAACAAGTGATGGTTTCGACGTAGAAATTGCTCTTTCACTCTCAGTTTGTGTGTCCGGACTTGACGAGAGGGAAAGAGCGGTGCGTGCAGTGGGGAGGCTGGGGGATGAGAAGTGACAGGTAACTGATTTCTGTCAGGTTTTTCTGGTTCTGCTCGGTGTGACTGGGACAGTCAAGCTCAGGCCTGCCCTCTTCCCTCCAGCCTGGGAACCAGAGTTTCGATGCCTGCTTTAGTGCCTGGCTGCTCTTGCTCACAGCGGTTCCCATCCTACTCATCTGTTTATTATTTTCCTGTGAGGACTTGTGTTGTAAGAGGGGAAAGGGGGGGGGGTGTTTGGAGGTCAAAATGGAGGGAATATTCTCCCATGTTTCATTGACTAATGCCTCCAGAGACTGGAATGATGGGTTGTTGCATAAATCAGGAATAAGAATGGGAAACATGCGTCCTCTGGGGCAGATACTGGTTAGAATCTTGTTTATGTTACCCTACTAGATTTGGAGAAAGTGGTTTTGCATATGCCTGCACTGCTTCACTGAGTTGGTTCTCTCGATGTCAACAAGGGAACACAGGGGGAGGACGATAACCTCAGGCAACAAGACAGAAAAACAAAGCTACAAAAGAGAGGTGTTGAATAATAACACACACACACACACACACACACTGTTCACAATAGACCTGCAAGAATATCCTAGCTGACATCACTTCCTCCATGGATACAAGCACGTTCAGCTATAAGTTTGAACAAGTGTCACATGACCGACTGACCATTACTCATCACTGTAAGGTGTCACATGTTTTGTGATAGTTGTGATAGATAATATATTTGTTTGCAACGTTCCCCGTGACAGTTTCAAATGCGTTTTAGCTTAACAAGACTTTTTCTCCGGCGCTCGCGATGGGGCCAATCTTTTTCCGCCGCTGCCCTGAGGGGTTTTCGAACATAGCTGCGGCATCAGCTGTGGGCTGTGCGCGCTACACAGTCAAAGTGGGCACTGGGTACATCTGACCTCCGACCTTCCCACAGCCTCAGGAGGAGAGGCCTTTTCACTGGGAAAGGGAAGACCCTCTCACTGGTCCCACACAGTTCCCTCAAAGTCACATTCCAAGTAATGCTTTTCCCACCGTGGACCAGACACACCACTCTGTTCTTTCCTGGAAAAGATCCAAGTAAGTGGGCGCTCACATGAGTGGGGTCCTGGCCCAGCACTCATGGCGGACCTGACCTCCAGCAAATGCCACAGTTAGGCCATTCTCCTCAGGTCAGGGGAAATATGAAGAGGGCCTGGAGTCGGAGAAAGGCCTGGATTCTCTGATAGGGCATCGAAACCTTTGGGTTTTATTACATCAAAAATATTTTTACATTCAACTTCAGGACTGCAAGACCCAAGATATGCTCATTCCAGACATCTCTGGATGTAGCTGGTGGATCTTATGAATCCTTCAGCTCATTTGCTTCACACTTGGCATGTGTATTGTAAAGAGAAAAAGGAAATTCACTGTCGAATTTGCAGCAGTTGCTGGAACTTATCCACTAAAATGATGTTGTCGATCAGGACAAAAGGCGCCTTACAACAACTGATTCCCCAGTCTGGGGTTCGGCGTATTCAGTTGAGCTTCGGTGAACCTTAAATAAACAGGAGAGCAGCTCTTTGTGCGGCAGCGGATTTCAGGTTCTGTAGACTAAATCCTGCAACCTGTCTTAACATGGTGTGGCTGAATCACTGCCTGGTTCAGACAGAAAGCTGCCACCAGCATCACAACAGGCCAAGCTAATCCTTTATAACATGCTGTATAGAGTTATTGAAAGTATATCCATCAAACTACACTATTATAAAAGTATAAATGAAAACTGCATCTTCAGTTTTTACTTTCGTTCCATGCTTGTCTTCTACATTGGGTCTAAGCTCTTTGAGCAGTTGGCAGCCACAGCGTCCTCGGACCAGTTCCAGCTCTGCAACCAGTGGCAGATGAAGGCGATGGCAGGAGGATACATATTAATGTGCTTGATTTTTACAGTGATTGGAAACTGGAGGACCTGCAGGAAACTGAAGAGAGCACATGACAGAGGACATGGACACTCCACGTGTACAAACTGCATTTCTACCCTGGGCCTATGCACAATACATGTGTTCTGTATGCACAAAGCTGTAAAACAAAACACGCACAATAGCAGGACAAATGATCAGGGATTGAACAGAGAATATGCTGTGGGTTGTACGGACAAATATAATCGCTCCTCCCTTGACATGCAGTGACACTATGCAGAACACAAAGTTTTCAGATCTGTATAGTGCCCACATCAATGTGACCACACTGCATTGTGTGCAATGGGTTAGCAGTCACATCACTTCAAACACTGAATGCTTCTCTTCTAGGCCTATAACAGTAAAATGTCCCAGACAATAGGGACATGCTGCAAAATCTTAATGTGTCTGTGATTTAGTTCCAAACTTTAGCAAAAAAAAACAAAAAACAAATAGAGAGTTGAAGAGATATTTAACTTCAAATGCTAAACTTTTTCCTGAACTCCAGGCAAAACGGGATTTGGCTCAGGTGCTGATTTGGGCTTTGTAGTGTTCCTGTCATCCCCTCCCCTCTGGAGACAAGCAGCACAGTATGTACACATTTCCTCGGGGTGAAGAAACTAAACCTGAAACATATTCAGGATGTGACCACCTCACCAGAAATCCAGCACAAGACCATTCCCTGAGGGACTGTCTTTACATCGCAACACTTCCCTTCCAGCAACCGAAACCGGGCTGTGCACAGACAAGCAGAGTAAATCCACGGCAGGCCCGTGTGTGTGTGTGTGCCTCAGGGAGAGACAAACACTGCCCAGATGATCAGATTAGATAGCAGGAAGATAAAAGAAGGCAAATAAATCTGAGGCCACGGAGGGAGGAGGAGGGTCCGAGGGAATAACTGTATTTTTTATGGAGCACACACAAGTGTTAGATGGACAGGAGGCATAAAACAAGTCCATAAAGATAGCATCTAATTAATAATGTTAGTTAATCAGAGCTAGAGCGACAGAGGGGGAGAGCTGGGGGGAGAGGGGGAGAGCAGCCAAATGACAGAGGCGTGTTTGTTTTCTGATTAGGCTGAGCCAAATGGAGGAGGCTCACCAATGGAGATAACCAACAAAGACATCTCTTCACAGGGGACAAATCTACGAACATCTTTTCACGGTCAATGGCGGCACAGAGGCATTCTTTTGTTTTGTTTTTTTTTAGGAGGGGGTGGTAATCAGCCCGGGTGGATCCATGAATGCAGCATGAAGTTTGACGTTCATCTGCTCCTGAATGAAGCAGATCACCAGAATACTCGTTGCTTTTAGAGTCTCCGGGCTTGAAAAGTGTGCACGGGAGCCATTTTCATTTCCCTTATGCCTAAGTGAGCCACTACTTGAATCCACGCTGGGAATCGCAATAGTGAATATTCACTCTGACCCAGGCTGCCAAGATGTGTGATGCACTCAAGCTGAATAAACAATGATGAGGTCTCTTTGGGCTGAGACAGGCTTCCTGGCATGGGTGTGCCTGCAGCCTCTCTGGATTCTCATCTTTATGGCTGGCGACAGTGAATAGATCGGATCCATGGCGGTGCAGATGGGGTCCACAGCAAGGGTTTCTCTCTGGCAGAGGACTGAAGCTGGGGCGCAGCCAGGGTTGCCAGGGAGAGGACAAACTCCGATAATGATAGACTCTCTGATCAGGTCTCTGTCTCTCACACAAATCCTAGCTGTCTGTCTGTCTGTCTTACTGTTTGTGTATCCATCTCTGTCACACAGTCTCCTTACTCATCATCACACTCACAGGCCAAACACATCCGTCCTTGGGAAACAAATTCAAAGGACAAAAATATCCCGTCCTTGGTGTCCCACAGGGGAGTGAAAGCGTGTCGTTAATTTTCTGTGAATCAAAAATATGAATGCTTTTCCGCACTAAAGATTCCCAGACATCTAATTACTAGACTGAAAGGGAGAAACAACTGATCCGTGGTGGAAGAGGCTGGAAACCCAAGGAAAGATGATATGCTGGAGGAAGAAATGTGAGTGCACAGAATGGTGAGAAAAGTGCAATTTGTTTGTGGGTATGCCCACTTAACATGCACTGGTGCACATAGTGTACCAGTGTCTGGGTCTTTTTTCGCCCTTATCTGTCTAAACTCTGCCCTGCCTCTTGGCTCGTCTTGCTCAGAAACAGGAGTTTCAGGTTTTGACTCAAATCTGTGCATTGATATCAGTGGCTGTCAGACTCATTCTTGCGGGCTATAACACCAATCATACCTCATTGTCCACAGTAAAAGCAAGAGGATCACGTTACCCCAGCTACGATTACATCATCCCTAAGCCCAGCGCAATCACCCACCAACCCCTTGTTTGAGATTTATAATCCTTGTACACAGATCGAATCCTCTAATCACAGAGTTCCACAGTCAGTGGCAATGGTAGTTTTGAGAGAGTGAACCCGGCGGAACGCACCAGTACGGCAGCGGGCAAACTGAGAACCAGTCTGGAAATTCCCGCTGGATTGTTTATGTTCTGGAAGAGAAGTGGGGGGGAAAGGGGGACGGCGCTAATTTTGTAACGATGGTGACAATAGTGGGTCTGTGTCTGTAAAACAATGTGTATGACTGGCAAGCGAGAGGCAAGATTCTTTTTTTTGATTTATGTTCTGACCTCCGAACGATCCGGGGACGGTCCTGCAAACAAGCAGCTCGACGAAGATGACCCCCCCCCCTTCCCGGTGGGTGAATAAACAAGTGACCCACGTTGGGTCTACGAGAGGTCACTGCACAGCGGAGTTACGGAGATGGACGGAGTAGAGGGCAGACAGATAGTTGGGCCTCAGAGAAAGTGAGAAAGGAGGAGAAAGAGAGGGAGGGAGAAGGCGAGATAGAGGTTGTGTATTTGTTTCTCCCCATGGCCTCTGCTGCCCTTTTGGACTTGGCCGCCACAGGGCAACGAGGGCTTCTCCTATTTTAACTATATAAAGATTGATAGCCCCCCTCAGATCCAAGGTTAGCCCTTTGGATAGTAATATGTCCCATGTGGCTATATCTCCAGTCACACGCAGCCATGTTAAATGGGGTCTGACCTCCAACCTTGGTTTTGAAGCCTTTATCTGTCTTGTTATGTCTCAGATATATCCCTGATTCACAGATCTCGTCATACTTAGAATCCTTTTAGCATTCCGTGACACTCCTCACAATTATCCACAATGGAGCCTCGATAGCAAGAGAAGCAGTGACAGAAACAGCTGAGAGGAGGCTGATTTAGATCCATCCTGACCTGGGATCAGGCTGAAGCACCCTGTCTAGACATCAGTGCCACTTAATGCCACAGCATCCCACACAACCCGCTCGCGCTTTTTCTTTTACTTAATATGTTTCTTTCACGCTCTCCCTCTCGCCTTGTGTGCCTCACAATTTACAGAGCGCTGCAGCTCCCTTTTGTTTTTCACGTCTGACGCGGCAGTCCGTCTCATCGCGCTCTGAGTCAGGCGTGCGGTTTTCTGCTGCTGATTACTCGGCAACAGAAAAGGCCCAAGGCTTTTCAGGGCATCCTGCTAACACGAACTCTTGACGTTTTTCCTTTTTCACAGTCCCAAAATACCACTGGCACATTAGCATGGCTGTGTTGAAATGGATAACACGGAATAAGGATTATGCAAGAAACAAGTAAAAATAATGAGCTTTTACCATTTTCGCTGTCTCGACATGCTGAACATGCAAAATACAGGTTGTTTGAATCAAATTGACAATAATTTTGGGACTAAATTAATTACGACTGGGTCCATTAATACAAGAAGAGAATGGTGAATGTTACAAACGATGGAATCTGTACTATGAGTGCACAGTGAGGCTGAATGCGGGACCAGCGTATGTATGTTTAGAGGCTGCAATTAAGGGAAGACCTAACCACATCATGCTTCCCTCATTATCTTGTAATTATGTTCTTGATTGTGAGACAAAGGTGCACCACAATGGTTTGATAAGACCTCTTGTTTAATGAGACTTTGCTGTAAGTCCTGTTTTCTTTCAATTAGTAAACAGGTCCTCCATTCAGGCCCGGGCACCCCAATTCTTATTTTCCCAAATGCGACACACCCCCACCCCTTGCTGCCTGGAACCTCCAGTCCACCCCCTGCCCTTAGCCTTCAGCGTCCCACATTGGGTCTTGGGATCCCCCAAAACATTCAGGACACACAAACTCCTCCCCCAACCTCCTCGGACCCCCCCCCTCGCCTTCCCCTACACCCCCTGCACACACACACATTTGATTGTGATTGACAGCGTCTTTGTTCCATTGTGTGGAGCTGTCGCCTCTGATGAAGACACAAACACGGAGCCGAGGCACTGTGCTCATTGTACATTGCACAGAAACCACAGGTCCGCGACCAGTTGCACTGTCCTCTGGTGATGCATTCGGAGAAGGTGAATGTAAGTGGCTTGGACCAGCACGGTGGGATGGGACAGAATGCAAATACCAGACAAACTCCATCCAGGCCAGACTTCAGGCCTCATCCAGTGTGGACCAGGGGGTCCTGGCCCAATGAGCTAAGGGGGCCAGCTGGAGAGGGAGGCTCGGGGCTGCGCAATGTGTCTGAGGAGGCCGTCATTAGGGTTCACCCCTCCTCAGGGATGGGAACCAGGTCACATTCTCTCACACGGCACAAAGCAGGGTGTGTGTGCCAGAGGGGTGGGGGTTCAAGGGAGGGGTTTTGATGGGGAGCAGGCCATGACCTCTTTATATCCATCAACAGATCACTAACTAACTCATACAACACATTCACACGCACACGCACGCATGCAAACACATGCAAATGTGTGTGCATGTGGACAGACGTACACGCTCGCAGAACGCTTATTCAAATCCAAGTACGCGTTCCGCCGTCTTCTTTCATTCTGTCTCCATCTTTACCTGAATATGACCACAGAAGCGAGCCTACGCACTTTTTAAAGAATTGATTCAACAAGGAATATTTTTTTCTTCAGTTTATCCTCGAAGAATTCTCTGTGGGAATTGAGTTGATGTAAGGTTGAAACATACAAGGTTAAAAATCCACTTATTCTGCAAGTATTTGATATAAACACATGTACCTGTGACACTGAATGATCACAATCTGAGATTCAAACCAACACGTTCTATTGCACTTGTTCATCTCAGGCCACTGAGGACAAATTCCTTTACACTACACCCTGGACGCTGACGATCCCGGTAAAGCCACAAGTTGGATGCGAGGGAGAAGCTTAATGAAATACCACCCCCTATTGGTCACTGAGGGGTATTGCAGACCGAAAGAAAAAGCTTGCAGAGAGCTAATTAAGAGCCAAATTGGTCACATAAACAAACACAAACAAAACCTTTGAGAGTAAATAATAATTCATTTTTATTTCTAAATCAAGTTGCTGGATTAAAAATATCTGACCCACCCCTTCACAAACCTTTAAAACACATTCAGTTTATCAAAAGAAGTTTAAAATATGATTGAACAGCAGTTATGACCATGAGAACACTATTTAATTAAAATGACATTAAGGGCCCAGCACAACAAAAGCAGATATAGTCTTCTTGATTCTGTCTTACATATAATAACTCAAGTGAGCCTGAGTGTAAAGTTATCTAGGCTACAAGTTAAAGCATCACTCTATTCTTATTTTATTGTTTCTCTCTGTTCATTGTCGTGCTTTGCTGCCTGTCCATGGGACTTGTATCTCACATTCTGTTTGTGTGTTCTCTTTCAAACGAAATAGACACCTATATCCATAGCGGTCTATCTTTTAATAAAATGCATGTACAATAATCTGGTGTGTGTGTGTGTGTGTGTGTGTGTGTGTGACGTTTGTGTTTCTATGGGAGTACCCTAGGTACATCCTTCATAGGGCATCTCTTTGACAAACTTGTGCAATCGCGCATGTCGTCTGGCAAAGCTTTTCGTGGAGGTGTCTTAGAACAGACAGGCGCCTCCTCACTCCAGACTACTGGTTCTGGTCTACCTGCTCCACCCAAAACTTCAGTGGGAAAAAGGCACAGAGGAACTGACTGGGGTCAACATACTGGGAAGTTGTAAAGGTCAAGGACAAGATTTGGGCACCCACTTCAGTTGGGCGAGATTGTGCGTCTACGCAGGCAGTTGCACGTCAGGCACTTGAGGATGCTCATGGTTATGTGCATGAGAGGGCCGAAATTGAAGAGTAGATTGTAGAAGGTGTTGACAGACAGGCCGCCAGTCTCATCTGCATACTTTAAGGCCACAATGGGTGTGTAGAGGCTGTTGGTCAGATTCCTAAAGCGAGGGCTGCTCGACTCAATAACCTTTTTAGTGCACTGGAGAGATGAGAAACAGAACAGTGATTCTTCCAACCCGTGATAGAAAAAGGAAAAATGTGAGTCAGAAAACGTTTCGCTTACTTTCGCTATGTCCTCCGGTGTCTGGCCCATGGCTTCAAATATATCTATGGACGATGGAAGGTAAACATCTTTAAAATAACGAACGGTGTCCGCGTCTACTCCTGGATACTCCATCTTGGCCACATCCTCCATCATCTTTGTCTCGAACTCAGTGTGCACCGGGCCGGGCTCGATCATGGACAACCTGGGGGGAGTCGGACAGACAAAAGGCCCATGAGGGAGCATGTACGACACAAAGTAAAGACAGATGTGAGGGACGAACAGGGGGGAAGGAGGGTAATCTACCGGATATTGAACTTCATCAGCTGCACGGCCATGCTCTCACAGAATCCCTCCATGGCAAACTTGGAGGCTGTGTAAACATCATTGAAAACCACTCCTGAAACCGAGGGCAGAGGCAGGGAGATGGAGGACAACGTCAAGTTTCAGCTCCTCTTTCTTTTCTGTTCTATTAATGATCACACACACGTCGTACCTTGCAGACCCATGACGCTGCTCATGACCACGATGTGTCCCGAGCGCCTCTTCTTCATGTCTGGCATCACCTCTTTAATCATGCGGACCACACCGAAGAAGTTGGTCTCGAACACCCTTTTCATCTCCTCGATGCTGATGCTCTCCACGGGCCCGAGCAAGCCCACGCCTGCATTGTTGACTGACAGGAGACACACACATGCCGATGACTCCCTGTTTGTATCTCAAACACCGCAACTATCACGACCGCTTAACGGCTCAGATGCTGCTGACTCAATACGCACTGATAACCGCTCATTTTGCTCGGCCCGTTCACTCGGCCTGGCTGCATGAGATAAGACACATTACAGATGTATTACTCAGCTTTGCCGCCAGGTGTCAGTGTGTGGCTGCAACAGAGGAGGCGTGACATCACACCACTCCATGTTAAAGGGCCTCTGGGTCTTGAGTAATTAGGTGAAGGGGGATGCAACGTTGGATGTGGTGAGTTTCACAACTAGAACCTATTATCCGGAGTAAAGGTTTCAACACAAGAAGTAGAGAAGTCACCTTTTCCTGGGGTTATTCATCTGCAGAGAAGTGACAGAGATTTTATAGTGTTACCAGTACCACGGACCCAACGAGTTGTTGGCGATGTGGTGAGATGTCAGGTCTGAGAAACAGGCTGCAATGATCCCCCACTTTTTTAAAAACACAACAGGCTGAAGAAGCAGACGGAACCGCGCGGCTGGTTCCAGCTATATTTATCATGTTTGGGACTTTCGCATGCAGCCTCTCTGTTCTCGTGCAGAATGTATTTGCCCACTGGAATTTGAAAACTCTCCTCGCCCACCTCCCCCACTCTCAGTGTCAACTGCAAAACCACAGAGGACAGTGCTGCAGTAGAATCTCCACTGTGTTCAGTTCAGTTATAAAACCTTTGCCCTAAGTCCAGTATTTCTGCGGTGTGACTGTGTTAGGTTCTTACTGTTTACTCTGTCAGTATTAGTGTGTGGTAAATGCAGGCGTCTGTGCAGGCTCTGGAACTCTGTGCCTGAGGAGATTAGACTTACTGGCACGTCCTTTGTTTTTAAATTGCTGTTTAAAGCCATGATTTTATTGGAAAGACTCTGCTCGGTCATTTGATTTGTAAAACACTTGCTTTGTTATTATTACTACTCTCATTATCCACTCACTCAGGATATCAATATGGCGGTCCTTCACATTGTTGATGCACTGCTTGACCGAGTCGTCGCTGCACACGTCCAGAGGAAGCAGCATCAAGGTCTTGCCATACGTGTCTCCCGCAGCCTCCACCAGCTTGTCCTTCTTCCTCAGGTCCCGCATGGTGGCGATCACTGAGGACACAGAGGAGTGACAAATGTTGACGTATGATATGGGACACTTTAAATCAACAGTTAGATTTGTTGAATTTAAAGTCATACTAATGAAGTAACACCGTGAGACATGGCGCTCTGGATTGACTTCCATTCGTTGTGGAGAGTCTTACCCAAACTTAGCCTTAACCATGGCCAATTCATACCTAACCTTAACTAAATTAGTAGGGAAATACATAACATTTGTACACACACAGGCACACACACTCAAAGCTACGGGTCAGAGTTCCCAGGAGAGCCCACGCCTGTCAGTTTACAGGACACAGAATTGATTTGCTTTGAACTTAACACGCTGGGCAACATTAACCTACACAGGCCACTGTAATCTATCACGGCCAGTGACAGCAGCTATCAGCACAGCTTGGTTTGGCTTTCATGGTTTTTTTGGCGTTGTGTGTTCCACTCACTTTGCTGACTGACGTTATCTTGCAGGGGGACTGATAGAGAGAGAGAGAGAGAGAGAGAGAGAGACAGTGCTGCTGCACAATGGAAATCAGCAGGAGTAAACAACCTCTTATTCACACGTTCACCTAAATCTTGTTTTGCTTGCCGAGATAAAAGTAAAGCCTCACTTTATTCCTGTCTGAACAAAGGCGAGGGCTGGATCAGAGCGGGAGGAAGAGGGGCTGAGATGCTGGGGAGGTCTTGCACCATTGACAGAGACAGTCTTTGAGAAAATGTTACTTGTCTTTGCAGGTAGGCTTCTCAAACACACTCACTGTGAACTCCAGCTAAGACTTATCTTATGAACTGAGGACTGGTTTTCCGTGGCGCAACAAAGAGATTTACGTATTGGTAGAGCAGTGAACAAGAGATCCATTGTTCCACTGGCTCCTACAGGAATTACTCTTGGGCAGCTTAAAGCATTCTTGAATGAACCACACACTGCATTGCACAGAGGGCTTTTTGGGATTTCTCTGAATCTGAAGCATGTTACACTGCTACTAATTATTACTTTATGCACACTGCAATATTTAATCTTTGCAGGATTTTCCTAAAGCCCCGGGAAAGGAGCAAATCAGCCTTTTTGCTCAGAGGTGGCCTTATTGAAAGCAGGTCACCACGAACGTGGAGGGAAGAAAACAGCTGAAGGGCCAGAAAGAGAAGCTCTGAACTTGAAGTAGGAACATAACAGCAATGTTTGAACATGTTTAAAACGAGTTTATTACAGGGGATGTTACAGGTAAAAGGTTATGAGCTCACAGTTCATTTGTTATTGTGCACGCTGTCACGTTTAACAACAAAAACCTGTTTGTTGAAGGGGGGGGGGGCATGAAAGCAAACTCCTACCGACAGGGGTGGGGGGTGGGAAGGTGGCTCTAATGTTATTCTGTCTCCGGCTCCATGACGTGTGAGGCCTTTAGGATCTCCAGCTCCTGGAGTGACATTAATGATGGCAGGGAAGCCGGAGACGAGACGCACCGACCGAGCGTGTTTAAAGTGGGACACCCGGATTGAGTCCAGTGTGCATCAATGAAGACTTCAAACAAGGCCCTTGCTTCAGAGTGAACCCTGCTTGTACAGGTCTCAAACTTTGTCCCCCCTTCCACACTCGCTCCACTGAGGGGACTATAGGCACATTAGACACGGCACTAAACCGGAGCAGGCGGTCCACAATTCAGTGCGATAAAAGGGGGCTTTGTGCCGGAGAAGTCACTTGAAAGAGAACTGACAAGACTCCTTTTATGATCGCGCCTGGCAAGCGGCATCCTCGCACAGCCCGACACTGGAAACGGTGCTTTCACATGATAATTGTTGACCCAGCGGAGCCGCTGAATGCCAGCGCGCACAAAGGGGGTACGGGTCCAATAGCACTCGGGTTCGCGGCGTTCAGCGGGCGCCCCACGAAATCGCCTGTTTGCGCGAAGACGCAGCGTTGCGCATGAAACTCGCAGCGAGAGCCCCGTGCGTAAAAGGAGGCTTGGTTGCGAACGCGGAGGGTTTTCCTTCCAGCCAGACCGCACTAACCCGGGCTGCGCTACTCGGCTTCGGGGGAGGAAAGAATGGAGAAGGAAAGTGCATTTACCATGGTAGCGCTTCTTCTCATCTTTGGCCAGCGTGACGGCGATCCGCAGCCCGATGCCGGAGGAGCAGCCGGTGATCAGCACAACTTTCTGCCCGCTGTTCGCCATGATGTTGTCCGCGTAGGAGCCCGTGCTTCCCGGCGGGTCCTCTGCTCCGTGTGGTCGCTGGAGAGGGAGCTACCGATCTCCGGACTTTTAAAAAAGTAAAGCGGATCATGCAGCCGCGGCGGCCATGTGAGCGTCTAATGCAGTCACATGTTCGATACAATCAGCGGCCGAAGAACCGACGTGGCACCGCGCACAGACCTCCGCACAGCCGATTTTTAAATTTGATTGGAGCCGCCTGCCCACGAAACCACGTTAGTTCCTTCATAATGTGCGGCCGTGCACGCGCGCACGTGCGTGTTGTTGTGGGGGGGGGGGGGGGGGGGGGGGGGGGGGGGCAGTGCATACTTGATTTCTGAGCTGGTGACACCCCCCCCCAAAAAAAAACAAAACATAAACAACAACACCATACACACTCATGCGTCAGATGTCACTTCCTGCTCACTTCAGCGCTACAGTGACTTCATATTTTAATAATAATATTATGACCTATAGTTTTATAACACACTATTTATGGTTGTCTACATTTTAGAATTGAATCACAACACATTATCTGAATGTCTAACACGAGATTTCAATTGAATATGATTAAATGTCTGTATTTAATTATTAATAAGAGTAAAAACACGACTTATAATTTCAAGATCCACTATTAATAAAAGCGTAGCCTTATTTATTTTTTATCTCACTGAACAGTGTGGAATTAAATCAACTTTAAATCTCTGACTCCTTTTGAAATCAATATTTGAGATGACATTATTGTTATTATTATTCATCAGTACTCTAATACTCTCTCTACTGCTCCATGTTGTCTAGACTGTATAAACCTTATCTCTCTCCGGTTGATTTATTTATAAGTCTCCTCTTACCCTTATTTTGGGAGCTCATGTTTACAGTAAACTCAATGCGCTGCATTGCACTGCCATCTGGTGGCAAAGAAACGTGCAGCACCCTTTAAAACTTCTCAGACCTCCTTAGGGTATAATATTTCATGAACTGAACAACGGTAATTACATCACTGTAACACAGGTGGAGGGGTTTAAGAGCTGAGCTTATCAGCTGTGTCCCAGTTTGTCGGCCGATATGATGAGCAGTGGACCCTGTCCTTGATGGATGTTGTAAGGGGTCAAAGTGCCTGAGATAAGATCCGGAACCAGCCTTGTTTCTTTTTCTTTCATGAAAGGCCATAGTGCAAGAGAGCTGTGCTGGGACCTGCTGCTAAATGTGATGCAACTCAGTGTAAACTAAAAGGTCCAAGAGAGCAACCGCAAGTTAGAGATTATCATTGGCTCGAAAACAAATCCTCATAACCAGGGCTGAGTGCATGGCCCAAAGAGCAGTCTGGAGTGATGATTAACTGAATGATGCGTTCAAAGATGCAGGAGACTGATAGCCTCACTTCAACCGGTGACATAATTACATTGCATTACAAGGACATTTGTGATTACATTTATGACCCCCCATCCACAGGAAACATTTATATATCCTTAATGCATTTAATGTGGTAACTACACAGTGGAACAACAAGCAAGGGCCTGTGAGGAAACAGTCCAATAAGAAACTAGTTTGTCATAATAAATGTTAAGATAATGATAATAAATGTGGTTCTGGTCCACTCGAGGGGCATATCTCACACTTGATTATATTGATTTGACTAAAACATACTCATCATTTACGATTACTCAATGACACACAACAGTCCTGCTATTTTAAACACAAGCACACAATGGGGACATGTCCTAATCCTCCTGCTTGGTCGCCCCCTGTCACTCTGTGATCATTTTAACTCAGTGGAGAGCGTCAAACGCAGGACATGGGCTGGACAGGAGGAAAGCTATGAGCAGAGGACACTGGTTGTCACTCACAGATCAGAAGAAGAGAGAGCAGTCTGTAGTTTTACAGCCAGTTCAAGTTAAACTGAGGCGACTAGAGGATGGAGCGGTTTGTCATTCCCAATAGAACTTTGAAAGCGAGTCTCTTTTATAGGGAAGACTTATGTTAACAGCCAGTAACCACGGCAACTGACGATGTGAAAACACGTTCATCCTTGTTGCGAGAAAACTCATCCTCAAGCATCGAATCCATTTGTAACTCGGCACATAAGAAAGCACAATGAAAAAACCTATTTCCTAGACTTCCAATTACCTCTGCCTGTGATAAACTGTGCATTCTTGCTGCCACGCCAAGCTGATGTCTGCTGATTTCGAACATCTCAAAACCATGACCCACTTCTCTCACTGGAGAGCAGACGTTAACAATGAGATAACAAAAGGATGATTTGCATTATCACTGACAGCGTGCAGAACTTGCACCGCGGCGACATTTGAGTTTATATATTTATTTGGCTGACACTTTTAGGCGGAATAGATAACCACAATCAGAAGCTCCCAGAATGAACAGCAGTGCCTCTAAGTCTGTTTGCAATTCATGAGACTGTCACATGAGTTTGTCACGTTTCTAGATTTCTACTAATGTGCGTCATTATGCATTTCTGTGTGTGGGGGGGGGGGGTCAGAGGGTGTGAGGTTGTAGAGCAAATGTCATGGTCAGGGACAGAAAAGGAGAGAAAAGGCTATGAGCCTTTGACCCAGACCAGCCCACCAACACGAAGTCAGCAGCCAGAGTGGCCAGACAAACTCTTTGGCAACCTAAATGTGTGTTTGTTTGTAATTCAACTTATTTGGCCTCTGATTATGTATTGCAACACAAAAGAAGAAGCATAAACTAACATCAACTCAATTAGGACCCAGTAGGAAAACTGCTGGAACTCCAGATGGCCACTCCACCGCTGGATGCGCTGCTAAATGGGCTGGTGTAAATCTTTGGCGGAATGGATGAGGGGCGTTTCTTGAATGCCCCCCCCCCACGCCTCCAGTGAAAGTGGACATGCAGGTGTGGATGGAGGCGTGGAGGCGTGCTGGGTATAACCGGAGATGTCTACCCGCCTCCGAGCTATTGCTTTGGAATTTCAGAGGTTCGGGGGGAACTGAGACACGAGAGGGAGCGGGGATAGACACAAAGAGGAGAGGAAAATACAAGCCCGTGCATGTTTCTTTTCACGCCACGTGCTTTATCCGCTTTTAAAACACTGTTGTAAACACTCCTCTCTCTTCCACTTCAAACCTTCTCCTCTCCGTTCCTCAGCCAATCCTCCCGATGGGAAACATTTTCAGCTTCCTCCAAAAACCTTTTGCCTGTTCCCTCGGACATCTCTGACATATTCTCCAGCTGATGTGCCCTGGGCCCAGTTCATCTCTAAGCTCTTTATAAAAGTCCAAGTAATAGAAAATGACACCCCCAACACCCCACAACCCCACTTTTATAGCTTAACAGTCAATTTCCTGTGTCCTGGCTTTAAAGACGCACGAGCAGATGGTCCTGGAGCTTTCTCCGCTCGTCCATCTGATTTTATGAAGTCAGTGTCAGTCTGAGTCATCCTGATTAAAGATGGGTGGTGTGATTTGAGCGATGCTGCTCTGCACATTAAAACAATTTTTTTATTGCAAAAAAACCAGTGTATTGGTTATTTATTATAATATATATGTATTAGTAAGTTTGTTACTTCAAAATAGTAAATATAAAATGTATGCATTTGTTCAAATATGACCAATTTTGCCATAATTCCACTGCATATAGCACTGACTCTCTTTCAGTCTCCTGCTGGTGTCTTCATGCAGCAGAGGGGCTGATGCTACTGGAGGGACAGGGGACTCTGGTGGGGAGAAAGGGCCCAGAGGACTGGAATGTTTGCCGCAGGTCAGGAGTGGCGCTTTCTGCTCTTTTGTGTGCAGTCTGCAGAGGAGGTGTGGAATGCAAACTTCATGAGAATAGAGGCGAAGAAAGGGACAGAGGGATAGGGGCAGAGGCGGGTGAGAGACTTAAAAGCAGAGGAAGAATGGATGCAAATACTCAGAAAGCTGTGCGCTGGGAGAGGATTTTAGTGCTTCTGTGGTGCAGGAGAAAGAAAGAAAGGAGAAAGAGAGAGAGAGAGAGAGAGCACTGTTAATTGAGAGAAAGTGCTACAAGAATGGCCCATGAGCTGTGGCAAAAGAGAAGAGTGCAAAATGATTGCTGGAGCTGCAGACCACACATAATGAACACTTCTGAGCTTTGAGGGCAGTGGCACTCTGAGGACAAGCAGTGAACAGCATTATTATTGGAAACATGCATAAAGTGGCAGCTTGTCATTCTCAGAGTGGGAGCTGGATTGTAGTTAGGAGGGAAATGTTTTTTTTCTGGGAACTTCAAGAAGTTGTAGGTTATTCAAAGGGCAGCGAACACACAAAGCAGAGAGACGGCAGCGTCGTGCCAGCCTCATCCGATCCCCGGCAAACAAAGAACACAAATAGATTCCCATGCAGGGGACCGAGGCACCGTGCAGCAGAACGCTTCGGACCAAATCCTTTTGCTTTGCTCTCTGTGACTGTGACAGTAAAAAAACATTGATTTGCATGACATTTTAAATGGCCTCCACACATGTTCTGAAGTTTAAAGGATCAGAATTGCATTCAGCCTTTTATATTACCTGCTTTACCCCTACATGCCCCCCCCCACAACTACCACTTTCCAACTGCATCGCTTTGCTATTTAGAGAACAAAACATGCCCGCTGCTTCATGCCGTAAAGCAATAGAGGGAGGAGGCTGCACTGCAGGGTAGCGCTCGAGTGTGGCCGCCGGTTGAGTTTATTTAGTCTATTTGTTTGAGCACTTCATTTAACAGACATGGGCCTTAGATGTTAATTAGCTTAGTCTCCCGTCATCTCTAATGATTATAATTATCACCAGACTGGCAGTTCCCCCCTCACTGGCTCAGTGGAAAAGGGAACATTTTTGTATGCTTTCCTATGGTCCTGTTTCTTTCTCGAGCAACTTAATTACAACTGGCTGGGTGGAGGAATATGGCTGATAGCGCAGCTTTGCATCCAGTGCCTGCACAGATTCAGCTCCGATAGGGATCTTGCTTCTTACAGCAAAACTGGAGTTTAAAGCTGGTTTTCCTTCAGAGCACCAAAACTGGTAGAAGCATTGCTTGTGAAACTGACGACCAGGGGAAATATATCGAGTGAAGGAATTTGATTTATGTCAGAAGGGTAGTGCTGACCTTCATTTCTCTAAAAATCGGCTTAGATCCTTCTGATAAAAATCCAGCGAGGTGGGGGTCTGTGAACCACTTTCGGCTTTGAACGGGCGGCAGGAGGAGAGTTTAAAAACTGCTGGGTTAAGATTAATGCAGTGTAATGATGAAATACCAAGCAACCGTCCTCCATCTAATGTGCACAGTCTGCACTCAGGGAACAGGTATGCCCAGAATTCCTGTCGCAGGCTGGTTTTTCATCCAAAGGTGTGGTTTGGTGAGAGCTCTTATGTAAGAGCACATGCTGTATGATTTATCGGGATGCACCAGCAGTCGGTGGGTGTCACAGTCCCGTTTCTCCAGAGGAGCTGTCACAGATCAGGGGTTTCAGTGGGCTAGATCTGCAGACTGTGCAATTGTTCTCGTTCTCTTGCCACATTTTTACATCATGGTGCATTTAAGACCACTGTTTTCCCCCCATCAGACCGTTGTGACATGCACTGGAGCAAGAAATCTGAACACACTTTTTGTTTAATCTGAGGTTCAGTGATAATGAGAGAGAAACTGCCAGACTCCACCACACACACACACACACACACACACACAGATACACAATCCTCATTTTATCATTAAATCACCATGACAGAAAGAAAGTAATAACAAAATTTTATCGCATAATATCCAACCGAATTACATCACAAGCCCATTAGGAAGCAGCGGCGTATAATCTGATGTGATTTGTGTGGTGGAGAAGAAAGGCATTTTTCTTTTGAAATGTACATTAATCACTTTTTTTGGCAAGCTGAAAGAGTCACTTGCCTCTACCTCCTGAAACTTAAAATGCATATTTCTCCTCCCCCCACAGACGGCCTGTTATCCTGTCCTGGCATGTCTCACTCACCAGGAGCAGACCGGAGGCAGACTCACTGGAAAGCCCATCTTCAGGGTCTTTAATCCTAAACGCTCATCAGCTCCTCCTGATGATGAGTAAGGTCTCACTGGGGCCTAAAGTAAGGTGACGACATGTTCAGTTCACTCACTCATTGTCAGGGATGAAAAGACAAGAAAAGTCCACTAGCACTTATCAGCACAGAGTGACCTGCAGAGGGAGAAAGATACTTCCTATTAGTAACACAAGGCAGAGAAGTAAAATAGATGAAATACACAGAATTCATCTCCTGCTAAGCTTCCCTGTGATTTGTTTGTAATCCATATGTGTTGCACTTTTTGTCAGCGTAGCTGCGTTTGGGTCATCTGTTTTCCTTGCATGAATCATTATCAGCCTAATTCCTGAAACCCTCCTGGTTAATGGAAGCAGACAAATTACTGGCATGAGATAAATGAATCGACTTGGATTTTAATTGGAATTAGCCTGCACATCACACTCACGTTGTGTGTAGTAATGGAAATGTATGTGCTCGGCCCCAGGCACGATCGATGACTGTCTGGTGTCAGTCGTGTGGAAAAACGTGATAATTCTTCCGCTTTTCTATTGTTGTTCTTTATGAAGTTCTCATCTGCGTTTGTTTGTTAAGAGGATTACCTAAAAAAATGACAGGGAGGGATTACAGCGTAAATTGGAGGATGTCGTATGGCGCGGGGAAAACCCCCATCAAATTTTGGTGCTGATTCAGATCAACAGACGGATCCAGGATTTTATTCTTTTAAAATTGAAAGATTTTTCCCACATCTTCCTTTGGGATAATTAATGACTCTTGACAAAGAATATCAGGCATGTTCAGGGGAGCGGTGGAGGTATGTGCTCCACTCTTTAAAGACCTACAGCACAGAGTACAGGTCCTGCAGTCAGACAAAGGTACATAGCACAAGCTCTGGAAATATTTCTCACTCAGAGCTCAGACTACCCACTGGACTCTTAGCAACTATCTGCTAAAAGCTGCTAGGAATGTGGCCCTGACTCAGGCTGGCTAAGCTGGTACTGAGGAGGGAGATGGTGGGAGGTCAGGGGGGGCGTTTACCTACCAGATCAACCTCAATCTGTCCACCTAGCTGGATGCTTCTGCCCCTTTCAATCAGTCCCCCACTGATCACTGCTTATGAGGTTTCATATAATTGATCGTCTATTATTAATGAACCTAGAGGGCTTTTATTTTGATGAATTTCAGATGAGGTTTTCCTGAATTTTTTTTTTTTTTTTTTTTACTGTGAAGAAGCATAAGCACATGTTTGTGATTCACATTGCAACTCTCTGAAGGTCAGTGGTGTGGTCTAATATTTTGTGGTTTGGAGTCTGGCTTGGCTGAGAGGAATATGGAAAAGCATCTCTGGATTAAAAAAAAAATATTGTGACCTTTGAGTGAATGTTTGTCTCCTTCCTCCTGCGGCTGGAGACAATTCTCTCTCTTGAGACACTGGTTCCAGCTCTCACCTCCAAAGGCCTGTTGTAACTTGGACTCCACAAACCTTATCTTTGGTAATTTTCCAATTAGACAGTCTTCACAGGTCCCGTCTCTGAGCATGTTTGAACTGAATACCAAAGTCTTATTAGAATTGGTAAGGCTACTGGCAGGACTATATTCATCCTTCACTAGAGATTTTAAATCAGATTACAAGTTATACTATAATACAATTGCCTTCCCTCCTTTGCATCAAGAGCTTTGATGCCCAATAGTGAAAGGTCTTTCTTTAAGTTCAGGGGAAAAAAATCATGAAACTCTGGAGTTGTGTCACCTAAACTGAAAACATGAAGGGAGGTCGGATCTACAGAATATCTGGTGAGGTTTGTAAATGGCTGAGAGCAGCACATAACCTGTGGGGTCCTAAGTGTGTATTTCTTGTCAACAAAAGCATGACAGGTTCAATACACAACACAGA
This sequence comes from Pseudorhombus dupliciocellatus, assembly GCA_016785235.1. Taxonomy (NCBI): domain Eukaryota; kingdom Metazoa; phylum Chordata; class Actinopteri; order Pleuronectiformes; family Paralichthyidae; genus Pseudorhombus; species Pseudorhombus dupliciocellatus. Next base: position 434,631 of record JAFBJW010000210.1, on the reverse strand, counting down.
GCTTTACAAGCGGGGAGGCACATGCAAATTCAAGGTGATTTATTACCATTCAACTGTTGCTGTTTGAAATGATGGTTTTTAGCCAGATGTAACCGCCTCTGAACTTTAGGCAGGGCGGCCCTGCACTGTCAGCGACCTCTAACCCTGGGAAGATTGAGCCGCCAGCGGCAGCTCCAGCCTGAACAAGTACGACAGAAACTCTGCCGCCGCTGCTGCTGCTGCTAATGTCAGTCTGACATCAGACCCAAAACCTGCCCTGGTCTGCAAAAAAAACCCTCACTCACTGAAGTGGTCAGAGTTGATGCTGAAGCATGTTCCCCACACTGCTGCTGTGGAGATCAAAGCTCCGATGCCATCATCCATCATCAATCTCTGATTTGCACTGTCGGGTTAAAATAACCATGGAGTCCATCATCATCAATGCCCTGATGCCTGTCACCGTATTGAGACAATGACATTGTTCAAATCTACTTTGATAACAGTCACTGCACTTTCTTCTCTACAGCCAATAAACTTTAATATGTAAAATGACATGAGAACAGGGACGTTCAGATTCTGCACAACACAAATTCAACTCGACTGGACCACTGTGTTCCAGCCTCTGCAAACAATAAAGCCGCCTCCCTGGCTCCACCTGCAGAAGCCAGGTGAGTGAAAACACCTAACAGCGCGAGCTGCACCATTTCATTGCGTAATGACCATCCCCACGAAGGGAGCCCGGGCAAATGAACGGTGATTTACGACGGAGGCTTCAGCGCGCTCATCCGTGCGTCTCGGGACGCCGTCATATGGGAGGGGAGGGGAGGGGAGGGGAGGGGAGAGGCGGAGGAGGTGGAAACGGTGATTTACGACGGAGGCTTAAGCGCGCTCATCCGTGCGTCTCGGGACGCCGTCATATGGGAGGGGAGGGGAGGGGAGGGGAGAGGCGGAGGAGGTGGAGAGCAGAGGGAGGGAGGGAGGGTGAGGGGGAGAAATTGAATGAGAGGGGCCAGAGCGACTCTGAGAGGAGCCTCCACAACAAAAAAAAAACTTCTCCAACAACCAAGCAAGTGGAACTACAGGCTGGCTTCACTCCCCTTTTCTCCCTCTGCGCATATGGCTGCGTAGTTCCCGCAGATAAAACTTGTGCAGTGTAGAACTTTTGTGTTTGCGGAGGCAGAGCAGAGGGGGTCTGCGCGTGCAAGGATGGAACATTTAATAAGGACCAGGTCGCGCAGGAGAATATCGCTATTTGTTTTCATCCTGATCCATGTCACGACGACACGAGCTGGTAAAGTATCCCGAAGAAACTGCAGTGAAGTAACTTTTGAGTTAAGACTGAGCGTCCTCAGAAGTCCCTGCTGTGAATCCTCTAACTGATGCTCTCTTTCCCTGAGGTTTCTAAAGTTTGTTCAGACGCTCTCAATCACTTGGCCCCGAGCATGTGAAGTTATTAGAACAAAAATCTATACTCTGTCTTTCATGCTTCACTGTAGGCGTGCGTGTGTGTGAAAGTGATGCTGCTGGAGACTGAACTGGCCCCACAGAGTAGCTCCAGGCTGCAAACTTGGGCTCAAAATGTCTTTGGGGTGATTGATCAAAAAAGGTTCAGAGGTTTCCAAACGATTTGCACCCATGGATCATTCTAAGACTTGCATGCATATGAAATCTTCGTGGAACTGCACAAAGAGCACATTTTTTAAATTTTACTTTGGAATAAAACGTGCAGGAGTTGGGTCTGTGTGCAAGGGTCAGGTGTGCAGGGAGGCTCGCAGCGACCTCAGGAGATGAGTGATGTCATGTTTGAGTTTGCTTGTGACCGGCGTCGGTTTACTGTGAAAAGGTTTAGCGTTGGCTTGAGAAAGAGGTGAGTGGCCGAGCACTGAGGGAACTGAGTAGATTAAAATTCCTGTCATGGATCTGTTTAATGTGCCCTCTGCTCACATAGGTCTTAAGTGAAGGTGCTTAGTTATGATTATTCTGGCACACTGAAATATTTCACATGCTTTGTCACAGGCTCTTACTTTACGCTGTTGTAACTTATGAGACCCAGAGTGCGGATGCATTTGGGACAGAAGTGAGTCATTTTTCAATTATCCACCTATAAGAAGAGGCCCTGGTCTGGTCTCAACCATCAGTCACAGTGTTCTGTGCGTGTCCCCATTTGCTACACTTAAAGGCTTGTTCAGAATGTTCTGCAGTTCCCTGAATACTCAGCCTTTGCATATACCGCATCATATTCCGCATCATTTGGCATCACATGCTATCTGTCGCCCACTCAGGCATCCGTGTCATGACTACCTCCCACTGGCTGGAGACTATTCCCTTGCAGGTGCTGCACGTTCGAATCTCCTTGACGGAGCTGCGCGTCTCGATGGCTGGAGCTTTACCCCGCGGTCACCAGAAGTGGTTAAGATTTCCCATTTTCATTCGCAAACTACACCCACGTGCACCCACTTCACAAGCACTGGCAGGAGTCGTTGAAAATCTTCAGACGCGATGAAGGGAGCGTATACTCAAGTGGCACAGACGGCGACTGTGGCGTCCACTGCTGCCTAATGAGGGCCTGTGAAGCGAGGGGCTGGGATGATTTAAAATTGCATGGGACATGTGGTGTGGTGGCGATATGGCAGTCTTGGATATGTGCATATGGCTGATAATGTGTTTGGGCCCCGGACTATTTGGGGTGTGTGTGTGTGGGTGTGTGTGTGTGTGTGTGTGTGTTACAGTGAAAGAATGTTTTCCCATATGCTTTCTGTGTGAGTTTGAGAGAGATGTGAGAGCACTTTGTAGTCATGTTTGCTGACAGGAAGTGAGACATTCTTGCACACGTCCACAGTTACATTCATTTAGAATCCTCTGTTCTTTTGCCTCAACACATTCGTGTTTGATTTTCTTTCCTGTCTTTGCTTTAGTTCTGTTCAAGTTAAAGTCTGGGAATAAGGAGTGTTTGTTTTTATATTAAATGACTTATCTCTTCATTGAGATCAGCTCCCTCCTCCTGCCTGCGCCTTTATCTTTCACTGGTTCTATGCAGAGGAGAAATTGTGCATGTAGCCCCCTGACTGCGTCCCGTTTGATCCAACTTCCTTGCCAATCCTGCACCAGACTCCCCAAGGAGGACGGCACGGCTTGCTTTCTTTTGATCCCGCAACAAATTAGTGGCAAATCAAAAAGGCAGCTGAACCGAGCAGGGGAAATAGAATAGGGAAAGAAGAGTTTAATGCCCGTCGCAGCTCCAGTGGCTTCCTCTGTTATGTGAGTTTGTGTTTTTCTGATGGGAACGTTCAACATCAGATGAGGCCTAGATGCTCGAGTCTGTCCCCGGTTGCTGATTCTGCAAGTGTCACATCAAACTGCTTGCCAGACGTTTGACGCAGCAAACTGTTTGGAATCCCCCAAAGTGTTTAATATGTAAAAATTATGCTTAAACACTTCACTGGGCCTTTACGGCAATCTATAGTATTCAGCACACATCTGGCATCCAGAAACTCACTCCCCTCCCTTCCCCTCAGGCTTCAGTGGCTCTGTGCTTCTGATCGCTGGATGCTCCAAGCTGCTTTCTGATTTGGGACGAGCTGGAGATGCTTCCTGCGGAATCGCAATGAGCTGACATCAGAGGAGGCCGGCTTCTTCGCCGTGTCGTCCTATATGTCATATGCCTCTTTATCCCAGTTTATGAGCCCCACTTAAGTTTTATCACACTCATCCATCTCATTCACACCTCCGTGGAGGTCACATTAGCTTGCATTTCTTATAGCAAAGCAATTTTGGCTACCCTTAGTGACCCCCCCGCTCATATTTCTACTCCACTGACCAGAGAAAACTGAAGCCCCACAAATATCTACCTATAGTTTGTGTATAGCTTTGCTTTGAGCGGTGTGTAATATGTAGTACTTGATATTGGCAGGTCTTGTGTTAATATTCCAGAATGGCTGCTTTGATGTTATGATATCCGAGAGACTAAGAGGTGGCTTGGGGTTTAAACAGGATCAGTCATGTGGACGCTTGCATAGTTCTATTTGTGTAATCCCACGGTGAAAACACGCATGTGCTTAAGATACTGCATCTGTGCTCCTGTGTTTGTAAATGTTATGGTGGCGCGTTACATGTGTCCATGGAGCCGCTGTCCTCAGGAGGACAAACAGATGAGACAGTATCCTCCAACGTCGCTGACATTGTACAACCTCCTCCAGCACCTGAAGGGGAGTTTAGCGATTAGAAAAACTGGGTCAGCCGGGGTTAATGGCCACTGTGACACATGCATGCGGAGATTATGGTTAAGAAGCGGGTTTGCTGCGTGTCCTCGAAGAAATATAGAATTAGAAAATGTGTTTGTGTGCGTAGCGCCTGCCCTGTTAGAGGCCTTGAGGGCCAGGTGTTTTCTCTGTGGGCCGAGCAGCTTTTTGGCCTGTCCGTCCGACCTGCTGTGAACAAACATGAGCAGAAGCATTGAAGAATGTGGTGCTGATGTGAACTGGAAGGAAACGTGTAACCACATTCCACCAGAATCGGGGATTTGTTTTTTCCTCTCCACGTGTCAACTCCTCTGTCTCTCTGTATGATATTCTCAAGCTTATTTTTAGAGTATGCATGTTGGACCAATAAAGAAGAGGGAAGACATGGCTAACATGTGTGTTTGTTGCAGCACGGTTCAGATCTAATGATGCGGGATGTTCTCTGCTGTGTTCTTGGCAAACGTTCATATTGAACGTTTCCTGTTGGTTGGCGAGCACAATCATTATTAATCATGTGGAAAAAAAACAAACAAATAGGTTGGTATCGCAGGCTTCATGCATAATGGTTACATGTGGCCGTCATCATCACGGTCTCCTAATACAATTCATGACTCCATTACCCATAACCACTTAGAAAAGGTTATGAAACATTCCGAGCAATCATCTGCACAACTGCTGACTTGACTTGCTCCTCAACGCTCAGAGGTAACTGGAAGCAGACTTCACCACAAGGAACATTCAGACTGATAAACATCGCTGCCTCTCGGTTTGCATTCTTCCTGCCACACAAATACCTCAGTCTCAATGATGCAACACATGTACGTTTTTTTTGTTTATTTGTTTGGCTTTAATTGTTTGTCTATCAGTGATTAAAAAAAGCAGACAGAAATCATAACAAGGGCGCAGGTCCAAAGTGGCATCTTTTACCCAGCTCTGCTGGTTTTAAAAATGAGCCGAATATAAACGGTGTTGGCAAATCCTCACCCATTCAGAGGCTGTATTATCTCTCCTCGCCTCACAGTGTTTCCATCCACACACAGCGGTGACCCAGACTAAAGGTCACACCCACTGCTAATTAGATTAAGGCTATTCTTCGAGGAGCCTGGGAAGAAAAAGTGTCAGGATTCATTCGATCACTTCCGCTGGATCTGTCACCAATTTTCATTTTCAATTTTCATAATTAATCACCATCTGTTCCCTGGCTCATCTCAATTTAAATCTTGCCTGAAGAATTGTGCTCATAGCAGTTTGAACGGAGTGTTTCACAAAACAAACATGTTTTGGGAGTAAAAACAGATCCTTCACGTAAAAAAGATCCATACAATTCTATAATGAAAGATGAATGCATATGTCCAAAAAGTTTAAACACCAGTTCTCTTCCAGCATGTCAGGCGTGGTCTTCGATATCATGGGAAATTCTCTTTGCCCAGATTCATTTTGGCCTCATTTTTTGTTAAAATTCCCGTTTCCCCAGGCGCAATAGTTTGACAGAGTAGTGTGTGTGTGTGTGTGTGTGTGTGTGTGTGTGTGTGTGTGTGAGAACGAGGGGTACTTTCAGGCTGAGCAGGGAGTGTAGGTGGAGTGACTCATAACCAATGTCTTCATGGACATTTGGTTTGGAAAGAACACCGTATGTCCATGTATGACTGACGCGGTGTTGAGCTGCGTAACCGCAGGGCATGGAGAGACTGTGTCAAGCGTCACACAGCCGGAGAGCGGCCACAGATGCAGACTGTGTTCTGGCATTTGCAGGGTACAGAGCGCGATCTGTGCGGTGGCGAGCTCCACGCGGCGAAAACTGTGGACAGCATTGTTGCCGGGCAGATGTGGCTGTCTCGCAGGGAAAAACAAGAGAAAGAAAATTTTAGAAATGTCATCTCTTGAGAATGTGCATGTGTTTTGTGGATTACGATGTATCTGCACAGTAATCATGTGCCTTGCAGTGTGGGCTCGCTAGAACTGTCCTCCCAGAATTGCCGGATGTCTGTGAAATTGCTCCACTCTGACCTTTCGCTGACGATTGGGAGAACAGTCCCTGGAGATTCCACGATGCAACTTCCGACGTGCTTCATGCTGCAAACTCCAGCTGAGTCACCACTACATCGCAAGCTTCATACCAACAGTGCCCACACTCATCTTGTCTTTCCAAAGTTTCCTCAGCTGTAACATGGTGTAGGGGTGAGATGAGGACACATCAGAGCCTAATGAAATGCAAGCAAAGCCTGCTCCAACAGTCAGTGCTGCAGGTTAGGCAAAGACACTGCAAGAACAGGCACAACTCGATGTTAGATAAATGAATCCCAAGCAGGGGAACAGATAACTTTCTTTTACTGAATGCTGCATTGATCCAGACTGCACATGGCAGCCTGCCACTAGCCCGGGGTTTTCCTCTTGATGCCAGAAACGGAGGGGGTTTTGTCCTGAAGGGGATAGTCCGCAGAAAGTTGTTTGCATTTTATGTGGGTCATTCTTGGTTCCAAGTAGTTGCATCTTTTTTAGGTCCAACACAGATTTTTTCCCACATTTCTGTGAATCGACTTGCCAAACGTATCCCTCAACAGTTGATTTTACACACTTGGGTGTGGGATTCCTGTTACTTCTCTCCATGTTTAACTGACAGATTATTGTGAAAGCTGATTCTTTTTTTGGGAGAATCTTCTGCTGTTTGTCTCGGATTTCCCCCGATGCCATTGTTGCATATTTTGACTCTGATTCCTGTTGTCTTCAGCGTGTCGGAGGTCAAGAGTCTCCTGCGAGGACAAGGCTGCAACATGTTCACAACACGTGGCGGCTCAGGCAGACATTTACTCTGGATTACTTGAAATTGAACAATAAAGTTGAAGAGTTAATGTTGTTGTTTTTTTAAGGGCAATTTTGTCAGGTGCTGCTCTGGATGGGCTGACAAAAACCCAAGAATCCTATTTAATTAGACCCATGCTGCTTCAATTTATTAGATTATTCAGACAGTTCCAAACATAACTGACCTGCGACCTGCCTCCCTCATTGTGAGTGCGAGTGACGGACACTCGGAGGATGAACGAGGGAGATACAGTAGATGGATGGAGAGAGAGAGAGAGAGAGAGATGGAGAGAATTCAGTGGATCTGATCCTTGACCAAAGAAAACTAGCAACTTTGCTTTTCCAAAGGAAATTGAGTTTGAGTGATTTCAGTTGGGAATCAAAACAAGGCCACAACAAAGCTACAAAGAGCTTACACGGGATCAGATAAAGACTGAGACGCTCCCACCAATTCAATTTAGTATTAAACTTCGGGATTAAGACCCAGACATTATGTAAAATACGAAGTGAACTCTGAAGAGATGGCTCACCATGTTTGAAGTGGGAGCCTGAAGGATGCAGCTCTGAACTTGAGTAAATGTCACAAAGTTGTGTTTGTTTGTCGCAACCCAACCCCCATTATTCACCAGATCCACCAGTACCGCCACATTATTTTCACTCATCAGACAAAGAGACACTTTAAAATGACATACTTGTGAAACAGGGTCATTAAACCATGTGACATTGAGAATGAATCATTCTTTCTTGCAGACACAAGCTACAAACAGGGCTGTGCAATACAACCTGATAAATATTCAGGTGATGAATCTGTTTGCTATTCTGCCTCCAAAACCTCTCGTGTCGTCAGAGTTTGGGAGCACTCAAGTGTTTTTCTGTGGTTCACATCAAAAAGACTTGTCCCCCAAACATTTTGATTCTTGTGTGGGAGTTGAAAGTGGTCATTGGTCTTCACCTCCGCTGTCGGGGCTAGTCTGCTGTATGAGGTTCAAAGAACAGTTCTTGTCTTTGATTTAAACCTCGTCCATGAGACAGGAGCAGCCCCGACTCCAGGTATTTGTTTTGTCTACGCTGGTCAGAGCCTTTCTTCTGTGTCATGGTCCCTCTTCTCCATACATGATATACTGTACCTACATGCACATTTCCCACCTGCATCTGTGCCAACGGAACGATGAAAAGTGTGATATGCAGCCCAGTGAAGTCAAAAATAGAACCAATTAGACATCAACTCACATTTGTCTTTATATGGTACAGTCTTACTTCATCAAAAACAATGTCATTATTTTTGATACTAAGTGTGGCTGAGGCTTTATTCTTTCTTATTTAGTTTGTAGCTTACTGCCAAGATAGCGTGAGCAGATCTGAAAGTTATTACAATTGTTATCTGAAATGTACATGTGTGGATGAACATTTATTGGTGCCACTTGTGCAAATCACAGTCGGAGGTTTCTGTTGTTAGAAGCCCACCAGCCTTTGCAATTATTTAACTGAAACTGTTTGTTTATGGCTCTCTATAAATTAAATATTCAAGCCCCGAGGTCGTAAATACCTTTAGTTCTGCACCTCATGCTTCCCATTGTTGGAGCCTGGCTGTAACTCACAGATTAACCTATTTAAAGGCCTCTTGCCATGCTCGGTTACCGAGAGGGCAAGCTCTCAAAAGCTGCACAGAATAAACAGCCTCTGCCATGCAAGTGAGTAATGCCATGCAATGTAATATAACAATACGGGTGATGGTAAACTCCCTCCACATGTTTAATTAACGAGGAGAATAAAAGGCGAGCGCTATATGAGTGGTGAGAGGTCCAGTAATTTGGGTTTAGGATCCTCAGTTCAGATGCCTGGAATGCTAAGTGCTGAGTTGCTCCAAACTGGCTCTCTTTAGCAGCTGGTGGGAGACCGGCTGCACACAAGGCTGCGATCTCGCCCAATGCTCATGGCAGCGCTTCATCAACAGAACATCTAATAACACGACCAGCAGACTGCAAATAAAACCCAGTGTGAGGAGAGAGGCCCACCTCTGTAGGAAGCATCGTTTCTACATCTGCAACAATTGCTGTGCTCATTTAACGGAGCATACCGTGACACTGAATGCATTTCTACAAAAAAAACATCCAAAAAGTTAAAGTGAGCTGCATGGAGAACAAATACGACGCTCTAACCTGACCAAACCCTCTGTTTTTAAAGCTCACTACAAACTTGCTGGGCTTGTTTTTGCAGTGTGAATGTGCATATTTTTGCCGATGAGGTGATTAAACTGTGATAAATGCAATGCAGACGTATACCGTTGATCCCTGGCGCGGGGTGAGAGGCGTGCAGGTGTCAGCTGTCAGGTGTGCTGCTGCAGGATTATGGGTTGGGCCCTGCACCAGCCCTGTCCTCTAATAACACCCACAGAAGCCTGGCCACCTGCCGCCACATCTCAGAGGAGCTTTTCTCTTCCGACCCCGAGGAAGCAGGAAGCCTCCGCGCTCTAAGGCCACGCTTTGAGCCACGCTAAACCCTGCTCTTCAGCTCGGTAACAACCAGCACTTAACTGGGCCAGACAAACAAGTGCTGTCACACAGGCAGAATTTAACTGCGAGTCTGACATGACTAAAAGTGTGCTGCCATCTGCCACATTCACCAAGCTGTCATTTCTTTCTTCTGTCATGAGATGAGAGAAAATGAGCAAAAACAGCATAGCATCTTATTCAAATCATGTCAACAACATCTTATTTAAAGGTTATTCAGAGCAGAACATCTCTCTGATCGGCTCCACAGCCATGTGAAGATGGTAATTTCTTTCTTCTTTGTTTTCATTCCCAGCTGATCCCATTGATGTTCTGCGCGTGCTGGAGCTGTCAGAGAACATGGAGGGGGTGTCACTGGAGGCCGGGCTGTGCACCAGCAGGAGGGACACGGAGGGGACGGACCTGGCCTACAAGATTGACAAAAAGATCCAGCTCAGTGCTCCCACCAAACAGCTCTTCCCTGGTACTAGACATTTTCTTCTCCTGCAGGACCACGTGCATTATAACCTCCAGTCCAATCCAGCAATGAGAACCCCCCCATCCCCCATCCACCATCCAAAAGATAAAATGTGTCACTTTTGTGAAGATTTCTTCGCTCAGTAAAACCTTTTCGAGATCTGACTTTGAACTTCCTCTGCTCGTCCCCGTGGCTGCTCACTGCTTTCATGGGCAATATTTTTCATCATTATCATCTTAGCCGCGGTCTCACTGGCAGCGGGGGGTGCCTGCATGTTATAAAATGTCAGCCCCCTGCTGCGCTCTCTCTTGTACGACTTAACAACACCTCCCCTCACTCCTCTGCTCTCCTTCCAGATTCCAAATTCCCTGCAAATTTCTCCTTGATGGCCACAGTGCGAGCTAAGCAGGGCTCCCAGTTCTTCCTGCTTTCGGTGTATGACGGCCAGGGGGTGCAGCAGCTGGGGCTCGAGGTGGGCCGTTCACCCGTCTTCCTTTACGAGGACCAACGCGGAAACCCTCCGCCAGAGACGTACCCCACCTTCAAGAAGGTCAACCTCGCCGATGGAAAGTGGGTATAGTTTGAGGGCCTCTATCTTCATTAAATTCAATATTAATCAAACACCTGCCCTTTGGCTGATTTAAACAACGCACTGGATTCGATGTGTGGGCTCAAAAGATCAGATTCTGCTGCTCTGTGCATTTATAACTCTCCTGTGTTTTGAAATATTAAGGCTGGCCATATATTTCTGCAGTCTGGTCCATACAGCTCACAGCGTTTGCTTGAACTTTCGTGACCTTAAAGGGAATAAGATGGTTGTAAAGTGCTTGCTGCAATGATTTGACCTGATCCGGGGAGTTATGGAAACTCCTTCACAGTCTTCACTCCTTCACAATCTTGGACTAAAAGAGTCACGATGATGCACTTGCAAGGAGCATGAAACAGCTTTTTCTTTGCATTGGAAGATATTAACTGAAATCCCATCAAAATACACGCTCACTGATGTTACAAACATTTAGAGGGAACTTGGGGTCAACATTTCTCCCATGGACACTTCAGCATGAGGGCTGGAGGTTACCAGAGATTGAAGCACTGGCCTGCTCTATCACTCTATATATTCTTAACTCCATGTCTCCATGCAATTTCTCTCGCTCAGGTGGCACAGAATAGCCTACAGCGTGCAGGGCAAGTCTGTGACCCTCTACTTGGACTGTCAGAAAGTGGAGACCCTGGATCTGCTGCGAGGGGACAATGCTGTCGTCAGCACAGAGGGCGTGACTGTATTCGGAACACGGCTGCTGGACCAAGGCGTATTTGAGGTAGGACATTATGAAAGACATCAGACATCTACAAACCAATCAGTCTCAAGTGCAGGTAGATGCAGCTCCTGAAGGATATATTTATGTCTTACAAAAGTCAAATGCATCTATATTACATTTCTTCACCTTTAACCAAACTAAGAGGAACTTAGCTGTGCTCACTTAAGCATTCCTACAGCCAGTTGAGGAAAGTGTTGAGTATTTTGATCAGTCAGATTGGAAAACCTCTTCATGCGGCACCACTTGTTAAGGAGTGTTCATATCCACTTAGTTTCAAATTTCTATCAAATCTAAAATGCGCCAAAAGGATTATCAGGCCTCATTTGGAAGAAATGGGCTTAAAAACCCCACCAGAAATAAAACAGTTCCCTGTATACGTTCAGTGGATGATGATCTTGGGAGATGATGTTTTAGTGAAATGGTGAGATGTATTTTGTTTGTTGTAATTGATGTTTTGGAATTTCCTCCTCTGCCTTTAAGGCTCTTTAGCAAAACATTTAAAGCACAGTTCAGGAGGCCATGAGGTGACTGGGGGTCTTCTGTCAGTCCATGTGCCGAAAGGAATAACGCAGTGCAGTGGAAAATAGGCGTTTGACTGGCAGCAGGGAGGAGGGGGCTTGTTGTTCATGACCAGACATGCTCGGCTTTGTCACCTTTTGCTTTGCAAAGCTGAGAAATTACACATTCTCTCCACTTTCAGTAACTTTGTTGATACAGGTCTGAATGTCCATCTGTGCATTTGGGGCTTAACAAACATGTTTGGTCCTGCCTGGGTTGTGATGGTCAGAGCTCAGGAGAAATGCTTGCTTCTTTCTGTTGCAGACTTGCAGCTTTTTCAATCAATAGTAGTTGCAGGGGACAGATCAAATCCTAGTTTTGCTGATTCAAAATTACATCTGCTCTGTACACTCTGAACCATTTTATCATCGGATCCCTTTAAAGAATTGGAGAATGTGTAGACAAGCATATCGATATGCAGGGGAAACACTGGAGACTACGATTTCATCCGAACTCTGGGAGCGATGCCAGCCCCTCTTTTTCTTTCCGGTGCTGTGACCTTTGTTGTCAAAAGTCATTCTCTGTGTTTCCCATGACAATATGCAAGCCCTGCTCTATTGTCATTCCCAATGAGGCTCCACTCTGAGCCAGCTCCAGCCCCTTCCACTGCCGTGTGCTCGGGGCAGTGTCTGATCAGCACCGAGGCTAGAGAGAGAATGGAATATAGATCCAGGTATAAAGGTATAAAGGAAACCATCCCCGCACCCTTTCCCCTCAATGCCCCAGGAATATTCCACAACCTGAGAGAAGGGAACATACTGTAGTTAAAGTTTAACAAAGTGCAGAGGGAGGGCTGGTATCACTCCCTATTGGCGTGAACAGAAGTCACACCCTTCATCACTTTCTCCTTTAGAAAACCAGATGTGCTTGGCTCTGACAGGTGAACACCTACTACTTTCTTTGGGAATAACTCCCCCCCCACCCATCCCACATGTTCATTTTACCCTCCCTGTGCCCTAACTTGACCCCAGTTGCCACGCCCATGCTGTCTCAGATACCGACAGGCTTTTCAGTTTTCAGAATACTTTAGTGAAGAAATGTTTCTCCTTGTGGGATCTATAAATTCCCCTCTTCAGAAGCAATGGAGAACATTTATTCTTTGGCCCAACTCCAAACACACCCAAGCCCTTATACATCATCGTACGTGGCGATTTATGATGATGATCCACTGTTTATTGTGATGAGTAATACCCTGGAGACAGATCCATCCTTTAGTCCAGTCGGTGCAAAGATTGCATTAAAATGAATCTTGATAGCATCTTAACATAATGACGTGAATTAATTCTTCTGTTTCAGTCATTGACACACGGGAGGAATATCAATGTGTTCATGGATCTATTCATAGCAACGAGTATGTCTCAGTATCAGTCTCGTATTTATCGGGTTAGGTTGGTACCAGGGGACGAGGGAGAAAGCAGGCTGACCTCTGGGCCTCTGTTCCCAGGCCCTGGTTCTTGGGGAGGAGGCCAGTGTTCCGGCCCAGCTCTCCCAGCGTGGGAGCACGGCGTGGGAGCACGGGGACCGTGGTCAAGCCACTAATGTCTTTATTGCTTCCAGATTGCCTAAGGATGGCTATAGACATGTTTGTGTTCAAACTCAACACTCGGCTTGCATTTGCAGTGAAGCGAACATCAAACTGTCCACACGTCTGTTTGCGCTCCTACTTGGCTGCTTAGTTCAGTCACTTCGATAAGATCCAGCCCAGCGTTTATTTGCTAGGAAATTCTCGATTAGAGCTGGAAATTCAAAATGATTTTTGGCTCACTGCTACAGGCATGTTGAAACCATGACTTGTCAAGCATATCATTAAAGAGCCGCTTTTATTGCCACGCTTAGCGACCCCATGGCTTTATCGCTCAAATCAGAGAAGCACATTAAATCAGTCATGGTCTGTTAAGTCGTATTTTGTCCTGGTAATGATTTATATCGGGTTGCGGTCATATGTTTTTGGTTGTGAGCATCTGTTGCCCTTTTGCTAAATGAGGAGCATCAATGGGCCATTCAATTGCAGTGAGTCCGTGTACTGGAAATTTCCGGCTGCTTCTTCCCCCACATGAATATGTGAGTCACATAAGACATGATAGATGACCTCAGAGGCTCAGGAGAAACCCTCATTGAGCTTACTGAGAGCATCCATGTCCTGCCTGTGTGGCTTGATCCATTTTATGGCTACTTGCAGGCACAAACATAGGTTAAAGACATTAAAGGTGTAATATAGAATGACAAACAGTTGGATTTTTAATGTCCCTCTAGGGAAACCACCTGTTCCTGTAGGTTATCCAAGGACGCAGAAGACATGTTCAGTCAGACATGAGATTTCTGCAGTTATTAGATATATGACATTCATAATAAACCTGAGGATTTTAAGTTTTTGAGTGATCTCATTAATTCAGAAAAACAGAGCAGATTGTACTTTGTGAACGCAATATACGCTTCAGTAGGAACACACAGGGGTGTGTGAGCCTCACGCCCTCTTCAGATGTCTGTGCCCCGTCTTAGTCTTAGGAGAGTGGCAAAGCACACATTGTTTTTGGGCAACGCTGCACTCGATAGAGAGGCCCTGCCAGGCAAGAAAAACAGGAAAACTTCTCTGTGCAAGTGTTGCTTTTGATCTTAAATTGAGATTGGATTAGATTGGATTAACTCCCTGTTCTCCTTCACCTTAGAGTGCAATCGTTTCCTTTGCTTGACACTGGCTTTGTGCCACAGGAAAGGGGAAAAAAAAAGAGAAGATAAGTGGATAATGACTGCTTTCATGTTTGATGTAGCGTAAACAAGTATTCAGTTCTATAGATTTACAGGCCTGCGTACTGTGATCAAGACTTCGGGTTGACATGTGGCATGACTGAGCTATTTAACGGGATATATATCTGGTGGCGGGTAATGGAGAAGCGATATGTTTTGATTTATTTCACCTCTGGCTGCTAAATTCTAATTAAAGAGATTACAATGGGACTATAATTACCACAACATCAAGCAGTTAATCTGACTTAATTTATCACAAACTGCTGCCCAGCTGTCCCAGGACAACATTTCACCCAGCAATGTGTTTGCAGTGGCCCATCAGTTACATAGATTCCTATCGCTAATGGAATCTAAACCTTGTCAAACACGGTGCCACGGGGCTGACGGCATATTGTTTATATTGAATTACCTCCTGACTCGTGTCTTGGAGAGAATTAGCGCTGCAGCTCCCTGTTGATTCCGCTATCAATTAAGGCCTTGGACACATTTTGCATTCAATATTCAACCCAGAAAGTATTTTAAAAAACATAAAAAAGATTTGTCAAAAGAAATATAGGCCGTGTTTATTGTGCTTATCTCTTACAATATTTCTATCGAGAAATAATAAATTAATACATCGCCTGTCAATTTATCAGCTATCCCTTGCAGCTCTACCAAGAATTATGTAATAATATAATGTGAACAGGACACAAGAGGGATGTTGAGGCCACTAAAACCAACAGAGGCAGTGGGCCAAGAGCTGCAGGCACCAGCGGCGCAGTCTCTGTGTGTGTTTGTATATACACACTGGCTACGCCTGCGGGGCAGGATAGGAAGTGAAAGGTCCTGACAAGGAGGTGGGAAAGAGCTATTTGACTGTTTTGTGTACGCAGTCAGGCTCCTCCTTGAGTTATGGAACACAAAGGCAATCACAGTTGAAGCAGCGGCGGCGGCAGTTTGGTGACGCCACTCTATTTCATTTAGCCTTTTGTTGAGGACTGCAGCCGGTTGGGTTGTTGTCACAGTGTCTGTGGTCTTGTTACGTATTGATGCACGTTCGTCTTCGAGCCTTCTCTGGCTTCACTGTGCTGTAGCAGCCACTGAATATTTCTCTCACTGCTCCTGTGCGATTGTTGTGCTCCGGCTGCGCGTCTGACTTGATAACACGACACTTGCCTGCCTCTCATATTTCAGGGAGTTATTCAACAACTGCTGATCGTGGAGGACACTCAGGCCGCTGCCGACTACTGTGTAAACTACATACCAGACTGTGACTCTGCTTTGCCTTACCGCATCCAAGCCCTCGACCTGCAGGAGGTTAGTACTGGCACCAACAGGAGGCAATGCCTGCTGGATAAACCCATCCACAAACTATTATGTGCTCAACCTCAAGAATGACCTGCTTAATTATTTCCAACAAAATTGCCTCTACTCTCTCTTACAATACGTTTTAAGCCATGACGTGAAAATCAGTTTCTTACACATGACCAGGCACGTCAAGATAGAGCTGTTTATCCCAGAGACTGTCGATCAAATCACTTACGAGCAGCCATCAGGCCCACCCAAGAAGAGTCAAATGAGTTCTTTCAAATGAAGCCAGCAGTGCAACACATGCACGCACACACACATTGCCAGGAGCCTATGACTCACACGTGATATATTCATTCTGTATGCAAAGATATCACCATATCAATCACGGATATAAATTATTGTCCAGGAATGAGCCAGTCAGTGTGAGAGGAAGTGAGTGTGAGTGTGTTTGTGTGGCTGTGAGAAATAAACACTAAATTCTCACTGTATGTATTTTCCCATGAATTCCACATGCGCACGCTCATTTGTTATGAGTGAACAATTTTGCGTGTTTGTGAATGTGTGTGTGTGCGTGAGCAACATCGACAATGCTCCAGGCGGGGTCCATTAAAGGCAGTGTGAGGCCATTTCGACCGTCATCCCGCTGGCTTTTACAGAACTACAGCTGAGCTATGAGCTCTGAATCCAGACCATGTCAACATCTGTCACCCCACTGACCTACTTCCCATCATTCTCCCTTACACACTGACCTTGTTTACAAGTGGCTCTAAGTCACATCATTGATGCCCCTCACAGATCAGGCTTTTAGTGTCAGGGGGCCATTCGTACCACTGACATGGAATTGGCATCACTCTGGGGGCTGACAAAACCATATTTGCTCACTTGCCAGAACACGTATTTGCATGAATTAGCACCTAAGTAGTATCATAAATAACGTGACCCCCTGACCAAACAAATATGTCTTCTCCTTAACCCTCAACATTTGTTTGTTCCCTCTCATTTCATGTTTACTTCAGGCTTTTACTGGTGGGATTCACAGTAGGCGTCAGAGGATTTGTTTGCAATGCTTTACATTCCTGTTTCAGGCTGTTTCCTTTATTGTATTTTCATTCACAACAGTGTTTATTTTCTTCTCCACCTGTGCCTCGATGTTGCGCCCCCACCCCCCATTTCCCTATTTCATAAAAGAAGTCCCGACTTGGGTCTGATGCTTTGCTGCCAAAAGATGAATCGGATGAACCAAAGGAGGTCACCAAAAAGGACAGGAAAGGCAAAAAGAACAAAAGGAAGAGAGATAAGAGCTCGAAAGGCAAACGCAAAGGCAAGGGCAAGGGCAAGGGCAAGAAGGGATCCAGAAAGAAGAAACACCAGGAGGAGGGTCTCGAGGAAGGCTTCCTCCGAGTGTCCACAACACTGCCTGAGTATCTATCTCAAGAACCCTTTCAGCCCACCGAGATGCCAGAAATCAAGAGCAGCCAAGAAACCGCCACTCATGCTGACGTCTCTGACAAGAACCTCATTGAGATGCCCACACACGAACCTGACTCCACAAGCGAGGCCCCCACCGTGGTGCCCGGTGCACCGACTGAATCAGTGGTTACAGAGGAGGTAGACATGTTCGCCTGTAGATGCCCTTCTACCTCACCCCCTCCCCCATTCGCAGTTCTAATCAACACTCCCCTAATACCTCCTAACAGTAGCGAGCATCTCCTCCCACCTTCAGTCGCTTTCCACCACCAACACTAACCAGCGCCGTGCTAATCATCACCTCCTCCACACGCCCACCAGAAAACTTGAGAAATGATCATGTTTACCTCAGTCAAGTGTTTTGTAGAGCGCACACTCATACATGCATACTAGTTTTCTAAAAAGCTTAGCATGCATGGTACGTGCTTGTGTGTCTGGGGACATAGAGACAGGGGATTTGGGAATGTGCCTATTCCCAAGCCAAGAACGCTCCTGTACGTTTCCATCATGTGTTTGCACATTAATCCAGTGCAGTCCCTCAACTAATCACACTCCAGCAATGCAAGTAACCTCACTGCAGCCGACCTGTGTTGTGGATAACCAGGACACTGCTGTATAATCAACCCCTTTCTCTAACATTTTCTTTCACGCCTCTGCCTATTTAGTAAGGCTCGTGTTCTGGTTCACAGGAGAGCAAACCAGTGAAGAGGCCAGAGGTGGAAGAGTATGAAGATGATCATCTGTATGATGATCTCTCAGTTTCCATGGTAACAGTGGGCCCAAACATTTCAGATTATGAGGTAGGTTGAATGCAAATACAAGTTTTCACCTCAGAGGTTATTTTTTTCGTGTTGACTACACCTGTCACTGAGGGAGGTATTTATTCCTTCACAGATTCTTGAATATGAAAATGACAAGAATGCCACAGAGTCGGACTACGAAGAGTACGAAATATACGAGGATGCCTTTGACTTTGCAGAGCGGGAGAGGGCAGGGACGTGGGATGGAGAGGTAAATCTCGTAGCAGTCTCATATATGAAAGACGTGGTCACATCTTCAATTGCCCGTGTCAACTGATTTCTTTTAACACTTGACATCTATTTATCTGGTTCTCCACCTCAGGCTGGCCGTAGAGCAGAGAAAGGCGAGAAAGGAGAGCCAGCTATTATTGAACCGGTGAGCTGCTGGAGGCATTTAATGAATGGTCTCTAGAAGCATCACTTATGAGCATGTCAGTGGGCCGATACTCTCCAAATGCACATTTCATTTTCTTGTGCTTGTTTCTAGGGAATGCTAGTGGAGGGCCCACCTGGTGTTCCAGGGCCAGAGGTAAGTCTGTCTCTACCTGATAAAGGAAGGGAAACTGGGACTATTTTCTCTGTAGTTGCACAGGAGGTGGCAGAATGCCACGCACCACATGTAGCGAAAAGGTTAGTGGTTTTAGGTTGGCGGTTTACTTTAATACTCATAACACTATGAGAAAGGGCAGCTAAGAGTACGTCATTACAAGCTGTTGGAGCCAAAACAGCTGAGCAAATGAAGGGGCGTTATTGTCTAGCATTTGCAGGGTTAGAATAATAAGAAGATAATAATGTCATCAAAAACTAATGTTTGTTTCAATGTGCCCTTCACAGGGGCTTGCTGGCCCAGCTGGACCAATAGGACCTCCAGGACCAAGGGGAGATCCTGGAGAATTGGTAAGTTTGGCTAAACATATAGTCTCACTGAAGGTGAACATCCAGTGGGGTTGCTGGGTCTCAGTTTAAATCTCAGTATGAGGGACCGGGCTGTATTGGTGTGAGAATTTTGCCCTGGTTCATTGACCTGAAATTGCCGGACTTCAGGGACACATACTGACTCACACATGTTTGACCTCATTTCATGATTTTGTGTGTGAGTCATCACAGGGGGAACAGACTCCAATGAATGCAGATCCCCATGATAATTCATCATGCTTTACAAGAACTCAGTACACATAACAAACACATGCTATTCCTTTGTTAACCACTCTCTGTTAGTAGAATATATATAGTACTACTTCCTGCTGCTGTGCAGTCCTAACAAAGTATCAGAGGGCTTAGTCATTTAGCCTCCTCCAACACTGCCTTTGTTTTTTCCCTATGTCTATATCAGACTCAGTGTGCCATTGCTTATCCCTGCCTTCTCTTTTCAGGGTCCCCCAGGACGTCCTGGTCTTGCTGGGGTTGATGGAATTCCAGGTCCTCCAGGGACCCTGCTGATGCTACCAGTGAGACCCAAAAGCACACTCATGCATGCTCACGCACTGTGTCAACACATACATAACACACTTTACCCCAGTGCGGTGCAGTGGCATGGCCACAAGGGGGGGCTGTGTGATTGAACTTCATTACAACTGGGAGATGCTGCAATGGGGACTGACTTGTCCTTTTCTTCCAGTTCCAGTACGGAGGTGATTCTCAGAAGGGACCAGTGGTGTCTCCCCAGGAGGCACAGGCACAAGCTATCCTGCAACAGGCCCAGGTACATGTCACACAAGTCTGCACCATGTTGTCATCGTGCTGCATGATAACATGGGTGACTCCGCCATTTCATTGCACATTCAGGAAGGTCTTAAAACCCTGTGCTGTGTAAAACCATCCCGTTGTGCTTTTCTTCCAGCTGTCACTGAAGGGACCTCCGGGTCCAATAGGTCTCACAGGGCGACCAGGCCCAGTGGTAAGGCACTCCTCCGTCCTTGACCGAATTTGCATCATACCTCAAGGGCTCCTGCAGCCTTTAACCTCAGCTTTCCATTCTGGCTGACCAGGCACAAGCTCTACTTTCTCTCCCGCCCAAACTCATCATTATGCACGCTCAGTGTCTCATAGAGTCTTCCCACATTCATGGATAAAAGAATCGCTGCAGGGTTGAGAAAATGAACTGATTATTAGAATTCCTAGCTCGTCTGTAGTTTTCCTGTTTTGGTGCTAAATTTGTGCATCGTGTGATTTTCTTTTAATGATTTTTGTTTTTGAAGGGTGTTCAAGGGTCGCAAGGGCTCAAAGGAGACATCGGAGACAGTGGACCTCCTGTAAGACCACGCGTTATTTCACCCTCACTTCCACCCTCAGTCATACCATTCTGTTTGTTACACTATCGATTTCCTTCTGTCCTATTGCTTTCCTTTTTACACCTTTTTCGATTTGTCCGGCTCTCTTGCTTCCTTACACAGGGACCACGTGGGTTACCGGGCCCTCAAGGAATTAATGGAAAGCCTGGAAAGAGGGTGAGAGATATCTTGAGCACTGCAGGTGTCCATGCCGAAAACCTCTGTGTCTGCATGTTGTGTAAAAACGCAGACGGATGTAATGAGAAGCAGAACCTATTTTTACCTGGATTTTGCATGTCTTAGGGGCACGCAGGAGTGGATGGAGGTCGAGGTGCTCCAGGTGAAACAGGCTCTAAGGTGAGTTTTTTTTTTTTTTTTTTTTTGAGCTGTCACTACTCTGCCTTGTAGAAATGATTACAATCAAATGTAGAAATTGGGTTTCAGCAGGGCCTTAAGAAACTCAAGCCACCATGAATACAATATTAAAAACAAATGTATGACAGATGACTGGGAAAAGAAAACAGGAGATCAGCCAAAGCCAAGTGCAAGAAAAAGTCCACTTGTAATATTATTTGTTCAAATTAAGAATATTAGCTGCTGCACAGACGGAAGAGATTTAGAGTTTTATAGTCCCGTGTAGGAAATGAAGGATAAAGGAGACTCCCTGTGCAGGGTGGGGGGGCAGGTCGATACAGTCCAATATGTCTTGGAGCTTTCCCAAGGTTAGAGACTGAACCTCTCCTCAATAACTTTGCTGGCCAAACTGACAAGCTGACCAAGTTCAGTCAGACAGATTCAGGTTTGTCTAAAGGATATTTAAAGATATTTTGACACTAGTGTTGTTTTATAAATGTGTCAGTTGTTCAAACTATATAACCGACATCATTTCTGAATCCACTTTCTCAGGAACACGGCAATATCACACGTGTGCAGGCAGCAAGGTCTTGTCCGATAAGCAAACTATCTGCACTTGCATGTGTAAGCCTTTAGGTATCCAGCAGCCCGCAGCTTATTATATGTATTGACAATGAAGCAACTCAATACTTAACAGCTGCAGGAAGAGCTTAGTAAATAAATCAGGCTCCCCTGATGCCGCTCTGACAGAACAGCGGAGTCTTTATCAGTCAAAGCAGCATTTTAGCAGACCTACAGCTAATCTGAGAGCTCCCTCTCCCAGACACACACTCAGAGCAGATGGGAGACTCTGCCAGGGGAGACTTTCAGTACAATTCTGCTAATGTTTACACATTACCGTATGCCTGTGTGGGTTTCAGGCTTTAATGCTTCTCTATTACTTCTCAGGGTGACAGGGGGTTTGACGGCCTGCCAGGTCTGCCAGGAAACAAGGGACACAGAGTAAGTTAGATTTGGTCATTTGACATGTCACTGTATTTATAAAGTCATTCACACACTAACACGCTAATGCAGCATGCTTGAATACCTTACACATCATACAGCAGATGTTTATTTGCATATTATGGTCATGATGATCATTGTGATTTCGGTGATGACAGTGCACACTAAAAAGCATCTGCTTGATGTTGCTCTGCTATAAAGAGAAAAGTCCTAAATATCTTGAGGCCTATGGCTAATGCTTTTATCTTGTAGGGCGACAGAGGAAAGCCGGGTCCTCATGGGCCTGCCGGGGACTCGGGAGAAAAGGTGAGTGCTCAGACGCTTCGCATATTTACTCGCAACAAACAAAGTCCCCACACATGCCAAAACAATGCCTTGTCCTCATCACGCAAGGTTAAGAGGGAAATCCTCTCCCACATCAGCAAATCAATTCTGCAAACAATTCAGAGGGCGGAGCGCCGCAGATCAAAGCGATCTCGCTGAAATGAAGTCGTAAACTCCTGAATTTTTAATTCTGCTATGCTGGCCCGGGTTCATTCACTATCAAGGCTTGTATTTGCAAGACATGAAAGCCAGGCAGTGCATCCCTGACATAGAATTAATAAAATATGAAAGATAGCAGCTCTGGCAAGATGTTATCTATTGACACATGCGGGCGGGTGAAGTTTAAGAAAGTGGCCTATGAGCCTTTGCTGGAAGATAGTTGAGCCTTATCTGTCAGCCAGTGAATTTCTTTAATGAGCTATTTTCCTAGATTATGTCTGTGGGATATAAATGTATCCTCCCTGGGGTTTACTCCGAGAGGTGCATGAGATGGATGTGTTGAATCTGTTTCCCTCTTTGTTATTTTAGGGATCTGATGGACCTGTGGGGCCAAGAGGGCAACCGGGCGAATCTGTGAGTAACACACGTCTACATTAAAACACATCACATCTGCCGTTTCTCAACACTGAGAATATTTAACGTTAAAGATGCATTCATCAAGTGTTATGCTTTGTCAGAACTTTGCGTCTTTCACGGTGTAAAGTCACTGGAACAAGTGATTTCTGCTGCAGGGGATTGTAGGAGATCAGTGGATTTAAGCTCCAGCAGATGGTTTATCCAGCATCTTACAGAAGAACTCTTCCAAATAAAAAAATCCGGATTTAGCTGCATTAAAAAAGTTTGACGAAGCCTCATTAATGCAATACTTCCAGTACTCACTCAATACAAATGTCACAGCATCCAGGTATGTTTACAATCTGTGAGAGAGATTTTACCTGCAGACCTTACGCAGGTCTGAAGAGCACAGTCGAAAAAGCAGCTTTTTTTCTGTGTCTTTGTGGAGGACACTGGTTAATTATTTAGTTATCACTCGCTCTCGATTGGTAGATGAGGTTTTGACTCAGCAGGGCTCCATGTGACACGTTAGGGAAGCTGTGTTAAACAACAAAGACACAGGAAAAGAGACGAGTTGGCTCCTGCGATGCAGGACAGGGAGCGATGGGAAAAGCAAGACAGCGAAAGACCGACCGACTCGAGACAGAAATTTGCTTGGTGGCGAACGAGATAAGAGAGGGACGAGGGAAGAGATGGATTCGGCGAGAGAGAGGAGATAAAATCCTGGCCTGAATGATTATATTTCCATATCAATCACTTCCCAGGAGATCACAGATGTGGCTTTGGAACAGGTGGCTTGGTCAGCCTACAAAGAGGGAGGCTGACAGATACAGAGCACACATACACAATCTCACGCGCACAAACGAGCACACTCTCTGTAGCTAGCACATACAAAACCAGATGAGCAGAGACAGGCGCGTGCACGCTCTGTCCTTCCCCGATTTTCTCTCTCTACATCTCTTTCGTGGTGATTTATGATTTAGTATTCCACTCTCGCCCCGTCTCATCATGAATGCAGGTTGGTGGCTGACTATTTGCTGTGTTTTGTCTCCAGGGTCCTCGGGGTCTTGTTGGGCCGAGGGGGCCACCTGGCCCACCTGGCCAACCAGTAAGTCAACATCGCCTTGATAACAAGATCAGAGCTATTCAGTCTCTTCAACTCTATGAAGGGTCCTCTAGTGCATGCAACCATCAATACAGCATTGACGATAAACAAGGTTGTGCTGAACTGCCTCTCTTTCGATCAAACTTTTCTTTTTTTCTTCCTGCATTTTCTGACTTGTTGTATGTGTTTTTTAGGGCATTCGTGGAAGTGATGGAGTCCAAGGCGCAAAGGGCAACCTGGTGAGTCCCGTTACCTTTACCAACACATTATCTAATCCCCATGAATGCCATCATAGTTAACTAGTCACAGTCCTGTGAGGATCAACCTGAGGCTGAAATCATGTGTAGTCTGTTACTAAGTGTTTCTTCTTCTACTCAGGGACCACCTGGAGAGATCGGGTCCCCAGGTCAACAGGGAAATCCAGGAGTACAGGTAATGCCTAATGATTCAAAAACAGTCTGACAGTGTTTATGCTTCAGTATATGTTATATATCATGCACAAACACAATGAATCTCCCTCATGCAAGGCTTTTATAATGTGGACTTGCACACATTCTCAAAGCATGATATATATATATATATATATACATAGAGTATGTTTTTGGAAAAACAATTTCAACCCTGAGCCACAAGATAGCACTTCAAAATGATGTCAGAGACGTTGCAGTCATAACAAAGACTGAATCATATTTTCAGTTTCCCTGCAATCCCATCTGTCTAATGCCAGACGCCAGCTCACACACAGATGTCCCCACAGCTCATCTCAACCTTTAGGCCATCTCCTATAGTGACACTTAACCTGATTGATGCTTTGTTTTGGTCCAGGGCTTGCCTGGTCCTCAGGGTGCCATTGGATTGCCGGGAGAGAAGGTAGGTAGCTATGACTCTCACTTAATTTTAGAATAAAAGCTGTGACCCCTTGACCTCTGTCATCGCATACCCTGGGGAGGCTGTGTGAGCAGGACAGGACAAACCAGCCACTTCTGGCCCCCATTCAGACGAGACAAGGCTAGACAGGAAATCAATACGCACGAAACACACTCAGGCACAACAGACACGGGGACGGCGATGACTAGTGCACTTCACGCGGCTGGACTGATCAAAGAAATAAAAAGTGGACTTACTCATAAATACAGTGCTTGGTGGGGGAGCAGAAGTGAGTTGTTCTGTTGACTCTGAGGCTTCATCACAGTATTCATGCACCCGTCTGTCTTGTACAGGGTCCCCTGGGGAAACAAGGCATGCAGGGACTGCCAGGCATTGATGGCCCTCCTGTAAGTAAACACATACACACAAACACTACATGAATACATACAATGGCAGCAAAATACATCAAGGGGCATGTATCAATGTCTTTGCACTTCTGGTATCTGTGTACTCATACAAAGAAAATGGAATTGTCTGCACTCAATTGAGGCAATGGATTTTGGACAATAACTTTATACGCATTTTTATAAGCACACATGTGCAACCCTGAAGCTAGTTAATCTCATATGGCGGATAGAGGATAAAATGTGCCACCTGACATTTTCTGCTGCTTGCCACTAGGGGACCACAGATGTGCGATGATATTTTTATTCCTTATTTTTTCTTTATTCACTCTCAGTGCCACTGGGGTTCCCTTGTTCTGGTACATTCAGAATTCTTAGTCAAGGAGTGATGCTACAATGATTTATTTGCTGCAGCGCTAAGTCAAATTTGATTCATGTTTTCCTTCTTCAGGGTCACCCAGGAAGAGAGGGCCCCGCGGGAGAGAAAGGAATCCAAGTGGGTAACTAAATATCTGAGGCTGGTCTATAGAAGTGTCAGAACAATATACTGAACACAACAATATCCTGCTGTTGTTATTATGCAGTCAATCACTCCAGGCTACAACAAGGCGCACTCTAATCATTGTCACGGTGTTCCTCTGATGTCAGTTTATTGTGGAGCAGCATCTCTCATCATCCACTTGTTTCAGTTTTCTTCTCTTTTTCTGACAACAAACGATTTGGCCCAGGTCACCGGGTGCATTGCTCATTCACATGCGCACAGAGAAATGCATTTGTGTTCACTGCTGGTTTCTAAAGCTGCAAAATCCCGCTGTTCTCCCTTTCTTTCATGCAGGGTTTAACAGGCGCTCAAGGACCTGTTGGGTATCCGGGAACCCGTGGAGTCAAGGTGAGACATAAATGCGCCGTGATCCCAGGTGTTAAGCCATTGAGATAGTTCCTTTTCTCTGCGTGTCTCTGCATCTACCTGTAATGGAGACGATGCTTGAGCGTATGACTGATGTGCGACAGGTGGAGGAAGAGCCCCGTGCTTCTCAAGGGGAATATGTGATGAACAGACAGCAGAGCTGTGCATGAGTAAAGCAATTGGACCCTAGTGGTCTTTTGGACATAGCTGAATATGATTTGAAATGGCAAATTTTGCATAATATTATTCATCATCCTTCAATGGAAGCCCGGCCTCGATGGCAGTCATTAGTGTGACATGGAATTAAGGTCAATAAACCGCTCAATACCAGACGCATATTAGGGTCAAGAGAAACTCAATACACACACATAAAAGTTGTTTTAGTTTTTTAGGATAGGTTATTCCTGGAAATATTAGCAACCTGGGTTTTTCTATGCAATGTTCAGAGTCTGGGTAAACTTGTCAGAGACGTTCAATTGTTCCTGAATAACTTGTTTTTCCAACTGTTTCATAGGGAGCAGATGGAGTTAGGGGTCTCAAAGGGAGCAAAGGAGAGAAGGTGAGTTCTACTCCTCATCAAACTGTGCTTTGTTACTTAAGACTTGATGAAATACAAAGCAGTGGCGCATCCTTAAAGAAGGGAAATGAGACACCGTCCCTCCTCAATGGATTACAGGGTGAAGATGGCTTCCCTGGGTTCAAGGGTGACATGGGGCTCAAGGGAGACAGGGTGAGCACATCTTCAAACTCACTCTGCGTAATAATCATCTTCCTTATTCTTCAGCAGAGCGGAAATATACGCAAATCTCTCTGTTATGCTCATTCTTCACGTTAGGGCGATAATGGAGCTGTTGGTCCCCGTGGAGAGGACGGACCAGAGGGGCTGAAGGGCCAATCGGGGCCCTTGGGAGAAGCAGGGGGTCCTGGAATCGCTGGCGAAAAGGTGATTTTTCATTACATTCATGACCATTACATGACTTTATGCGCACACAAATGAGGAGGGCAATGGGATCATATAGACTGGTTATTATAGGAGAATATGTTATCTGCATCATCCTACTGCCATTATAATGTTAGATAGTACAGGATAATTCCCTTCTGTTATTAAGTGAAACCACATAAACTGGATATAGCCGACTCATTAAGCAAAAGTGCCACCCAACCAGAGCGCACGTTGAAGCATTTATTCTTTCCATCATTACTATTAGCATTAATTTAGTGCTATCTTTCTGTATTGGTTCTGCGTGGTCAGCAGTGTGTCAAAATGTAATATTTCTCTGGATTATTCCCCCCCCCTCTCTTCATGCTGCTCTCTCTAGGGTAAACTTGGCGTGCCTGGATTGCCAGGATACCCGGGAAGACAAGGTCCTAAGGTGATTCAGCATCGATGGGCTGTTATGAACAGTTAATGTGTCCTCCCGTTCCTTTTTATCAGAGCCTTCACAGGCGAGATGTGTGTGCCTTTGACTGGACCGTTTCCTGTCTGATTAAAAATAAGGGAAGATAAATGGCTTATTAAAAAAAGTATCTTTTATTAATAGTTCATTAGTGACATCAATTCATTTCACGTTGATGAATGGTGTATTTAAGGCTGTGTTAGGCTCGTGGATTAGATTTGCTTTAATTTGATACAGTAGTTAATTATACGTTAATGAGACATTGGGGGTGATGTGTGATGAATGGAGGGATGAGGCCGATTAACCTCTACGTGTGTCTTCAGGGATCAATTGGCTTCCCTGGTATGGCGGGGGTCCTGGGAGAGAAGGGACGAAGGGTGAGGACTACACTGGCATTTAAGGCCACATATATTGTGACTACCGCAGTATTTATAAACTAAATAACTGTCAACCTCTATAATGTAGGGTCCAGCTGGTCAACCAGGGTCTGGGGGCCAAAGGGGTCCAAATGTAAGTGCAGCAAAAGTGCAGTTACTATACAACATATTTATATTTACTCTATTTGCTCTGATCAGTTGCCATCGCTTCACCATGACCTGTGGGACTGAGGCACACTGTTGCATCACCGTTTCCACTCCATTTATCCTCTACGAGTTACACATGTGCTAATCAGATTGTCCTTTGTTTTCCAACAGGGAGCCCGAGGGGGAAGAGGAGCAAAGGGGCCCACTGGAAAGCCTGGAGAAAAGGTGAGCTGAGGCCAACAAACACACACAGTCACTTACATGCATATCCTGACATAAACAAAGACATCTTCACATACAGATGCACAAACACAGACACACACCTGGCTTTCTCATAAAGTATTCATGAATGTGCCGCCCACGATACAGAGCCGGTTGTTGTTCCCTTCTAGATGACAGGCCATCTGGTGTCGTGAGAAGCTTCTGTTTGGCAGGGGATGCTTCCATTTACACGCTCACCCTCAAAGACCATCTTGGGGAAGCTAAAGATTTGTTTTTGGGCAGGAAGCTCAAAATGGTTGAGTGCCTCCTGTTGTTCGTACAGTAACTGTGTTTATATTGTCTTGTCCACTCGGTAGGGTTCTTCTGGGCAAGATGGTCCTCCAGGATCCCCCGGAGAACAGGTAACATTATGAATCTCAAATTATGCTGCGCACACAGTGTCGACATAAGGCCCTAGATGTCAAGTTTGAAAAGCAATCTTGGCATCACAGACACTTTCTTACTTTTACTTCATAAATCAGTTTGGGCCCAGCACCAGGAAATAAGATCTGGGCTTTGGGTGAGAGTTTTCTGTGTTATTGTTTTTCAGGGGCCCCAAGGACCGCAGGGAAGAAACGGCGAACCAGGACCTAAAGGCCCTAATGTGAGCAGGCTAACTGCGTTCTGTAGTATTGGCCCTGTGATTCAATGCTGCTCATATTTACCACATTTTATGCTCACCTTTATTTATGCTCACGTTATTACATTGATGTAAGAAAGTGCCATCTTTGCAGGGTCCATCAGGAAAGGATGGAATACCCGGTCATCCAGGCCAGAGAGGAGAACCAGTGAGTCACCTTTACTCTCAATAGAGATTCATACTCAGCATATGGCATTATCATGTTTCAGGTGGACGCCACTGCATTAACCTGCATTAAACATGTTCTACTGAATGTACTGCGGCACTAAACAAGTCAAAATTCTTCAGCATTGAATTGCCTCAGTTCAGGTCGGAGCTGCCAATAGTAAATCAAGTAAACCACCCTCCCTGTCTGCAGACTTCAGATACTGCATCCTGCCTCTCTTTCAACACTTGACTGAGGCACTTATTCATGTTGTGTACTGTAGGGTTTCCAAGGCAAGAACGGCCCCCCTGGCCCTCCAGGTGTTGTCGGACCACAGGTAAGAGGTTCAGCTGATGAATGTGAAATTGTTTATTTCAGGGAGCACGTTTTTGACATACAGGAACGTGAGGGTTGTTACGCTCTTTTGTCATCAGGGCAAATCCGGCGAGACAGGGCCGACTGGGGATAGAGGTCATCCAGGCTCACCGGGACCACCTGGTGAGCATGGTTTGCCGGGAGCTGCCGGAAAGGAGGGTACCAAGGTGAGTGGTTTACATCATAATGTCAGGATCATAATCACTTATCAGCGTCACCTTATTACAGTTATACTAGATAAAGCCCAAGGACTCTCAGCACTGAATATCTTATCTCCTGGGTCTCATCCTAGCCTCTAATTTGCTAATAAATAACAGAGGAAACCTTGCCGTGTTGAGTGCATTATGGCTCATAAAAGATAAATGTTCCTTTTTGGTGTGACTTGCTGGTTTATGTGATTAATGACTGCATGAGGGCCTGTTGTCTGCTGGCTACTTGCCTTACATCTAATCAAACGCGTGTTTATGTGTGGTTTCCAGGGAGACCCAGGTCCGCCAGGTGCCCCTGGGAAAAGTGGCCCTGCTGGGCTCCAAGGCTTCAGAGGGAGCAGAGGGACACCTGGTGCCATGGTAACACAAGAGTCCATACATCTCCAAGAGAATCATCACCTTCACTCACTGTTAAATCAGATCCACCCAGAATATGCAATTGTGCTATTTTATGTTGATTTTAATTGTATTTAAGTTAAGTGTATCTATTGTATTAAAATGATGGGCTCAGTGATGATGCTGTCATACTTGTAATGTGTGTGTCCTTTAGTTTTTGTAATCTACTGTTACTGATCATTAATCCTGATGTGACAATGAACGTGGTTGTCATTGTTAAGGCTATTTATGTACGTGTCTCTGCAGGGACCCGCAGGCCTGAAGGGAGGAGAGGGCCTACCTGGTATTGCTGGATCAACTGTAAGTCTTATTTTATGAAATTGCTTCCCATCACATCCCTCGGTCTCTGAACAGCTTATGTGATGTAGAATTCGAGGGCATAGGAAGCAGGAGGCTGTTTCCATGGTGAACAGCGATCCTGACCGCGGCATTAAATCAAAGGGTGAATCATGTCACATTTCTACCTATGCTCACTGCCTCCTCTTTTTTCCAGGGTGCTACAGGAGAGAGGGGCCCCGCCGGGCCGGCTGGTGCTATCGGGCAGCCGGGGCGGCCTGGTGGCGCGGGCCCTGCTGGGCCGATGGGAGAGAAAGGCGAGCCAGTAAGATTTGAAACAAGATTTGCTAATTTTGTTCTCAGGCAGCAATGTCCACTAACACGCACTGTACCTTCACCTCCCACCACTGGCTATAAACAACATGTGCCCTCGCTTTGGGAACATTTCATTAAGCGACAGGGAACATTAGGGAGGTAAAAGAAACAAGAGAGAAGGGGAGGCAGAACAAGCCTGCTTTCTTGGCTGTGATTTTTTTTCTCCATATATCAATGTGTCATGCTGTTACGTGTGAATAATAAATATTTTAGCATTTGCTAAATGTGTTCTGTTTTCCCATCTGTTCCCCAGGGAGAGAAGGGGCCTGTGGGCCCTGCTGGGCATGATGGAGAAGTGGGACCTGTAGGATTGCCAGGAGCTGCAGGACCCTCTGGACCTCCAGGAGAGGACGGAGACAAGGTGTTTACATTGGACGGCTCGCATAGACTGAGGCAGTGCTGTAAAACGGTTGATTTGGACTCATTTTCTGTGTGTGTGTGTTTTCTCTCCATAGGGAGACACAGGAGGACCAGGGCAGAAGGGCAGCAAAGGAGACAAAGGAGAAGCTGTGAGTTTATAACATCACATCGTTCATCACCCGGAGGCTCACAATCAGTTTAGGATAACTTGTAATTAATTTCATTTGGACAGTGCAGCCTCTGGTGGAATAAGCAGATGGTTTTAATCATGTCTGTGTGTATTTAACCGTTCCCGTGCTTTTCAGGGACCTCCAGGACCTGTTGGAAGTCAAGGACCAGTGGGCCAGCCAGGACCAATAGTATGTTGCGATTACTGAGAATGAGTCATGTCAAGACATTTCTTCATGAAAGGTTGATTTGATTTGTGCGGTGTTGACCTGTCTGTGAATGTCTCAGGGCGCAGATGGTGAGCCAGGTCCTCGTGGGCAGCAGGGTATGAACGGAGCGAAAGGAGACGAAGGACACAGAGGCTTTAAGGGGGCATCTGGTCCTTCTGGACTACAGGTAAACATTACTATCAACTCCAAGGCCGGCTGTATCTTTATTCTCTAGTTTCTATTTGCCTCCATGCCATGCTGGAGACTGCTTGCTCAACATATCTGCAATTGCAGGGAATGCCAGGACCACCAGGGGAGAAGGGAGAGAGCGGACATGTTGGCTCAATGGTGAGAACCGTTCAGCTATCTCAGCACATTTAACACTCCATGCAAATCCACTGCTGAGGTGCAGTGTCAGAGTCAAGTTTGTTCTCAACAACACTTTTCTAACATCTTGCACTTTGATTATCATGTTGCACTTGGCAAAGATTTTCACTGAATATGTTGCTCTTCTTCCTCTTTTTTTTCCCCAAAACTAAGATCTTCAGGGTCTAACATGTATGAATAACTAAGTAGAAAAACAACTGATTATTATGTTGAAAAATTTGGTTTAAGATGCTAATACTGTAATGTTTATGGGAACGAAACTCCTGAGGCATTTTTTTTTGTGTGGATACACACGCTTCTGGCATGAGGTCACCAAATGTGCAGGGATAATTAGATAGGACTTTTGTTTCGTGTGGCATATGTTTTGTCAGCGCTACTCTTATATTACCTCGGCCAAGGAGGTTATGTTTTCATCTGCATTTGTTTGTTTGTTTTTTAGTGAGTTCACAACCCGACCCGGTGCACATCCAGGAATTTATTTTCAGTCACTGATTTCCAAGAGACTAATTTTTCGATGTGGATGAGAATTTATTTGTATTCTTTCATTCTGGTTGCAGATGTGATATTCCAGGTAGTATTGGATGTATTGTAGGGTATTACAATGTCATCATATGGTTCAGTTTTTCCATTAGATGCAGTAAAACACAGGCAAGGTCAAAAGGATAAGATACTGTAAAAAAAACAGCCCTTACACCAATATAATGGTGATACCCAATCAAAACAACAAATAATAAAACATTATGAAATTACATATGACATTAAACATAATGACATAATTGCATTCCATTAGAGAATTCATCTCATAGGTACTTCATATTAGAGACACACATTGTAATAGAATAATTCCATGCTTAATTATTATTGCTCAAGACAAGAGGCTGTCATTATTCCAAGAGACCATTATAGAAGGAAATGGCTATAATTAAAAGCAAATAAGGGAAACTATTACGTTCCTAAGACTCTTTCTGACCTGCTCTTTCCCACATTTCCGAGATGGACGGTGTTGAAATGACAGCATTGTACAGGTTAAAGGTGTCAGCAGCCTATGAACTATAGCTGGTACTCAGACAAGCCAGCACAGCTCATTAAACTTTAATTAGTGCCACCTATTTAAGTTTGTTAGCACCATCTGTGCTGATTCTGCTACTTTGTATCCAACCCATGAACCAGTCTTTTTCCTCTGCCGATAATCGTTAATGTTTACCACCCTCAAATTGCGGGAAGCCATCGCGAGCGGCTTCTCAGTTTGCTCTGCGCCTTGATAAGTCACATCGGTCTTCAGAGTGAAGCCCGCAATGGTCCTTGAGCCGATTGCTTCACAAAGCAATGCATGCGCTTAACATGTTCATTCCATGAGACACACGTCCTCAGCAGATCACTTGATGCAAACATTTCAACCATAACTCATGGCTCATTGCAAATGGTGTCTCACTGTACTGTTGTCCGTTTTCATGTGTTATTTCATTTCATTGTTTTGCTAAATGACACCCACAATAATGATGGTGAGAAGAAAGAAAGCTTTTCAGTCTTTTTTTTTCTCAACTCTTGTGTTCAATGTGAAATCTTCAAGGCTGAGTGTCAGTGACAAAATAGACCCCGATCTCATGTGCAAGAAAGAGACGGTGTACATAAAGGAAAACGATCTTTAAAAAAAGAAGACAGAGAGAAAGAGAGAGAGTGAGAGAGAGTGACAGAAAAGAGGCAGTGGAGCAGCAGACTGGAAGAAAGAGGTGGGGCTCTGATTGTGAGCCGGAAGACGGTGTGACAGCTGCTAATCAGATTAGCCTCAGCCTTGGCTGTCTAATGAGCATCCTCCTTTGTGACAGTCATCTCACCGCGCTGTCAACCATGAACACACGCTCAACAAGATTCTCTATAGCCCTCTCTACTCCTCAGCCAGATTAGGGAGGGAACGCATCAAAATGGAACCAAAACAAAGGAGAAAGAGAGCAAGAGAGAGAGAGAGAGAGAGAGAGATGCTGAGGACTCAGCGGATAAGTTTTGTACATGTGTGAGCGCTGCGGATCACAAAATTCTCCCCTCTAATGCTCAAGTATTTTCTCCCACACAGTCCCTCTCTGGGCAGATCGTCTGTCTTTTCTGTCTCAGTGTTTTTACAGCACAAGGCGCCCCGCAAGACTTCAGAGGGATTCAGAGCACAGCTCAACATCTACTCAACTGAAATTGAAGCCGAGCGCAGTTAGGATTAATTGCTTGACGCTCTCTTGAGCGGCGCAGAAGAGTCAAATCACATGCCGTCACTGTGGTTGAGAGAATATGGTCTTGCACATCACAGGCTGGAGGTTTCTGATTAATAGGCGAGAATAAGGGAGAGGGAGTAGGTGGGGAAATGTGAAAGAATCAGAGCCTGTGTCATATTGAGGGTAATGACCTGTCTGGACGTCTTCATCATGTCACCACAATAATGATCATAGAGACTAGGGCCACTGCATGAGCAATTCACTAAAGGCTGACTTCTAACTCTCATTTAATTCAGCCAACCTCTGTTTCAAATTCAGTTTGTATCTCTGTGTATTTTAACAATAATTGTGAATTGTGAATCTGCGTTCAGACATGCACTGAATCTGCAGACATTCTCCAGAAGGGCTGTGTACTCAGGATAATGTCAAAATAAGCTAATGCAGCAGGAGAATCTCACCAACCCTGGAAAAAGTCTGCACCGAGTTGTGCGCACATTCTGTGGAGTTCATTTCTGAAAATAGCCCTATTGTCTGAACTGAGATGCATTTAAAAAAAACATTTTATTTCTCTCTCCACAGGGACCCCCAGGACAGCACGGCCCCCGAGGACCTCAGGGGCCCCCTGGTGGAGAGGTAAACTGCAGCAAAACGTTTGAATGTTCTTCATGTTTGGATTTCGATATGTACATGACTGCAATATCAAACTGAATGGGAGCAGCCTCATTAAGGGATGAGAATAACCTGTGCACATGCAGGTAGAATTTCCATTAGGAGCACAAGTCAGGCTTCATTGCAAATTCATATCAACAAGCTGTTCGTGTGCATCTTCACAAAATACCTATAAACATCCTCCTTTTTTGTTTATAACAATAACAATTACAAACAACCAGCAATCAATGTAAAATTGTTGAAACAATAAATGCAGCAGCACGGCCCATTTAATTTGCTAATGCTCATCACCATAACCAAATATTTCAACAGGCTACGTGCATCAGCTTTCAGCACTTCTGTCGGGCAGAGTGTAGCCCCCTGCCACTGCATTCATGGAGGTTCCTATTCTGCGCTCTGGATGGGGTTTTTCAAGGTTACATTAAGGCCGAGCCATCATATATTTTAATTTATTGTTTGTGTTTCAAAAGGTTTTCATGAATATAATACTCGCAAAGAGAATATCGAAGTGACACACTGCGTGAATATTGTATTTGTGATATTCTGCGAGTCATAAAGAAAACATGACAGTGAATTATCTTTGGAATCAAGGAGACAGTATTATCTGAAGTTCAAACTGAACAGTAGCTCATTTCCAGCACCTACATATCCTGTCTCTTTGTTTGAACACTTCCTGCCACAGACCTTTGAAACTTGAATTATTCAACAGTATTAGGATATAATCCCTGGGAGTGAGTTATATTTACAGCACTATGAATCATTAAGATGTATAAGACTATCATCTCTGAGATGCAGTTATATTTACCTCTAGTAATGGCCATCTCTCCACAGCCTCTCATACCAGTCAATTATTCAGGAGTGTGGCAGAAAGCGGTGTGAGCCACGGTAGTGCTTCATCATAGGAAGCGTGGTAATACAGCGGTGCAGAGATGGGATCCATTAATGGACTGATAAAGGAATAGTGGAAAAGAGTAAAAATATGGGGTCGGGTTGGCGTGTGAGGAAAAGAAGCTGACAGCGGGATCTCAGCAGTAGTACACGGCTCTCTCTGCTCCCCAGCTCTAGGAGTTGCTTTTACGGGTTTGTCTCAAAACACAAAGCACAACATACCGACATGCAAGTGTGCACGCTAACATGCGCACACAAAACGAACCGGCTGAAGCAGAAGGAAGGGAAACAGTATCCACCCTCCTGTGACTCAGATACTATCCACACAGCAAATCTGACACTCAGTATTTTTCCCTGTGTTGTGATAATTTTGTTCCAGTTTCAGCAATGGCTCAGCAGAACTGCTAACAAACATGACCAAATGGATAAATAAATAAATACTGCACCGGGAACCTGAATTTGAAGACTCAAAATGAATATTTCAAATATATCTCGCCCCCCGCTTTATAGAATTTCAATTCAAGCTGTTCTCTCTCCTCCTGCCCCAGGGTCCACACGGATCGCCTGGTGGAGTTGGTCAGCCTGGACTTGTTGGGGAGAAGGTCAGCATTACTATTATCCAGTACAGTGCGTGTGCCTGTGCACATTAAGTGTGGTCGGTGGTTTGTGTGTTTTATTTTGCTGAGCGTACTCTCCCTACTAGGGTGAAGACGGTGAGGCTGGAGACCCTGGACCAGCAGGAGAGCCTGGCACTGCTGTGAGTCACAACCTCCCTCCCTCTCACAACCTGTCCCACTCATCATCACCCTTTCTTTGCCTTCTCTTTCAGCCCTTTCACTGATTGTGAACTCATTTGCTGTCTGTAGGGTACCAAAGGCGATGTGGGGGAGAAGGGTGACTCTGGTCCTCCCGGTGCAGCTGGGCCTCCAGGACCCAGAGGAATACCAGGCGAGGACGGGCCCAAAGGCATCATTGTGAGTCTGTCTCTCCAGTTTATTGACATTTTCTTGCTCTGATTGTTAGATCAGTCATTTTGTTAATGTCACACGTACAATGTTTCATTACTGCTTTTTCCCGAAGGGCCCTATTGGATTTCCTGGAGATTCAGGACCAACTGGAGAACCTGGTGTCAATGTGAGTTATTAATTATGATTATAATTATGGTTATTCTATCAATAATGATCTTTGATTTATTTTTGATAACTTCTCCCTGATGACATTTCTTCTGTCAGGGGGTGGATGGTGTACCTGGCCCTAAGGGAGACAATGGAGAGCGAGGCATAGCAGTAAATAGTGTTTCCTTTTTAATTCACTGCATCGAGAGACAACACTAGCACACATCTGTTGTGTGCTGAGCATTTTTAGTCTATTTCATGACATTGTGAGACCTCATGCATTCAATATTATGGCTGGGATTCCTTATCAGTGTTTTGTGATTGGATGAAACGGTAAGACAGTTTTTTTTATCTATAGGGACCCCCTGGAGCATCTGGAGAGCCAGGTCCCTCAGGACCTCCTGGTCGGAGGGTGAGCTTAGTATATTATATACATTTGAATGCATTTATATGGACGTTTCCATATGTGCATTTTCTTTGAATATATCATCTTAGTGATACTGTCTTTCTTTACTTTAGGGTCATTTAGGTGCTGCAGGAAAAGAAGGGAAGCAAGGCATGAAGGGAGCCAAGGTAAGGATGAGAACTGTGTGTAAATGCTGCCTTTCAACAAATCTGTTCTGATTTGATTTGCTCTAATGCCCCCTGCCTTTCGGGTTCCTGTTACTTTTTAGGGGACAACAGGAACCCTGGGTCCAGTAGGTAAGACCGGCCCTGTGGGACCCCAAGGGCATCCAGGAAGGTCTGGTCCAGAAGGACTCCGAGGCATCCCAGGTCCCGGGGTTCGTACTCACTGACAACTATCACCATGATGACAGCTGTATTTGGGTTTAACTACTGTTATCATCACTTCCTGTGTTTATTTCTCAGGGTGAACAAGGGTTAAATGGGCCACCAGGACAAACTGGACCACCAGGACCATTAGTAAGATCCTTAAATTTGCCTGATAATAGACCCCTCCAAATAAGAGAAGGGATGGGATGTTAATGATGATAAATTAGGATTTAAATGCTAATAGTATTTTAAATTAGGAACAAAACAAACAACTTTATATAGTGTATAGAGTCGCATTGATGTGGCTAATGCATCTTGTATCGTTAACAGGGGCCACCTGGACTTCTAGGATTAAAAGGAGACCCTGGAACGAAGGGAGATAAAGTGAGTGTTTAGCCCAACTTAAAAAACAAAACAAATATACGATTCCTAACCATTGGAAACAATGCTAATGAACCATATCTCTGTCTGCAGGGTCATGATGGGCTGATCGGTCTAATTGGCCCCCCAGGAGAGGCTGGTGAGAAGGGTGACAGAGGCCTACCGGGGATACAGGGTACACATGGACCTAAAGGAGATGCGGTACATAGCGTGGAGCAGCAACATGATCTATTTGAGACATTACTGTTCAAAGGAAACTCAGTTCAGTAAAATAATTGTCTTCATTTGTAGGGAGTGGCCGGACTGCCTGGGCCCATTGGCCCACCAGGACCCCCTGGACTCTCAGTAAGTGACAGATACGTTTTTCTATGATTTATGTTTCCAGCTAGTGTTCAACTACAAAAGCCTCTACTCTACCCCAACATCATACAGTCCTGTCTTTAGTGCAAGAGTTTAAACTCTGATATTTGACAGTGCTGTCTTAAGCAATCACGTTCGTTTTAATAGACTGTATAATATATTTAATATTTGCTTACTGTTTCACTATTAGGGTGCTTTGGGTCAGAAAGGATCAAAGGGAGACACGGTGAGTCCATTTTTATGCCTTATTTATACATTATAATTCCTGTACCCTGGCCTCAGATCAGTTTGCACTTACTGGGAGCATATGTTGGGGGAAGAGGGAAAAAGAGTTTGTGTTGGCTTAGATGTGCCGTGCTTCATAACCATAATGCTGTTCTGTGTTTACCGCATGTCTTTGGAACTAAAAGCCTGCCGTACAGCCACTTTTGCCTTGTGTGTGATTTTCCAATGGGTCCTTCTAATAGGATTTGGTTCTGGGGCGTGTGATGTTATGAAAACCACTATAGTGTGTCTTGTGAGCCAAGGCTTTGACCACAGAGTGCTGATGCACAAAGCTGGATAATCCTATAAAGCAGCAGACATATCTGCCTGGATAAAGCGGGGGTTTAGCAAAGTGTTGTGAGAGAGGCTCCAGGTGAGATGTGATTGACACAAAGTTTTGTCCTCTTTTATTCTCTAGGGCATTGTTGGTCCTAGAGGTGATCCAGGCCCCGCTGGCCCCCCAGGAGACCCGGTGAGTGCATCCAATGACCTACATCATGGGCTCCTCAGTGCCAACTTTATCCCCTTTCTCTTCCACCTCTCACTCACCTCTCTATGCTACCTCTAGGGACCCCCTGCAACAATGATCCAGCCACTGCCTATAAGGGAGGGCAGGCGGAAGAGACGGAGGAACTCTGATCGAGCAAGGGCAGCCGTGTCCAAGGAGGAGGATGTGGACCTGGACATGGATGAGCTCCTCCAGGGGGATCAGCCTCTAGAGGACGCAGAGGGAATGGAAGAAGTGTTTGCTACCCTGTCTTCCATGAAAAACGATGTGGAGTTGATGAGGAGGCCTTTGGGAACCTTTGAGAGCCCTGCACGGACCTGCAAAGAGCTCATAATGGTGCAGCCTCACTACAAAGATGGTAAGTAACCACCAACGACCAATTCAAGAAAACCTATATAAGGAAACTCCCTATTCAAGAGAAAGCAAAGCTTGTTGTTTCTATATGTTTTATATTAATTGCCGGATTTTGACTAATGTACTTTTTTGTGCACTTTGTAGGTGACTACTGGATAGATCCTAACCAGGGCTGTAACCGTGACGCCATCAAGGTCTATTGCAACTTCACAGCTGACGGAGAGACATGTCTCTACCCTGACAAGAGGACAGAGATGGTAAGCATCCAATGTGTTGCCGTCAGCCTCCACAAAGCCGACCTCATCATATTACATCAGTGCGCAAACAACTGCCTATATCCCTTGAGCCTTCTTTTTTTTTTCTCTAACATCCTCCCTCTTCTATCCCCCTCTGTGTGTCTAGGTGAAATTAGCGGCGTGGAACAAAGAGAAGCCAGGAAGCTGGTACAGCCAATACAGGAAAGGCAAGCAGGTATAAAACGAACACACACAAACACAAAAACATCCAACCTCACCTCCTGCTGTTAAAATTATCCTCGCTCTAAATGCCAGGCTCTTTTTTCTCAACATCTCGATCTGTTTGTGCTGGAGTGATATTCATGCATATGACAGGGATGTGTGGACGTGTATGCTTGTTTTAAAACTAAATTAAATTACCTCACTACATAATTTGGCATAAATCTATTAGTCCATGTGCAGTAACAGGGTTGACTTGAAATTGTCATGACTCGGTTTCAGGAGCAGCAGCTCGGTCTCATTGATCTGTATTCAGGGCAGCATGTGCTGGCTTTTCATGTGCACCTGATCAGAGGTCTCATAACCCTCTCAGATAATCACAGAGCTGCCAGCACAGTTCTCACACACAGAATACCGGGCTCTGCTTTGCCCCCACTTCCCCTGCCTTGCCAGTA
The DNA here is from genome assembly GCA_016785235.1 of Pseudorhombus dupliciocellatus. NCBI lineage: Eukaryota > Metazoa > Chordata > Actinopteri > Pleuronectiformes > Paralichthyidae > Pseudorhombus > Pseudorhombus dupliciocellatus. The sequence goes on along the minus strand of JAFBJW010000210.1, from coordinate 394,535 downwards.
TTATCCTCTGATTCTTAAGAGAAAGTTGCCAAACTTTTCTTTAATTTTACTTTCAAGAATTCCCTGATAAACAGAAGTTGGGGAGATTTGTAATTATAATTGTTATGGAAATATAACAGTGGCCCCGAAGCACAAATCCAAACAGTGCAACACAAAAATATAACAAAATAAAATAAAAAATATAGATAATGACTAAAACAACACAAAAAAACAAGAAGACGCCACGACCACTCACAAAATAGATTACAAAACACAAAAAGCATTAACTTTTAATGGAAAAGGTAAGTACCATCTATCTACAAGGCATGTAGCTGATTGGATAGATGCCCTTGCTTGTTTTTGTAATTTGTGACTTCATATTTATTTGCCATTGTGTTCTTTTCTCTTATTCGCTGTTGCAAAGGGTCACTGTAAATCGGATGTGCTCTGTGGCTTCATCATGCAACGAGATTTGGCTACTGCTGTTATGACTGTGTGGCTGCAGTACTTATCAATTCCCCCTAACATCTGTGTGTCTGTGTCATCCAGTTCTCCTACAACGACAGGGATGGGAACCCAGTGCATGTAGTTCAGCTGACCTTCCTCAAACTACTGAGTGCCACGGCCAAGCAGAGCTTCACCTACACGTGCCAGAACTCGGCGGGCTGGTTCGACAGCACCTCCCGCTCCTACCAGCATGCCCTCCGCTTCAGGGGCAGCAACGATGAGGAGCTGACACAAGCCAAAAGTCCCTTCATCACAGCAGTGCATGACGGATGCCAGGTCAGCAGCAGGGCACGGCAGGGACAGTTTTAGTTTTAGGCTTTAACAATTAAGAATCGACTCAGAGTGCTTGTTACTTGAATCAAATCAAGCAAATTCAACAGGTCACAGTCGACTTTGTTTTTCTCTTTCAGTCCCGCAAAGGTCAGGAGAGGACGGTTCTAGAGATCAACTCCCCCTGGGCAGAGCTGCTCCCTATCATAGATGTGGCTGCGACTGATTTTGGGAACGGCAACCAGAAATTTGGATTCCAAGTTGGACGAGTATGTTTCAATGGTTAACATCTTGTCAAGGACAAACAAAAAAAAAAAAAAAAAAAAAAAAAGACCCTCACAGCAAGTTTTCAGTGAAAGAAACTGGACCTTTACCACCGCCCCAGCAATATTTATTACATAATGTTCATGTATGTGGTGGGATTGTGGTATATTATTTAAGATTCTTCAACAGCCAATGAAATAGGTGCTATGGCTGTACGACAACAAGAAGAATGGCGAGGAAGAGGACCTGCAACAGTGGCATCAAAGCACATTTACCAAAGGGAAATATTCCAGTTAAACGTATTTAATTCTATGTGTTTTTGCCTTTTTCACTGTATGAGTGTGCCGCGAATGATCGTCATACATTACAAGGACTGCGCCACTTTGCATCGGCACCCTAAAACAGGACAGATTGGCTCCTGGAAAGGACAGGTCTGTCAAGCTGTGGTACGAGTCCGCTAAGTGGGACTTTTCAGATCATGGATGAACTATAGTTGTAACCTAATGTTTTACAGAGTCGCTGTCTGAATAAATCAGAAACGTTGTCAGGGTTCATTTGCATGTGCAGATTCTCCATAATTACCATCGCAGGGCAGTTGTGCACTAGTCTAGCATATTAATTCCACACAAGCACCGTAATTAATTTCCTGTGTCCAGGAATGATAAATTGTCCTTTTTACCCTTCAACTGCAGTTTTCTTCATGAATTACCTTGATTAGTATTCAGTATGTGTAGTTAGTTACTGAACCCGAGACTTACTTGAATGGATAAGGTTGTTTCCTTTATTGGACTGCCTCCCTCCATGGGTTTGACAAAAAGCTTTTCGAGCCCTCCATGTTTCCCACAGACTACTGCACTGTATATGAAACACTAACGCCCTTTCCACTGGCAAGTACTTGCTATGAGATACCTCAGCGACTAGGTTGGTGATATTTCCGGGCAAGAAGCGCTCTGATCATGACTGCAGCCCCTTACACCGGGAGACATTTCACGCATCTCTGGAAAGCATTTTTTTTAATTGCTGGCATAACCTATTTCCACATTTTCTGCCCAACTCAGCATTTTTTTGTGTCTCTGGTTTATTCAGGTGTTGAAATTTGAACGGAATACGTTCATTTGACATGATTTGGTCCTCAGTGGTGCTAAAGAAGATTCTGTTATTTTTTTGTGTGTCACTTTGTTTGTGTGTCTGCGGCAGGATTTATAGGACCAGAAGGGGAAATGGGTTATTTCTCCTTAAACAGCATGAAACACCCAAAGAAGCTGGACATGGGTCTACTGTGGGGTTGTTGGGTTTTATGTTCAATTTCTGGCTGATTGTGCTAATAGTAGTAGTAGTAGTAGTAATAATAGTGCAGATACAGGGACAGTTGATACTGGAGGGTAAACCCAGTTGTGTTAATTGTATCCAACATTTAGTCAGTCAGACTTCTTTTACAAATTACAGTTGTTAAATATTACAGAATTTATATGAATTGTAATTTACGATTGATTTCCCCCTCTCAAATTAAATGTCTTAATGCTCAGCATATCTCCTCTGACTCGCAGTAGACCCTGAATGCAGCAAATGCAATTTCTCAACTCGGCTACACATTGCGTCCAAAACATTCCAGTGATTAACTCCTCTCCTTCTGGCCCATCCTCCGCAGCCCCTCCTGTGTATAGTGTTTATTGTCTTAATTTTATATACTGTACAGTTATTCTGAGGACTTTATGAGCAATAACCTGCTGCCTGAATGGAAAACAAATGTATGTGTTGAAAAATTGATGTGAATAAAAACAAAGATAAAAGGACCATCCCGTTTTTCTCCTCCCCTCTGCAGGACCTCTACGGTGGGTTAGAACAATCTCCACGAGGGCATGTGGGTGTCTGCGGTGTCCAGTGTATAATAGGCAAACAAGGCTCTTCATTACCAACTAGCTCTGCAACATTCGCTCAACAAGCTTGCAATCAGGATCCCCACGCAGCCGATGTTATCAACTCGGCTTTGCTCCGCAGTTCATTTATTTCAATTAGCTCTGTTTCAGTCCTCAAGAGGGAAGGTGGGGAGGAGACAGAGGGAAAGGAAGGATGGGAGGATGGATGACAACGACGAGAGGAGGTAAGAGGAAGAAGCCGATTGGGAGATGTGTTCTGTTTGGTGGCTGCGGCAAAAGCTGTTTAACTCTATATTAAAATGAAACAGACGAAAAAGAAATGGCTATTTTTAACCAGACTCTGACTTTGCGTTTGAACAATTTCATCGTTATCTTTCTCTCAGTCTGTAGTTATTTCTGTTGCACAATTGCTTTTTTTGCTCCGTTCCTGCAGTCATGTACGAGCACCGCACACACGCACACACACATGCACACATACACACAGAGAAAGCCTATTCTCTGGAACACACTGAAGTACAAGGCACTCATCCCCTTTGGGGCCCATTGTTCAAGGTTAGCGTCAATGGACGAATAAAGGTTACCACTGCATTTTTTCTTTCTCCTCTGTTCCCTTCCACTCAATTGAATTTTAACCAGACTAAGCTCTTGACCAGGAAAGGTCATCTGTTGCCACTACCTTGGAATAATGATAAAGCAGAAGAGCAGAATGATTGTCAACTTGGTATTTCCACAATGCTATGGCCTTTTCCTGCCTTGCAGTCTATCCTCCAATCCGCAGAGTTACCGTGACAGCGTGTCTCCAAAGTCTTGTTTTTCTGCCGCTGAGAGCTGCACCCTTGTTAAACAGCATCAGTGCAATATACAACTATTATCTCTCCTGAAACTACAGGAGCATTGTGCTGGTCAGCAAATAAAATCTAATTCTGAATGGAATGGACTAGGACGCACTTCCTTTGGAACAAATGCAATGCAAAGAGGATACAGTTCTCACTGATCGTCAGACGACTCCCACTTCTCTTTCGCGGCGCACAAGCCTCGGAATTGAGTTGTCAAACACAACAATCATTTGGAAAGCGCTGATACACAGTCCCTCCCCAGTACAGAGATTAGCCAGCCTGAGCAGAGCGATGAGAAGGGCTCTTCATCCAGCTGATCCTGGAGCTCAGCTCTGGGAAATGCCAGAGAATGGCACTCTCACGAGAGGAAGGCTGTAAATCATGCATTCTAATGCAACTGTGCAATAACGCTGAAAGGTTTGGACGAAAGGAAGGATTCCGGAATCAAAACAGATAAATAATGGAAATGACTTGACATGCTGTTGTACCATCCTTTCTATTTGACAGAGCAATCACGAAGGATGTCACTTGACTCTTTGAATCATTATTGCCAGTGCCACTTAAAACTTGGCCCCCATGAAGAGCTCGTTTCAAAAAGATTAGACAAGAGTCTCTGTCATTACTTTATGATTATGAGTTTATGATGATTGTAAAACCAATAAATTAAACAGGAGAGGTTGAGACCCTGTTAAAATTGAGAGCGCAGACAAGGATTGCTTAACTTTGAGTTCAGATTTACGGCAGCATTTAAAGACAGATTATAATTTCAACAGATGCTTGTGACTTTTGAATTTTTATGCTGGTGAAGTCTCTGTAGTCCCCTGTCTTTTCATAAAATCTGTTCAAAGTTTTTTTTTCTTCCCACCGTATGGAGACACATTGCCTGCTGCAAATATTACCCGTCACCTTGAAAGCTTCACTGTAAAGATCTGGAAATGTGGGGTGTGTACTCCCGAGCTAAGCCCTTGGCCGACTGTTCACTGCTTTTCCATCAAGGATTTGAGCAGCGTTGCGGATCTATAGTTTAGCACTGATGGGCCACATTTAGGCCCAGGCGTAAATAACCTAGAGGCAGGGGGAGCCTCGGCTGCGTGTCGGAAACAAGATACTCTCCATCTTTTCCCATTTCTCTCTCCGGCTGCCTCTCTCCGCTCACATCTCCGTCTCATTATCACAGAGTTGAAAATGTTTCAGATTCTTCTTTGTTGTTTGTTGGACTGTCTACCGTCTGCCTCGCACGCTCTCTCCTCCCTGCCTTCAGCTCCTCTCCGGTGACGCTGATTCTAACAGAGCCGAACGCAAAGAGTCACAGAGTCCCAGACAGAAATGAACAAATTAAAGAGGCGCTCAGATTAATGAGAGCGATTTTGCTGGAATATCAACATTTCTGGCTGAACAGGGACAGTCCCTTGGTCTCAGCACATCCACCCAAATCCGGATTTGTTGTGTCACAGTAGATAACAGCAGAAATGATTTTCCACACCACTGATGTGTGCAGGAATGTGCATGTTGCTCTCAGTTTAGCATCTCGTACTGTACAAGCGGTGGGGAATAATTTGGATCATCTCTAGCCTGCGCTGAACATGCCCTGTGATGCGGTGGCCTGTGTGTGTGTGTGTGTGTGTGTGTGTTTGTTGGATATGAGGATTCGCGGGCATCTGCGCCCGAGCGGCAACTCTTGCATTAGTGTGCATGCGAGCGCCTCTCCTGCCAGGTCCCATCCACAGCGCCTTTATCTCGGGAAGGGTGGAGGGAATCATTTCTGCAGATGCCTCCTCTATCAAAAGAGCTTATCGCCAAAGCTAACATTAGTGAAGCAGTTGGGAAAAATGACTTGAAGTTGAGGGAGGCCAATAGAAATCCCAGGGCGAGTGGACAGGCGAGCGTGTTGATGGTCTGGATGCCCACGGCCCTGCGCGTCGGAGAGTGTCAGATGATTATCAGGCGGACAGAGAGCCCAGATTCCAACGCACAGATTGATAACACCCACGATGCCTCACACACACGTTTCTTAATTTGTCGTCCACCACCACTGCAGCCTATGCCACCTTCACTTAATTCACTTAGCCCTCTGCACAAGGAGGCCTGGGCTGTCTGCGAGCTCCCCACAGCCAAAGTAATCAGCGGTGTCTTACTTACAAAAGTGGGCGGAGGGACACGAGGAGAAATCGAGGGACGAGGAAAATGACTGAGCAAGAGGAGGAGGGAGGATCAGAGCGATTCATTCACTGGGCACTCCTCTCATTCTCAGGCCAATTCATACATGCATATAAATCCAAGACAGACAGTTTTAATGATCAAACTCAGCCCAGATCCGGAAAATGATGTGTGCGTGTTTCTGATGTGTGAGTGTGAGTGAGCGAGAGGGAGATAGTGGTAACTGCGTGACCCCATCGCTCAATAGAGATGATTTTTTTCCCCATAAATCAGACAAGGCAGCGAGGCAAAGAGCAAGCGAGAGACAGACCAAGTGATTCAGTGATGGGAGAACACTGGCTCAGACCTCAGTCGAAAAGCAAGGGAAACTAATCGTTTCCACTCACCCCGATGAGTCTGGCTGCTCTCGTCTATGTCCTGAATGCAAAGTAATCCTCTCTCCGTCTCTCTCCCCCTCTCTGCCACCCTTCCACCTGTCGTCCTTTCACTCTCCCGCCCCTTTTTTCTCCATTTCCCTCTTTCTCCCCCCTTTGAATGATCAATGCACCCTGTCCTGTATCAGTCCCTGTAGCGGCACTGACACGGTTGTTATTCTATCACAGAGAATCAGACGTGGCAGCATTTCATGGGCGCCGGGACACTATTCATAAATCTTGCACGGCCGAAGTGAAGTGAGGAAGCAGAGCGAGTTGTGTGGCCGACCAGGAAAAAGTTGGCACCGAGCCTCATTTAGTTTAAAGTGAGTCATAGGCAAAATTACTTTTTTCAGGGTATGAGGGGCCTGAAACTAATACAGCAGTTATAAACAGCGACGCATTTTCAGACCCTTGTATATAATTGCGAATGCCATTAAATCTCTACTCACAAAATAGATGAGGTCTGATAACTACAATTGCTGAAGGGAGGGTAAAGTGCATTACTTTCTCTCCATTTATCGACTGGCAACCGGCAAAGTTTGAATTATGCTTTCGTGTGTTTCAGGGAAATGAGAACAATCAGGCCTGACTCGACTTTTCTTTAATAATTCATAATCAACCTGAGACATGAGGCAATATTCTGGATTAGTGGTCGGGAATCATTTTCACAGGCACTCGATTTTCTGCGTCTGTCTCTCCCGCTAACGTAATTTGCTCTTTCAACCTATTTTTCCCTCGTTCTCATACGATGACAAAGACTGACGCCATCGATTCATATGCACTCACACAAGCACATGTATAGTCCACATGTCACACAAAAGCGTTTTGCACAAGAATTCAATATATATGATAAAAATATAGAATGTGATAAAATATGAAAATCCTTCATTAGACTCACAACAGAAAAATGTGCCACGTGCATCAGTAAAAAAAAAAAAAAAATATGATTATATGAAAGGAAAAATATAAAATAAAGTTTAAGCAGATAGTGTCTAGTGTGAAAACTTAATAAAGACTTGGATTGCACATACACCATTGAACCAATGAATATTGCAAAGTAAAGAGAGTTTAACCAGTTGATATTTCTATTTTATTAATGCTGTGTTACTCGTAATAATCACTGCTGCTCGTGCTTGAAATCAAGAAGGATGCTAACCCTCATCCAAGGCCTTTTGTAAAATTCAATATCTCAGAAATGTGCCACGTGCATCAGTACGTGCATCAGTAAAAAAAAAAAAAAATATGATTATATGAAAGGAAAAATATAAAATAAAGTTTAAGCAGATAGTGTCTAGTGTGAAAACTTAATAAAGACTTGGATTGCACATACACCATTGAACCAATGAATATTGCAAAGTAAAGAGAGTTTAACCAGTTGATATTTCTATTTTATTAATGCTGTGTTACTCGTAATAATCACTGCTGCTCGTGCTTGAAATCAAGAAGGATGCTAACCCTCATCCAAGGCCTTTTGTAAAATTCAATATCTCAGCAGATTCTTAAATAGTGTCTTCCCCCATGAAAAGGTAGGAGTGTCGATTCATACCAAAAAATCCCTGACCTGTTTTTCTGGCTTATTGTATAAAGACAGGGAAGGAAAAAAAAAAACTGGCCGATATGTTAACACAATTATGAAGCCAAGTCTTTGTGCTGTTGTTTCATTTGCTGTGACTGTCCCACACTGTGCAGCACAAACTGAGGTCTTTAGCTAAACTCCCCCTCCTCTCTTTGCTCTTCCTTCAGGATACATCAAACAGCTATTCCTAGTCAAGTCGCATATGCACGCCTGCTTCAGCATCAGATGAAAGCGCAGCGACGCCACGGCTGGCTGACTTCCTCGCTGCCTGAAAATCCGAACATACTCTGTTTAAACCACAAGGCTTCACTGTTAGTTCTACTGAAGACGCCAGCAGTGGTGCTCTGTGTTTTGTTCTTTACATACATGTACCAGTATTACGGTCATGTTAGATAGGACTTGTTTGCTGGTGTGTGTGTGTGTGTGCCTATGCTGCTGCAGAACTAATGAGAGACTGGGGGTTTTAGGGCTTCAGGTGCTGGTGCTTTGAGAGAAAAGGTGAGTGACAGGGCTCATGAATAGTGATGGCCGACAGCTGCTCATTAACCAAGAGACTGTCTATCAGCCGGCAGACGGGAAACAGCAGCCCTTCCCCAATGCGTTCACACGCTTGCACGTAAACACACACGAGCTGCGGAGCGCGTGCACATGTGCAGGAACCCGTGCAGATGTGCCCGCGAACACATGAACGCACAGCAACAGACAGAATTCATATCCCCTTCATCTGGGTCCCCTGTGCCTGCTGCGGAGCGGAGGCCAATCCCGGCTCTCCCCTGACAGCATGAGCGCAGTGTGACTGTGCCCATTACCGATGTGCTCACGGTGCTCCGACTGGGGCAAGACCCTCTGTGAATATGGAAACACCTGGCAGATGTAAATTCTGAATGAGGCCCAAAGAGCAAAAGGGACAACAGACCAAGGCTAAGGCAGCAGCCGCAGAGGAAGCGACGTTCACTTTTAAAGTGCTTTCAATCTGCGGCGTTAAAGACATTCCTGCCAGTTTTATTGTCTGCCTCGCTTTCATTCTGACGCGTTTGAAAGAAACTGCGAACGCAAGGTGACCCAGAAATTCTACATACATGTGCGTTTCATTAGTCATTCCGTTGTCACTTTGTCATTCTAAATATATTGTGAACAGGAATAGCAACAAAAAGTCAGCAATGCAGTGGTGGCTGCACAGCTTGACAAGGAAATCGTGATGATGCTCCATTAAATACCCGGTTGGAGCCATGGTTGGTCTGGTCACATGGTGCACAGCGCCGCAGATGCAACTGAAAAACATCTTTGCTTGATGATACCTTTTTCTATTCACCGAAGAGAAACATATAAGCACAATATGTCGTCATTGTGTTCTGGACCATGTTTACTTAGATGGTAAAAAGATGCAGATAAAAGAGAGACAGGAAGATTCACTGTCAAAAAGGGTTTCACAGAATGTTGTCACTGCAGTTTCAGGTCTAAAATCAATCAATTTCACAAAATCTCAGTTGCTGAATGACAAACTGGAAAATGCAGGATAACACAGATACACTCCTGCAGACTCTCTTCTTTTTCTCACTCTGAAAATGCTTTTCCAACAATCAAACAATCCCTGAGACATCTCCTTTGCAGGGATACAGAAATATTTACGACCTCCAACACACCCAGTTATTCATCAAACCCAACATGAGGAGGCTTAAATCTGAAGCTTCCCGCAGTTACCGCCCTCTGCTGCGAGGGGTCTGCAGCCGAGCTCACAGGGTTTCTGCCTGTATTAAAGCCTGCAGTTTACTCAACTCATCCACGGCACAACGTTGTGTTGTGTTGGGCTTATGTTCGGAGAGCGGCTAAGCTGATGCCTGATGTGTGAAAATACAAATATGGTGTGAAATGTGTTGACTCGGCGTGCGTGTTCTGTTTTGAACCTGCTATATTGGTACTTTCAGCCGAGACAGTTACAAGAAAAGCATGGAATCTTGACACACACACACACAGGTAATCTGCTGGGGTGTGGAAATCCAGAGCACAGTTGCCTGTACCTGAGATGAATGTCCTTTAATTTGGACAAGGGATACGCATGTTGCCCTCTTTTATCTTTTATCTCTATGTCTATGATTCACAGTAACTTACAGAATGCCACACACTGACCTGGAACAATTACAGTAGACTCTGCAGTTCAGCCTAAGAGGCGGTTTATCTAGAATAATGATCTAAATCAGTCAGCAGAAGGTTTGGTGGAGCAAACCAGCTGAAGGCGCTGAGTCAGGAGCGCAGGAAACAGCGGATAAGCTGCGGGTCATCATGTTGAGAATGTGTTCCTGACAGTAACATCCTGAAAGAGAGCCTGCGTTAACTGGCTTGTGAATTTAAGTCTGTTCAACACGTATCTCTATGAAATTCTGCATTTCACACGAGAACATGAAGAATCAGTGAGGGCGAGGGACGAGATTTTGGGACGGCTTTTGAATTGATCTGCACTCACGTGTTAATAGAGGCGATGTCATCCAAACCTAAAAACACTTCACTGTTTGTGTTGTGTCTGGAGAGACATTTGGCTTGTGAGATAAAAGAAACCTTCTCCAGCTATCTGCTGTTTACACCTGAAGCCACTGAATATTGGCCTTTGCCTTTAGGGGCTAATTAGTTGTCAGAAAAATGCTGATGGGCTCCGAGATTGATTCATTGAGTACTACTGAATATTAATTAGTTCTAACCCTGATGATGGGTGCTTCAGCCATATTACATGTTTAATTTAAACAATTAATTAAATGTTTCCTGCTGAAATGACTATTATGAATTCATTTGTTTGTTTTTTTAAACAACAAAAAACAGCCAGTATCTACCTTCTGGGAAAGAGAAGTGGAAATGCAGGATGACTGCGACTAATTCTTATTACACTTAAACGCTAAATATCAGAGAGTCTTCATTTGAAAGTCACCATTCTTAAAGCCAACAAAAATGTCTCGGGCGTTTCAAAGCAAAGGAACAATGAGGCGGCGAGCCTCAGAAAGGGTAACGCATGCGGCAGCAGCGCTAGTTAAAAGCATCTGATGGAATGCTCCTTTTGTTTGTAATCGATCAGGAGAGAAAAGGCGTCCACCGTGTAATTGTAGCCTCATTTGATCTCAAATAAACCACGCTGTCCTACACAGGGGAAGGAGAAGGGCACGGATAAGCTGGAAACGCCTTCATTACACTGAACACACAGTCCAGCATACTTACTTCCTTGGTCCTAGTATTGCATGCACAGACAAACACATGCACGCACGCACGCACGTACACACACACATTAAAAAAAACTCATTTGCACACTTTAAATTATATTGCCCTCCCGCCGCTGGTCTGTCTTCTTCTCCAATCTCACTTGGTGTCTTGTCTTCAATCATACTCAACAAACAACTATACACACAGGGTGCACACGCACACACACACACACACACACACACACACACACACTCCCTCTCTCTATCTTGGAATGATCCTAGGATTGATTCTAGTCACACTAGAGCGGGGCGAAATGAGCAGTCACTCCGCATCGGCAAAGGCGTCAAATAATACAGATATGAATGTCGGAGAAATAATTGAAGAAAGTGTTTTATATGTAAAAGACAGAGGAGGGTGGAGTGGAATTGAATCTCCGAGAAAATGAGGAGCGGGCTATGTCCCAGGGGAGCGACTCACAATGCCTCAGCCATGTTTGAAGAAAATCGAGGATAATTAGAGTGGTCAGCGGCTTCCAGGGGGCCCAACGCAGCTCAGGCTCACTCCCACTTTATCTGTCCTTCATTTACTCTGCCCCTCTCTCCATTTGTTAGCGTCTTTTTCTTAACATCTCTCGCTCAATTGTCAGTCTGAGTTCATATACAGCTGTCCCACTGTTTTCTCTCTGTCTCTTGCTTTGTTCTTCCTTTCATCCCATCCCCTTGCTTTTCTAATACCCTCTTTGCCTTATATATATTTCTTGTCCTCCCCTCTTTAGCCGTCTTCCCCTTCCTCCCATCATTTCCAGGACAGATGCGGGGCTACATCAGTGGAGTTCATCAGTTATTCCAGGCACACGTGGACACCACGGATGGGCATAAATCACAAGTATTTCTGAAGTGCCCATGCAGGGTTCTCTGCTCGTAGTGAACAAAAACAGCTCAGTGGAACCAGAGCATGAAATCCCTCTCTTCTACCTCCAGTCTCATGTCAAATCTCTTTCTCTTATGTTTCCTTAGAACGTGTCAACCCTTTCTTTTACAGCGTTTCCCACTTCCTTTCTCTGGGTCTTTCATCCTGAGCCAACTGTGTTAATACTAATGCATCTCCCAGCACTGTCTGAGCACCGAGCGCTCACCGCCAGAGAGGTGACTGATTTTCAAAGGTGCCGCTGACCCACCCCTACGCTGCAAAGTTGTGTGCCGCTCCATGGCCTGAACCTCTCGTCTTATCCCCACGTTTTTTTGTTTTTTTTTTTATACATATTGGCTAGCTTGTCGGCATGACAACCACATGTCTCCATGGTGATGGACCGGCAAGCAGCTAGGTTCCTGGCTGTTTGGACATGTTGCTCCATGCTCTCTGTGGATCCCGTGAGGTGGGTCAGCAGATGACAATCGATATTTCCTTCTAGACCCATGAGGGGTCAAACCTGTCCCCTCTATCACTCCCTCCCTCGTCCCAGACATAATCCACTATCAGCACCGGACATTATATGGACCATAAGTTATTTCCTATACAACAGCATAGTTTCGAAAACAAAATAAAAAATTAAGCCCACCAATAACTGCCAACCGTTTATTGCTCTGTTTTCCAATTCCAATAAGCTGTAAGTGTCATCATAAACTCAGATTAGCTCTGACTAATATACAGCCAGTCAATACTGCACAGAGATGAAAATCATTACAAAATCAATTGAAGCGCTCTGAAATCACAGAGGAGATTCGCCCTGCTTCCCATAAGCATTTGTCTCCCGTGTGTGGCCACAAACCGACAGGCAGCACAAATAAATCTCGGCGCTCCGCTCCGTCCTTGCGCTTTCTCTTTCCCTGCACCTCCCTCCAGATGACTTGTCCTCTGTCTCCCTCTCTCGCTCCAAGTGCCTGGATATTGATTGGGACCCTACTGGAGGGAGCAGGGAGAAGATAGATAAGGAGGCAGTGGCCATGAACAGCTCCCTCACTCACCCCAACATGAAGGGGAGGAAAATCATCTGCCAGATGTGGGAATGTGGCCAGTTTTATACAAATGACCCTGGTTATTACTTAAGCCAAAGGGTGCTCAGTCTCAACCTTAAACACGTCCACTGGACTGGCATGGTTTGAAATGTTTTAATGCCAAGTGTAAAACATGCAATCATCCACGGCTACAACAGAAGCCTGCTGCCTCCTCAAGTGTGCAACATAATTTAAGCAGACGTCTGCCTGTTTTCAGTCAGCACTGTATAATTACCTCAGAAGTGCACAGGGCATCAAGTTCTTCTACACAGCACATCACTTTAGACCTCTATCAATCAAGTCCGATTTTTTTTTTCTTTTTTTTAACTGAAATGCAGTATGGAATGAGAAATAATTGATTGTCACACGCCACCACGTTCAGCAAAATTCTGCTATCTGCAAACAAATAGGCAGCACACAGGCATGCGTACAGTCATCTGTAAACACGAGCTCACACAGAGGAGTAAATAACTGCTGGTATCTCTTGCAGCATTGGGAGCAGTGGCGCGAGGCTTCCCCTCAGATTTTGAAAGCCCTATCTGTATCAGGAACAGCAAACCGAAAAAAGCAATTTGCTTTGTCACACACAGACATGCTTGACTACACTGAATAATTGCACTGTAGCTCTGGAAAGAGCTGTTTTCCTTTTATCTAATGAAGGCCTTCAGGGGAAGGAGTGTGTGTGTGTGAGTGTTTTGTGTCTGTCTGTATGTGTGTACTGTATATAAGAGTGATACGGAATGTGTCTCAGGATGTCTGTGCATTACCATAAATGTGCGAAGGAAAGATAAGTGGTGGAGGTGTCTAAAGAAGATATTCGTTGCTCTGTCTCCATCTAATCCCGCGCTTCCAGTGTCCCTGTGCTGCTCGACGTCCCTTTGCACTGTTTACCTGCAGTCCATCGATTTATCAAATCTGCATGGTGCCTTTTCGCCTCTGTCCAGTCGCAGGTTTGAGGCAGTCCCCTGATTCAATAATGCAGAAGCAGACTGAAAAATAAAAGCTCCTGAGCTTGGCCTCAGACACTAACTCCTGAGAAATGCTGAGTGCACACTCTGCAGCCTGCTGGCCTGCCTCTGTGGAGCTTGGCAGAGCGCTGAGGAAGCTGGGGGGGCGCAACTTCAGCCTCCAAACACGTAACCAAAAGTACAGCAGACTGGAAGAGGCCCTGTGAGGATTTTAAAGCCAGGTTTAAGGCAGAAGAGAAAGAGTGAGTTTCTCCTTCACCTTTTTTTTTTTTTTCTTTAAGAAAGCATTGTTTGTTCATCAGCGGCGGAGGAGGAAGGCATGGAGATGAGAAGAGGGGAAGGATCACCTCCTCTGATGACTGCTTGTGTTTCCAGGAAAAAGAAAAGGTTTGTGAATTGCGGTAATGGCTCTAAAGCATTTGTTCCACTGTGGAACTGTAATTAAGCCATCAGCGACAGTTTGGAGTCTTTAACTTCATAATGAGGCTGAATGTGAGCAGTTCGTGCTCTGTGGATAAGCTGCTGTAATCACTTCTATCTGCTTAATTATGTAAAAGCATTCTTTTTATCTGACTAGTGTCTCGCTCTTTATCTCTCCCTCTTTCCCTCTCTGCCGCGGTCTCATCTTTTTTAAAAGAACTGGCGCCATAAAGGCGCGGGGAGGCAGGAGGAATGAGCACACATGCTGGGAGATATCAGCCCGAAAAAGGTAGTCTGTGAATTGTTAGTCCAAATGTCTGCCGGGAGATACAATGGAGCCAGCTCTGAGTTAACAAAGCGCTGCTATATGTGCAGGTTATGATACAAGGGTTGTGCTGGGTGCAGCTACTTTAAGAATAAGCGCAAGGCTTCGACCACACTGAGAGGCTGATTATTACCATTCTCCATGCCCTCCCTAGTATTAGGCAGAGGGACATTACAGCTCAGATGGAGGTCTTGAAAGAGGCATTTTACTTGCATATTTCCTCAATTCCACAATTATTATCACTAGTGGCCCTGCTCCAGCGAATGGGAGGAGAAGAGACATTCTGCAGGTTGTATACAATAGAATTAAACACCATCTACAGCCGTGTCCCTTAATGGAGACTATGTGGCTGTGCTTTTTTTTTTTGAGAGACAGAGCACATCAAAGCTCTCCTTCTACCACTTCAGAGCGCACACTACACAAAAACGTGTGTACTCGAGCACGTACGCACTCACTCCCCCTCGAGAACGTGCCAGCGGAGAGGGAAACCTAGCAATGCTCAAGAACTTTACACTATAGACGAGACACGATGGACGAAACGAGCCCTGAATGCATGAAAAAACATGAAGCTGTCGCTTTTTCAGTGGAGCACAAAACAACAGTGGGGGGAAAAAAATGCTATCAACAAATAGCTGCTGGTTTCTATAGCCACGGGCGACATGGACTTTGGTTCCGCCGTGTTTCTTTTCTCCCACATTATGCATCATCTTTTCATCCAATTAAACACAAACGGGCGACAGAGGACAACTCAGTGTGCATCTCAGTGCGTCTCGTTGCGGGAGAAGCAGAGGAGGCGAGGAGAGTGGAGGGAGGCATGAAGATCAAGATAAAGCGACGGGCCGATGCAATTGTATGTGTGTGTGCTAGGTGACTTCACTTTAAAGTTGCACCATCTATAAATCTACAAATCTACGTCTCCCTTCATTTCTTCATGTCACTGCGTGAGTCTGTGGAGGGCAGCGGCTCGCCAGCGTTTTGTTTCGATTCAGCAACATGAGCAGACTGCCGTGCGGTTCATCTGGATGATGATTGATGATGTTTGCTGAATTATGGCGAGGCGCGGAGATTAAGCGTGGCAGGGCCCCTTCTCCAAAACCCCAACTGATCCTGAGTTGTCCTTGCCCTGGTTGCCTTGGTTACACGCAGGTATAGTAAAGTGAGAGCGAGAGAGAGAGCACAATAGAGGGTGTGAAAAGCCATGTTTAATTCCATCTTCAGGCAGCAACTCAGGGTTTCACACATTCCCCTCCGGGACACAGGGAAGCATTGCTATGGCAACTAGGTGCTCTTAACCTTCTGACCCGATGCTTGGTTAAGCCTCACCGTTAGTAACTTGGTTCATATTATCCTAGATGTTCAAAAGAAGCCTTAAAGTATTCTTCTTTATACATGAAAGGAATTGTTGCACTCAGATCTGGCAGGAAGCACTTTTAAAAATGACATTTTTAAATCCTGGGATTGACTCTGTTGAGCAAGTGTTTACCTGAAATGGAATTGAGCATTTTTAAATTTGATGTCTGGTTGTACAATGACTTTCAATGAGTGAACTCAGCAAGAGGGTGAGAGAGAAAGAGAGAGTGAGAGCTGCGGCAGTCAAAGCGGTTCAAAGACGGCACTTTTGCGAGTGCTGAATAAGGTGTCTGGTGAAATAGGCACCCTTTGATTAGGTATTCATTTGGAATCATGGCTGTCAAATACAAGATGCATGTTGATACACTATTAGCATAATGATACTTTCTGTGTTGGCTGGGATTTCTGTGTGATGTTTGCAGTCGTGTGAGGGTGAACACCTCTCCATCTGCCTGCTCGTTGGTATGTTGATGTTGTGGGAAAAAGTGTGTTTGTGTGGGAGAGATTATCTGCGTGTCTATTAATCAGCGAGAATTAAATTTAAACCAAATGCCTCCACCAGCTTAACATTACCCTGGAATCCCACTGGACTGGCTAATGTAGATTCAGCATTCGGGGTAATTTCAGGAAGCATATGGTATTTCAGTCCAGCATCAGCAGCGGGAGGAACATTATGAAGATCAATAACAGCCACGAGCTCTGTTATAGGACAGACTCCAATGTTTGCTAGATGGATAAGATGGATAGAGCAACTCATGTACTCCTGCTTCACAAAATCCAATTAGACTGTCTGTGGTATGTCTGTGTGATGATCTATGATCTCGTCTCCCACTCGCTACGTACCTGTTTAATATTCACTCCGGCCAAGAACAAAACACTGAGCTCCTCTTGTTCCAGCTCTGCTCCGTGAGTTCATTTTCAGAGTTTAAAATTCCCTGTGCTTTCCAATAGAGCAAAACTGGCCACAGCTCTGTGCAATAAATGATTGAAAACTCATTCATCTTACATTAACTGTATTATTTCTTAATCTATGCACAAGATTCAAGCCCAGAAATAAAAGTCCAATGCAACAAGGATTACTACACATTACTCTGCTGTAACTAAAGTCTGTTTGCAGCTGTTGCTACTAAACACAGACTTAAAATAACCTGTGACTACTTAGGCTTCTGGCATGGGTTAAGCTGAATGCAGAGTTGTTCAACATGGTATGGAATTGCCTGAACAAGATAACAACAATTACGCAACTGAAAATAACCTATAGCGGTGGTTAGAGGGCTCGGGAAGTACTGATATCAGAAGGGGTGGTCACAATATAATACAGCTTCTCCTAACACAAATGGTTATGTGCTTATAACATGGCACATTACTTTTTTTTTTTTTTTTTTTGGTGTTTCACTGACGACTGACTGTGAAAGGGCAGTATGAAGGCAGCGTCTACAAACGGTCTTAGAAGAAGAAGCTCATGAAACTGCCCAAATCTGCAAGACTACACTTTGCCAGAGAACTTGAAAATATTGGCAGCACACTCAGATGGAAGCAGGTTGGAATCAGATGGTAGGTTTGGCACAGGAGAATGGCCAGGAGCACTACAGTGAGTGTCCACCATGGAACGTGGAGGTGGGAGAGTGCTGTATAGATGCCTCTTTGGTTGTATACCCCGAATACACTGCAAGACAAAACAACTCCTAATCTCAGTTTGGCAGAAAATAAACAGGGTTTTTTGAAGGAAAAAACAAACACGACCTTATCATGTCCTTTTTGTGGAAACGGTTGATTGGACAGGCAGAGTTGCAGTTTCACACCCCAGCTGTCATCCACTCAAAAGCCCATAGAAACTACGTCATTTGGGTTCTCTCCAAATGTAAATGAGCAAGTTCACAGATATAATCACAATCTTATTCTGACATATGGCATAGGAATTAAAAAATAGCTTCTGATCATTATGAAACAATGTCTGAGTTCACATTGAGGCATTTCATAGCATTTGGGAAAATGGCCATTAAGGTCTGTGCGTAGTTCATAATGCTCTCACCATATTTAAGCCAAGCATTACTCTGTAATTTACTCCACTGCTCTGTGTGTCCACTCAGTGGAGAACTTTACTCCCATACACACTGATAGTGCTGAAGCCTCAACACTCAAGGAGGTGACGAAAAGGAGGCTAGCTCCAGATCACATTCACATATTTTGCTATAAAGCAGACTTCACCAATACAGAAGAATGTATGTACAGAAGATAGTATACTTACATATAAAGAGCTTTATGGAGCGTTATGTTTGTTTTTCTAATACAGTAGTAAAGACTTCATCATCTTCTTTAAAAATTGTATTATAGCCATCAGAGGAAGAAGTCATCGCCACTGCACACCTGGCACAGTTTTAGATCACGTAGCCTGGGAATCAACTATAGCACATGATTTATATTTAAACCGCCTCTCTCCTATAGATCTCGCTAAGCTCTTCTTCGGCTAAACCACAACCAACTCTTCCATGCATCTAATCTAATCAATCTATCTTAATTAACAGGCTACGAACCACAGGAATTTAAGGGTGCAGTAATTAGACCTCTACTTAATAAGCCTACACTTGACCCAGATGTTTTAGCCAATTATAGAGCTATTTCCAACCTTCCCCTTCATTTCTAAAACCCTCGAAAAAGCTGTTGCAAACCAATTATGTCGATATTTGCATGGGGAGGGTATGTTTGAAGATTTTCAGTCAGGATTTAGGCAACATCAGTGCACAAAAACGGCACTGAGGAAAGTTTTCAAACTTCTTCTCATGGACTTAGACAATGGACTTGTCTCTGTACTCATCCTGCTAGAGCTTCCTTGTCACTGTATGTCAAAAGATTTAACTGCAAAGACCAGAACACTAGAAGGGTTTAACAATTTGATGGTCCGTGTTAGCACTTGGAGTTCTACAGGTATCAGTGCTGAGACCGGCACTTTTCACATTATACATTCTTCCTGTTCGTCAATTTTATCTCCAAGCTAAACATATTTTCCATTGCTTTACAGATGACACTCAGCTGTCCTTATCCAGAAAGATAGAAGGAGAGTAAGGACTTCCAACTTCAGCAATATCTTAAAGAAATAGAGGTTTAGCTGACTTCTGAATGCACACAAAACTGATGTTATTGTACTTGAGCCTAAACACTTTCGGCTCTTATCATATAGTTGCTTTGGAGGACATTACCTTGCCTCCAGCTCCACTGTAAAAATCCCTGAATATACTTTGACTCACTAAGTCTCCAGGCAATATTATAAAAATTAGGCACATCATGTATCATAAGTAAAAGAAATTGGATCTCCCTTTGTTCCTTCCAGAGTGGACTACATTTGGGTTTGATTCTAAATATCCTACTCTCAATTAGGGCTGACTCAAGCTTAGATGAGTCCTGAACCATCTAAACTGCTGGGGGAGCTGCTATTATGCCGGGTTTTCTCTCTTTCATAATTTGGTTGTTACACACAGACACATCAAACAGAAAATGAATTCTAATCAAATGCAACACACTTGGAGCACTTTAAGTCAAAACATATAGCAGCAAAATCAAATCAACTTCTGGGAAGCAATTTAATGACATGCTTGGCCTCAATGCTCCATCAAAAGTTTGATTTAACACTTAAGAACCTTATGTTTTGACAAGCAGTGTGCCTGTAGGCAGTCAGAGACAAACACAAAAGAGGCAGTGCTGGTGGTTGTTAAATTTAGTCCTCAGGCCACTTCAAATGTTGAATCACTTCAAATATTAGCAACACAGACGCACACTGAATAACAGGGAAAGAGATGAAGCACAGACGCTTGAAATACCGTCAGACATGGGCTAAAAATGTCAATAACTAACATACACACAGGCAGCAAGCATGAGAAGATATGGAGTGACAGAGACACAGGCGATCACTTCTCCGAGGCAGAAAATGGCCTGAACCACTAACATGTGAAAACTGGTGATTTTAATGCCACGTCTGCCTCCATGCAGGCACATGTGAGGTGACAGGGAGCGAGCAAAATAATGCCTGCCAGCCTCAGAGAACACACAGTAGCCCTGAAGGTCTATTTCATCCTTTCTCTTGGCCTTCTTGGGCTGACTTGGGGGACAAAAAGAGAAATTGCTGCATCTTTGACAAATGGGTCACGCTTTGTTTGCATCCACCTCAGAAACAAGGGACGGAGACGGAGGAGAGCGACCACGAGCGGGGACGAGTCTGTTAGTGGAGTGTATCTCCTCAGCCTGACCATTAAACACACCAGCTCTCTGACCCAACGCAATGACTCAACATCATTTTTACTCACCCTGGCAGCCCTGGGCTCTATTATTCTCGACTTCATGTTCTACTGTATGAATCGGAGCAGAGGCACAACCCAGGGTTGTACAGTGAAATATGAACTGTGGTGAAAACAAGAGCGCAGGGGGGCAGGAATCATTTCTGTATTCTTCGTTCCTTTACCCTTTCATGCAGAAAACCCCTCCCTGTCTTCCCTTCAGCTACTAATCTCACCTCCCCTCGATTGTTCCCGCTGGGAAAATGGAGGGGTGTGCACCGTGCCACTGAGGGCAGCAGCAGGGTGGAGAATGTCAAGCTTCAGCTGAGCCATGCAGGGGCAGGGGCTGGGAGACACAAGCCATCACACAGTGGGATGTGAAATCCTTTGTGAATGCATGATGAACTAATCCCACTGCTGTGTGTGTTTAAAAAAAAGGCCATGACAGAGCGGAACCACAGGGTTTTGGGCTTTGAGAATAACCACTGAACATTCAAAATAGGTGACCTTCAAGAATAAAGGGGGAACAGTGACAATCAGGGCTTTGCACGATGAAAACTATGAATAAATATGGGTTATTCATGCAGATTCAATAAAAAGAAAGTTTAATAGCAACAGGCACCCCACAGTCCTGCATGTGGGAGGCATGAACAGTTACTTGTTGTTTTGTCACTGTCATCCATACTGACACATGACGTGTTCTTTAAGGGATTTAGGAAGACAAGTGTTGAATTTGGAGCTATAGGGACATCCCTTGTGCTCCTACACGACTACACGGTAAATACACAGGCAAGCAGTGCTCTACAGCAGCAGTGGCAGGGACCCATCAACACGGACAATGTCGTCAATCATGTCCCCAGCACATTCACAACAATAACCGATCCCCCAGATCAGAGTTCTGCATATTCTGACTCACTTAACCTTGAATAAGGTGAGTCGCTTCAGGATTCCGTGGACCAGTTTTTAGTTGTCATGGCTAAATTACTGCAATTACTGTGACATTTACAATTTTGGAACAAAAGCGGAAATATGTTCATGCCACTATGTTTTGCTTGTGTTATATGTGTTCTGTCCTCAGAGGTGCAGCCTTCGTCACAGCGGTCAGCCGTTGAATGGCTTCCCGACAGGCTGAATGTTGAGCACTCGCCTTTGAAAGGTTGTTTTAAGCCAAGCTGGAGGTAGAGTGGGCTGCGGAGGCTGTTATATTTTTCATTACCAATCCAGAATTGCCAGCAGCCATAAACACAGCCTGTCAAAATGCAAGGGGGGGAGGCACAGGCCCACAAGCATCCAGTCACGGTGACACCAAACTGTCCACGAGCATTCAGAGGCCGTCTGCACACCCATTCAAACCCTCACCTGACTTGGAGTTTACTTTTCACAATGGCCGTACCATCGCCTAATGATTTATGTTAGGTAACGAAATTCATTATCTCGGTTGTGGGGAAGCAGTGCGAGATCTTTATCATCTCCGAAAACCCCAGAGAGTCTCCTTTGTTTGGGCAACTTCTAATTGAATGTACATCAGCGCTGAATTGATGGTATTTAATATGTCTCCATCATTTACAGTGACACACACGCAGGAAGACGCTTTCGGTGCCAAATGTCAACTCTTTCTTCGGGATGCGGGGGGGGAAATATTTTGTGGAGCAAAAAGACCCGCAAGCGATGTCCTATATGCATCCATCTACTCCTCCATCTGTCTGTCTGAGGGGCAAGAGTGCACCCCACCAGCCACCCCCGCTCCCGTCTCCCTCTCTCTCTCTCTCTCTCCCTCTCTCATCCTCACATGCACAAAGACGCACGCCCACACGCACGGCCAAGCTCGGCTGCATCGCAGAGTGGCACTTCTTTGACTGGGCTCTCCTCGCCAGCACAGCCGTGCGGCTCCTAGCGTCGGCGCCCTGAAAGCACAGCAGTCACCTTCCAACCTCTGCGCCTCTCTCCTCCGCTTCAGTCGCAGGCTCTTTTCTTTCGCAGGACGGAGAGGAGCAGCAAGGAGGAGCAGTAGGGGGGGACCCAGCATCCGAGGAGTTTTGCAACACAGGTTGTTGGACTGGAGCGTTTTTTTTGGGGGGGGAGAGACATTATATATATATATATATATATATATATATGCTCCATAGAAGACGCACGGCGCTTTTCCGAGCCACTGAGGTGCTGCCGTGCGTCCCGGGGATGAGGTTGGTGGCGCACAGCCGACACAGCGTTGAAGGGATCCCGGTGTGCCTGAAGAAACCGCCCCAGTGAGGACGTGGAGGGTGAGAGATAGAGACAGAGGGGGAGAGAGAGAGAAAGAGAGAGCAGCGAGAGAGAGAGAGAGGGAGCGAGAGCAGCGAGGAACCGCTGTCGGCTGTGGGACGCTATCATTCCGACCAGGATGCATCTCTTCAGTGCCATGTTCCTACTTGTGATGTTAGCCGTCATGCCCTGCGAGGTAAGGACTCCGCTTACGGCGCATACATGCGAATGCGCACGGTGCAAAAGTTCATTAAGCTGCGCAGCGACAGTGAATCGGGATTCTCCCACGATTCACAAACCATTTCCTGAAACGTCTGAAACTGTTTCTTTTAAAGGGGGTGGGGGGCGTTGCAGCATTAAACAGGCAAACTGACCTGGTGATGGGTACGGGCAGAATATGAAGCCAAAGTTCAAAACGCAAAAAAAAAAAAAATCCCACGGAACTCGGCTGACCTGCTGTTTCACGCAGATTTTTTTTTAGACACAAATATTTTTTGCAGTGCATTGTCTTACAATATTGAAGGAGACAGGCTTAAGTAAAGGTTTCCCCCTTGGCAGCGTGGTAGATTTCCGGAGGGGGTCTATGGTGTGTTGGATGCCCTGGAGGTCGTTGTTTACTCACCTCCCTGCCTGTGCACCTCTGCATCACTGACAGAGAGGTCCAGGCAAACGCTGGCCTGATGACCGATTGCGCTGATGAAGCTGAAAGGACGGTGACACTGACAGTTGCGTTTGCAGCTCTCAGCCTGTGTGGGGTTCGTGGCCACGGTGGATACAGACCGTGCACAATTAGCTGGGCACCACAACACGACACACCAACACATACGTCCTGGAGATCTGTGTGTGTGTGTGTGTGTGTGTGTGTGTGTGTCTATGTGCCATGACGTATAGATGTGCATGACACTCAAGAAAAGCCTTGTTGATGAGCGTTGATGTGACAGTGGTGAATCGAAGTGATGGACAGTAAATTATTTGACCCAGAAAAGCTTGGAGTCATGCAGGAGCGTTTTTTAAACTTGCACTGGTTCAGCTGGTCAGTTGAGCATTGACCCCTGACAGCTTTAGAAAGTGTATAAGGTCCCCTGGTACAGAGAGAGAGGGTGGCCAGAGTGGGGGTATGTGCTGGACGGCGCCCCCCTGCACCCCTGCTCCATGCAGCAAGGTTTGAGTCACCATTTGGGTGAGACCCTCTCCACACGGATCACTCTCAGAAGTGCAGCTGTAAGGAACAATAGTTTATGCAGTGTTTGAATTAATGATAATTCTCCAGTGGCACCCCTACGACATGCCCTTGAGTACTTGATATGTGGTGCTATTAAGATGTTGAGTGTGTTCATCGCAACAATCCACGGCATCTAAACAATAATATGTTGAGTCGTATATGTTTGCACTGCCAAGGGGTGCGAAGAAGAGCTTGTAAGACATCTGATTATGATAATTCTTGCATATATAGCTGTTCTTGCAAATGCATCTGCCTGAAAAAATGGTTTGTGTTGTGTAATGCTAGCAAAGGCCATATGTGGCCATGAGTTACATTATGTTTTATATATCATGTCCACAGGGTGAGCAGACACTTCAGTTGACCTTTAATAGGTAAGGGCTACAGGAGGTTCACAGTCTGCAGGAGGCGCGCCGGCGAACAGGCTGTTCCATGCACCTGTGTGTCGGGTTTACAGTGTTACACGTACTGCACAGATGGTATGAGAGGAAAACCAGTTGATTTGGGTGGTATCAAACAAGCTGGCGGGAATTTCCAGGGCTCTCATTTAACACTCACATCCCCTGACATTCCAAAATGAAACCACGATGATGAGGCGACAAGCCTCTTTAACCTCATTTATGTTAAATCAATCACATGTCCGGCCACTTATCAACTAATCTAACCAACTGGAAACGAGACCAACATGTCCGCCCCGCAAACAGCCACGATGTGAGGAATACATGTCAGAATTATTCAACACTAGAGCAAGTATGAGTGGAAATGTAGCCCGGCTAATGAATCCCTCTCATATCCAAACCCTTTCACAGGGTTCATACTGTAATTTGCCTTGAGGGACAATTTGTTGTAAGTGTTCGCATGAAATATTTAAAGGGATGAAAGAAAATATGACGCCATCCGTCACCCTTAGATTGCACTGCAAACATAAAGAATTGATGACTTCTTGCATCTACCGCAACGAGGATAACACTCCATTTCAGCGGCGGGGAGATATTCACTTGTTTTCAGTCACACTCTCAGCACAGATCCGTATAAAATATTTAGAAGGCTTTAATGAGACAGATGCACTTGTGCGTTCGCTGCGTGTGGTTGTTAAGTACCCATAAAGCTCAGGGGTCCTCAGTGCAACTGATACAGATGGGCACCTGCTTGACCTTGGCACAGATGTCTTGCTGTGATGTGCACTTCAAACCATGCTTGACAGGACTCACAAGTTTTTTCTCAATACTTGTCAGGTATTATTTTGACTGGACCTTGTCAAAATGTATTTAAGATAGCAAATATATCAAGGTTTTGCAGCTCCTCTCCTCACTGAAGGCTATTATTCACATATGACTGCACGTTGACTGTCATCAGCCGAGAGGTGAAATTATAGTGGGTTGATATAATATGGACTGGAGTGAATTATTTATGAAACGTTCCAGCATTTCATTAGTCTGATTAATATTAAAAACTTAGTATTAATTGTTCAGAATTCAAATTAATTACAACAGCAAGAATTATGACGCAAAACACAATTTATCTGAGAAGTTCTATCCACTGTGTAGAGTAGGACTAAAATCTAATGCGTTGGACGGAATTCAGTGTGAGGTTATCAGATATTTTGAGTATTTGAACACAAACAAATCAAGAAAATACGCAGCAACTAAATATCCCTTTAACTCAAATAAAGCAGCTGTGGTTTGGCAGTATGAAGTATTTTGTCAAATCAAAGACTTTGAAAAGCATCAGTCACATTCAGATTATCTCTCAAACATTCTGACTAAGGTGATGTATTCCTCACGTTTCATTTTCTTTAGCTGCTCGATGCCCATTGGAAATTATTTGATTTACTTTACAGCATTGAACACTGTGTATGCGCTTTTTAAGCTTTTAGAGGCGATAAGATTATGAAGATAATATTCTTCCACTTTCTTTGCAAAAGGTAAATATAATAAAAATATATTTTTAAATTTTTTTAATTTATCTGTTAATTAAAGCATGACAAATATAGACCTAACAATTCTGTGGGTGAAGATAGGTGAAACGAGGTACTTGGAAAATTGCAGGTTTACCTTTTGCACCTCCCGAGTAAGAGAGTGGCAGTGGACGGCCGTTATTGGTTTAAGATATCTTGCCTTGAAAACTCCCAGCCTTCGGATGGCTGAGTGAGGGGAACGAACCCTCTGGTGTTATTCTGTCTTATCACCGAGAGCTGTGTGGGAGAAAACCTAATTGCTTGTCTTCCTCAAAGAGGGAGACAGAACCCTGTGTAAGCAGCTGGCGAGATTTTTCAGTAATTTACTTGATCCCATTGCTCACCAGGGATTTCGACAAAACAATCAGTTTGACTAGACTACCGTTTAAGACCTTGTTAAGTTGTGTTTCCTCACTCTAGATTGGTGTGATGACTGCACCAGAAACGCACCCAGTTAGAGTCCATGAGGCATTGACTGCCAAGGATTGACATGTATAACACATGGCAGGTTATAACAGCATTATTTATGTTGCAGTACTTTTGTAAAATTGACAATTTATATAGGGCTTTTTCCAGACTTGTATAGAGAACCTTTATAATGCAGATCAAAGTCTCCAGGGATCGAATATGTCCTATGTGTTTTTGTACTATTATACAAGTGTCTCTTAAATAAGATGGTTTAACTGACAAGAAACCCAAGCTTAAATATAGAAGGGATGTTAAGTACGAAGTTGACCTGATGTTAATGCTACCTTCAATGTCTGCACGTGTGAATCCATCAAGGACAGACCTCAGCTCGATCAGTCAGGGGGGGGACAAATAGATAGATTGGCTAATGTCCAGTTGAGACAGCTTTAAACAGTCCACTGACCTGACAGTGACCCTTTGGACAAAATAAAACAACTACTTTCCTGGTGCCAGTCCAGCAAGAGCAAAGCAGCACGATCACAATAAAACAGCTCCCCCAGACGTGAATGTGATTGAGCCATTTTTCCTCAATTTCACTCATTGTCTCAGAGCCAAAAACCTTTTACACGGCATACATACTAAAACACCTAGGCTTGTCAAACCTTGTAAAAGAAAAAAAAGAAAAATGTGAGCCAACCTGTTAAAAGCTTTTCTAAATATTGAGGAATGAGACTGCTGCTGGAGGACAGTCAAAGGGGGAAGCAAGGATGTGAGTCTTGGTTTCCCCAGGAGAGAGGACACTGGGGGGGGGGGCTGGACAGAGTGTGCTCTGCCAAGCGGCAGCCTAACCTCCACCTGGAGAATTAAACAAATGGAAAGCTGAGGGAACAGAGGTGTAAACCTGCCAGTGAGAGGCAACGGCAAAAACACTTAGCTGTAAAAATCACCTTGCTGCGCCGTGACAGGTCGAGTGCTGGTCTGACTTACGAACGCTGCATTCCGCACGAGCTAACGTGACTGGAAGCTGCAACACGCAGACACCACTTTAAGTCCAATACAAGGGCTTCACATATTGTGTATGCAGTTCACATTTACCCACAGGTCCATTACATCTTTATAACACAAGCCACATTTATCCAATAAACAGCAATATATAATGTCATTTCCCTGTGTTTCCTGCTCTATTGAATAAGGTCACTCACGTAACCTAATTTCTGCGTTGCCTGTCACTCAGTGGCAAACAGTCCTAGCACGACGTGGGCGAGTGAGCGAGCGAGCGGGCGAGGTTAGATTAGCCGTCATGTCTGCATCCACCTTCATGCTCTCCCCGCTAATATACAAAGGTGCTGCTTCACAATCAGCCGCGGATAATGAGGATGCATTATGTTTGATTCAGCGCTGCTTGAGGAGGCTGAATGGCAGCGCGCTAGTGTCATGACTGATTAGGGCAGAGCTGGAATCAGCGCACGGTAATGATAGCACATTGTGCCAGTCGGAATCTTAACACTGTAAAGAGATCTGTTTCATAAAAGAGATACTGCTTGAAGAATAGGGGGCCGAGGCGCAGAGAGCTATCGAGCCTTTGTGGCGCCCGCTGCTCGCTCCCACATCTTAATGTTTGATGTGCTTTTATGTAGCCCGCTGCTTCATCATCAGAGGTGTGTGTGGGTGAGTGTAGGGACAAATAACCTCTACGCACGGACACTGTAGGGACTTTGGGATGGTTTTTATGTTAAGGCCAGGTTTCTGGGATAAGGTTGTAGGTACAGATTATATGGTTAAAGGCTCGTCAATACAATCTGCATAGGTGCACATGTATAATGGATGGGGGGGGGGGCGGGGGGGTTGTGAAAGGTCTGGGTTTTTTGATGATGTACCTGTTTCGAGGTCAGTTTGTGGTCTGCCCCTGAATCACACAGGGGTGATATTCGCGCCTGGTGATGGAGGTGAGCATTTTGGCGACACGGCCCGGGGTGAAGCAGGTGACTGATTTTACTGCTGCGGCGCCGCGGATGAGGCGCAGAGGCAGGCATCGGTCCGCGTGGTAATTGGCTAACAGATGGAATGGCGGGTCGGCAAACGTGTGAGGTCAGCGGCCCGACTCTCAGACTAACACTGTGTCCTTTTCAAGATAGGCCCCCTGAGGTGGAGAGGGTGTGCTGGCGTGCCCTTTTCCAAACATGTACATACGCAAACACACATGACCTTTTCACCTGAATCAAGCAAAGCCCTATGGTGGGATCTTAATATCCTATGCTGACTATATATATATATATATATATTATTCATATTCTGTGCTCACATTTGCTATAATATCCCAGTGCTTCTCACTCCACCATTGGCTAAATAACGGTCATTGCACATTGTTGTTGAAATATCTGAGAATCTTTTAGTAATTTCTGACCTCCCAGATTTCAGGACAGGACTCACATTAAGTCTGGTAACCTTGGTATTTGGTCATATTTATAAATGACCACTTAGTCATGCAGTACCACAGACTGGCCGCGATGCTCCGGGGTTGTATGCACTATAAATGACCTCTGCTGCCGGTTTCTGTCTTGTTGAAAGCTCAGCGGCCTACCGTCCTAAAATGACCATTAGCAAATCCCATGGACTGAGCTGGACGGCTCCAAGGCAGCCTGTAATCAAAGGTCTTGAAGGTCTTAGGGGACCAAGCACTAAATACAGTTGTGGGAGCTGTCTCATTTCTCATTTATATACGCACACTGTTAACCTGGCAGCTAACCAGCAGCCAGCTGTACTCTCCAGAGCTGGTTAGTTCTTGATACATGGAAGTACAAAGCCAACTACATTCAGCCATAACAAACCCCAACCTCTCTTGCAGACAGTTTCATAATGACTGAGGGTGAGAGGCAGATCATTTCTCAAAGTATTAGCTGTACTCATAAAACCTATAGGAAGGTTTTTGTATGCATGCTGTCAACAGCGTATGGAGGGATCAGCTTGACTGGTGGGATGAAAATCATCCCTATATCACAGTCTCTCCCCCACTTTCTCTCTTTCCTTCTATGTGACTGTGCTGGAGGGTGCAGGACTCCCAGAGGTTTATGTCTGTGACTCTAAGCAAGAGTGACATTTCTCTGACAACACCCAGAACAGGCACGCACACGCACGCGTGCGTGCGTGCACGCACAGACACACACACTCTTTGTCTCCCTCTCTCCCCTTTCCCTCTCTAGTTCGCAAACATGTCAGCGACGGGATCCACAACAGACAAAGAGCAAAAGCAACACATGGAATCGATACCACCGACCATGGCCCTAGACTGAATAGTATTGTATGAGTGACAAATGCAAATTTGAGTGCAGACATGCTTGATCATCTGGTCAGTGCTGGTCACGCTGCCACCATCAATGGGGCAACGGCACACGTTACCTTAGTAACTGCCACTGTGGGGCAAGCGCTGATTTCTCTTTTTTTTTTTTTTTGCATCCATCTGCCCTTTTTTTATTTTTGCATTGCAGTAGGCACCTCCTGACCAGTTTTTTGTACGACCTTGCTTTCCCCTGCTCGATGAATCTTTTATGAGCCTGGCAATGTGGGTTTCTGTGTAGAAGATTGGAATATAAATATGGCTGTTGCGCCTAGAGCTCGTCTTCCCGCTCTGATACAAAAGCTCTCATAAGACTGAGCAGATTGGGCGAGCTGCTGTTTGAACGGTGCTCTTCACTTCCCTTCACTTTTATCGAAAGACGTCCCGTATGAGAGGGGGCGTCACGCATTCTTGAACACCAAGCGCTGATTCTCGCGCCGTCTGCTCGTTCACGCGGTTGGACAACACATCCGACGCCCACCGTGGGAAATCCTGCTTTTAGGAAGAAAAAAAAAATGGATTTGTACTTTTCATGTCAAATTCTTTATCTGAGACTTTTGCTTGGATTAGTTTTCCCTCCGACAGCTTTTACACATTGCTCACGTTGGAGTCATAAGAGTTTGCAGCAGAGATTGACATTGAATGAGAGGTGATAAAAAAGTGACAAAGCAAATCTTGGTTGAGCTCCTGAGGATGTATTATACCTCTGTCTCTTGTACTAACTCTGGTTCTCTTTCATCGTCTCTTCTGCTCTACTTTGTCTGCCTCTCCTTCTTTCCCACATGATCCTTGCTACCTTTATTCCAAAGGCTCTTCTCCTCACCGGCATGTGTGAGTGTGACAGCCCTGCCTCCCATGTTGAAAGCTAACTCAATCGCAGAGCTTTCATTTTGGGGGGAATGAGGGAGGAGAGCTATGTGGCGTGGCAGACCTGGGTGTAGCAAGGCGAACCATTTAATCGATGTGTTTTCCGCGTGGCACTGTCACAGCCGCTCAGTAGGGCCATTGATGAGGGAGGCTCTCTCAGACTGCACCGAGGCTTAAAGGCTCCAGTCAGAGAGGCGCGGGAGCCCAGCAGCCACCAGACACTGCTGCATATCAAGCAGTTGGGGAGAGATGCTCTCTGTAGCCCCACGGTAAGCAAGGTAGAGAGACCCTTTGATGGAGAAACTACACATCGAGGGAGGATGATGCTGAGAAGATGCTCCGGTGGAAGGAAACACCAGCATACATCACATTACGCTGCCTAATCGTAAACCCCTGGGATTCCTCTAGTCTACAAAACACACACAGAGACATGATTGACAGATACTGGATGTGAAACCACTTCTGGAAGTGGGAGCCCTAGCTAGGGACCAGCGTCTAATTAGGAACGGAATATCATCTTAAAGAAAAAGGGAAATGGAATGATGTCTGTATCATTGATGACATTAAATGAAATAAATTAGAGCGGGCTTTGATGGATTACCCAAAATCGGAGGGAAATGATGTAACAGGCCGACTTCTGCGTTAATATTTCATGGATCAGACATCTCTGATTTGGACAAGCATATTAGCAGAAAAGGAACTTCTCTTGAAATGGGTCCTGTGTATCTAGCAGTATCATTAATCCATTGGCCATTTTGATTATTCATCGAGCAGCTACACAAAAAAGCTCATGAAACAGTGGGCTTGAGCGTGCCCTGAATTCTCAGTTAGCAAAAGTTCTCTCAAAATCATCTGGTTTCAATAATCTGCAACCTCAGACGCACAAAGGCAGCCTCTGCAAAAAAAAAAAAAAGAAAAAAAACAATATGGATTTCTTCTGTCCTTTCCAGAAAGATTTATTTTGCACCTCTAATCCCTTTGCTATACTCCAAAAAAAGTATGTGCACATAAATCATGTTTTAACCGCTGTGTAGAATTAGGTGAGCAAGAGTTGAAACCATTTCATTTAACACCAGCCTGCACTACGAATAGACATCGTGCATTCCGTATCACGCACATGCACGCGCGCACTTGTTGACAGATGCGAGCCGAAGACGCTGCGGTGATCAGGGTCGGTGGGCAGTGTCAGAGTACAAAGTGAGAGGATGTGGACTGAGTTTGAATCGGTGCCCAGTGGAGTAGCTGAGCCAGGCAGCACGGCTGGGCGAGTGAGTGTGAGAGAGAGAGAGAGAGAGAGAGAGAGGGAGAGGGTGGGTGTGCCTTTGGACTGGGCCTGCAGGGTTATTATCTCTCCCATCCTGACCAAAAAGGAGAATAATAATTGGAGGTCTGTCGCTCCTTCACCGTGATTTTATTCCCTCTCAGAGGAGCACACCCCTTGCAGATTGTTTTAATTAGCTCCACATCACTTAATCAATACAGCGACGACCAAGAAAAAAACAATGGCACGTGCACACTTCCACTCAGGCGGTAGGGAGAGGAAGGAGTGGGAAGAATTGATGGAGTGTTGACAGACAAGATGAGAGACAAAATGATGTAGAGTGGCATCTCTATGGGGGAGGGGGGCGGGGGGGGGGGTTTCATGCTCTGATAAAAAAAAAAAACCTGCTCTCATGATGATTAGAGTTTGTGCGCTTGTTTATCCTGCATTGTATTTGTGTGCGTGAGGCGACAGTGTACGTTTCTGCATCTCTGCTGCTACATCAGGCCAGAGATTGCAGTCCCAGCTCAGCTGTATATCAGGCAGCGGGCGGTGCTCCGATCATGTCGGACTATGCTGGGGGATCTAATTCTGTAATCCTCGTTATATTTTTCAGCCGCGCAGTTGAGTGCCTCGGCCACACTAATGGTGATATGATGAATAGGTATTCAGGAGAGGTCTCTCTCTTTAAGCCTCAGCGCCTCGGGCTACTGGCCCTCTCAGGCCCAGCTCTCATCTTTTACTCCTCTCGGTGAGAGAAGCAGCATGTGGCCAGCTCCTGCCGCGATCTTCAGAGGAGAGTACTTCGCACTTGTCAGGCACATTTTTGTACTTGGTATGTTCTGGATCAATATCTGTAGCTGGCACGCATAAACCTGCGCTGATGAAATCCACACAGCCCTGAACATGGCTATTTACGCGAGGCTCAGCTCACACTGGAACAGGTCTGTACCTGTGCATATTATTAGATACTTTGCAGAGGACATGTATAGTGCGAATCAAATCCGTTGCTCAGGAAAAGTGACACCAAATGAAGAGAACATCGTTGATGAAATTGTCCGATCATTATGGACCGCGAGAGACGAGAGCGTGGAGTCCTCCTTGTACCTAAGCCTCGGCTTTAATA
Organism: Pseudorhombus dupliciocellatus; assembly: GCA_016785235.1. Lineage (NCBI taxonomy): Eukaryota > Metazoa > Chordata > Actinopteri > Pleuronectiformes > Paralichthyidae > Pseudorhombus > Pseudorhombus dupliciocellatus. The sequence continues at coordinate 361,732 of JAFBJW010000210.1, read as the reverse complement.
GTTGTGCGGAGGTGGCTGGGTGGATGAGTGTCATTAAAATTCAAATTAGTGATTTAATCTGTGGGTGGAAGAAATATACATAGAATAAGTCTCCCATGCTCATTACTAAAGGCTGTTACTGTCATTTTAATCTTCCATCCATAGAGGACGGGTCCTATTTGAATGCATCCGTGTCCATTTTACCAGACGCAGTCAGTCAACATTGAGGCGTCCCAGGAGGAGCGATCACTGGAATAGTCGACCGCCATGTCGCTTAGACCCGGAATGAAAATATTTGTGTTAATGATTAGTAAAAGGAAAGGAAGCGTCTCCTGAAGGGAGAAAAATCATCTTGCATTCCCTCCTTGTGCTGCACAGAATATTAATGCGAGGGATGGCATTTCAGATATCATATCTCCCAGGCTGCTCTCACAAATATCATCATTAAGCACCCATCTGCGTCAGGCTCAGAGTGGCGAGCGCGCCGCACAGCGTCCTGCGTCGCCCGAGTCCTGCAGACAAAGACACGGGGCAGCTGCGCGCCCGTTATAACACACATTCACCCGCGTATCACAAAACGCGCACGTCCTGCGCAGCGTGGAATTCGCATGTTGAGAAGAGGGGGGGGTGGTTCTCATTCAGCACACGTCAATGAATCCACTTCATTGTCTTCATTATACATCTTTCGCTGAGAGATCCGATGCCAGCGGCTGCGGTGAAGCACCAGCCTCTCTGGCCACTCTTTACCATTAGGGCCTCTCCACCTGCCTCCCTCCAGCACCTTCCCACTCAAAAAACGTCTCATCTCACACTCGGCTAACTCCACAGAATATTAGCCCATCATAATATTCAACGCAGAAGGCCCCATTCCCACTCCGTAGACTCATTTTCTCCAGTTTGTTGATATTTTCCCGTCTGTTTGTTCATGTAATCACTGAACGGATCAGTGGCTGCTCGTTCTGACAATGCGGCGGAGACTTTGCAGAATATATGGCTGGAATCATGAGCAGGGTCTTGGGGGAAGAAAGCAGGCTATCACAGGACTGTTTATTTGTACTAATAATCCTTTATACTCTTTCAACCAGCAAGAAAAAAAACCTCCATAAAAGTGTACCGTGACGAGCTAATTTATTTATTTCTCTCCCCCTGTTTGCTCATAACTCCATGTGGTGGTAAATGTATTTTTCAGTTGGGGGCTGTTTGGGGATTTCTCTCTGCTGCATGCTGTGCCTCTGTTGTACTAATAATGCCTCCCTAATTAAATGTTACAGCTTCTGTGAGCATTAATGACCTGAAGACAGAGGGTACAAACGAAGGCTTCAGCGTGAGCTCTGACAAAGAAGCTGGACACACGTCCGCAGGCTGGTTCCATCCCTTCATTATTAATACTGGGTACATAGCTGATGGGTTCTGGTCACTGCCTGCTCCCGACCATGTCGAGCACAAAAGAAATTACGACTATTCCATTTTTTTCCCCTCCACAATTGGCTGCAGCAGACTCCAAGTCGACCAGCCTGTAATTGGCAGGATGTCACCACTCCTCACTGGTCCTGTTAGTTTCGCTGCTGCAGACATAGCATAAAACAGACAAGATGTAAATTCGTCACCTCGGGGAGTTTCAAATGCAACAACCATCCCCCCCCCCCCCCATTTTTTTCTTTTAGTTTTTCACACCCTCCTCTTGCGCTGCCTCTCCAGCACATCACGGTCTCTTTTAAAACCCTGTCTCTCTCTTGTGTTATTCTTGGCTTATTCTCCAGTTCGAGTAAACTAACACGGTGATCAGCCAATCATGGCGATACCTGTGCTCTGTGTGGCTGGGTGACATATGTGAAGAATGACTCAGATGGAGACCGAATGGGGGAAAAAAAGGAGCCGCCTGTCTCTTTAGCTATCTGACAAAATACCCTGTGCATGACATCACAGATCAGCTCTCAGCGCCTGTGCAGGTACAAATGAATACATCATTAATGAAACAAAGCACTCTGCCAGTGTAGTAATACGACAACGGACTGGCACTCAGCCCCGGCTCTGGTGCAGAGACAAATTTGAAAACACTCACAGAAGCCTAGTGCAGATTCAGAAATGTTAGCATGTCAGAAATAGATGTGTTTTATCTGCTGCACTGTCTAAAACTGAGCAGAGGAAATTAGGTTTCCAGCACTGGGTGTAACACAAGTTATCATCTGGATGAGCAGAAATAAAAAGCCTGTTATTCTGGGTGACGACAGGGGCAGGACCAAGAGTTCAGTGAAGGGCGTTCTGCCGAAACCAAGTGACCATGGGGAGGCAGTGTCAATTAGCGGGCTTTTCCTTGAGCATCAGCTACCTTTTTGCCGGGCTGAAGACTTCCAATTTGCTGTCAGTAATTACTCCATTTACAGGAATAGCGTTCCCTGCACAACGGAGAGAATGTTTGATTATCTGGGGTTGGGAGAAAAGGTCAGGATGTGGCGCTGGCTTTCTGCCGCCGCATCCAGGAGAGGGGTGGGTTTTGTGGGACGCTGGGAAACTGGCTTGTGGAGCCAGGAAATGATCATAGTAATTGTGCGCGCGAACGTGCATCTGCGTGCACGTGAGAGTGCGTCGGGGGCCGTGCGGGGCAATTCAGCTGGGCACATTTACCGCAGGAAGTGCTGCGCTGAGTTGTATTCAGCTGCTGCTGCTGCTGGCAGGAGAAGGTGGATGGAGCCATGCTGTGCTGCAAAATGCATGGCAGCTGATTGCTACAAGGAGTTCTCGTCGACCGCATTGATCAAGGCTTTTTCTTTTCGCGGGCCTCAAGCATAATTGGACGCCCTGCTTATCCCTGATTGGGAGATCTGATATTCAACTGCATATGGTTCATTCATACCAAATTTGCCCGTCCGATAGTAATGTTTAAGATGTCTTGGACAGTTGAGATTGCAATCAAGGGAGCAATCAGGGGCAATTAATATTAAATAACAGGAATAAAATCTGAAGTCGTGTTCCCGCATTATTCACGCGGCTTGTGGAAGACGTACACTGTACTAGAATGACTCCAATGCCGCGTTTGCTCAGCGGAGGAAAACATTGCAATGTAAATATCCTTGCCATTTGTCCTAGCAGAATGAGCCGCTATAGAGACACACTGAGACGGAAAATAGTGTCAGTGTTTAAAAATACTGAATAAAAATCACAATTTAAGCAGATAAAGAAAATCTGCACAAGATGAAATACTGTAATACCTGTACTGTACTGGTAGATCAAATGAAGATTACAAGGCCTGGTGTCAGTCTTGCGATTTCTCCTGATAAATAATGATTTCCTTGTCCTTGGTTGACGTGATGAGCTCTGCAGGATATTCAGTGCTGTACATCTGGAGGACTCACAGGGTGTAGTAGGTGTGTGATGGTCAATACAGCAGAGCAGACACTCACTGGATCGATTTTCCTTCTGACCGGAGGGACAGATTCTCACCTGTTCACCACCATTACTGCAGTTAAGTGGCCTTAGTTAATGGGCCTCGTTTGGGGACACCGTTTTGGTCCCACGTTTCCGCTTCATACCGTGGTGACCAGAGTGCTGCGTGTAATGTGCGTGTAACGGCTCACTCGCACAACGGCGTGGCAGCCACCATTAGCGGGGATTGTAGATATTTCAAAGCCCAGTGGAGAGAAAGCAATGCTCACGCATGTGGACGCGAATATGGAGCAGCCCTGACGCGCGCAAACAAATCCATCAAAGAAACGGGCAGATTGAACACACGAGCTTCACGGGCGCGCGCACAACACTCAAGCCGAGTAGAAGTTATTTTATTGTCTCTTCAGCGCTGATGTGAGAGGAACATACAACGTCATTGACTCCCATGTCACGCAAACCAAATGCTGCAAAGCCAGTCAAGACACGACTCAAACGCTGACAATCAGGGGACGGTGGTGCTACATCACTTGCGGTGAATTACTGCTTGAATGATTGAACATATCCACCTCAGATGAGGTCTCTGCATTTGATGCAAGCATGTGTGTGTGTGTGTGTGTGTAAACTAAAGTCATCCTGTGGTCTCAGCCACTACTATAAAATGCAAAAGCCCAGATGAGTTTCCTTAATCAAAGGCCCACAGGAGCCGTTAATAGATTAAACACTCCATGTTGAAAGCACACCACTGTGTCTGCCTGCCTGAACCCTGGGGTACAGCCTATTTATGCCATTTAAATAGTTGCTATGGTAATGAGGTCACGCTTTGTTTAAGCTGATTTTGATCTTGATATATTTAGAAGGCGGTGGGCCTCCATGTCCATCATCTAATTAATGAATTATGACTCAGAAAAATAGCCAGTATTCTTAGAGCCAGATGACTCCGGCATCTTCCAGAGCTCAGGCAGGGGCTGTGCGTGTGTGAGTGTGTGTGTGTGAGGCCTCGCTGCCTCAGTCACAACAGCTCTGCGTCATTATGAAGGAGGTCTGTGTAATTAGCTGAGGTGTAATGTGGTCCTGTGTTTCGGTTGTGAATTTGCAGCCGGTCGTGTGTCTGTGCTCGGCGAGCGCGTGGCTCCGACGCTTTGTTCCTCTCTCTACCGGGTGAGGTATTGTTACCTCACTCAGAGCTCGTCCCGATGGCCTCGGGGCTGTGTGGCACTCTACTGCCATCCATGGGTGTGCATGAATGCTGCCATTGCTGCAGTTGGTGGCCATTTGCACCATGATCATTTCAGATCAAACATGGCCTTTTACGGAGCACACCCACGAGGCGCGAGGAGCATGAAAGGTTTCTTCACTGTTTGCAATAAAGCACAAGGGCATTTTGGACATGTCTTTGTGGAGGTAGAAAATATCTGTGCAGTACATCGTCCACGGCGTTGTATCTACTGTGCGTGTAAGTGCAGAACTACGATCAAAAGTTCTGAGCTTTTATTCTGACTGAACACAACTCTGACAGAGACAGCAGGGAACGATGGAGTTGAATGGACTTGAATGCAGAACACAATTCTGGGAGAAGGAGAGACGAAAGAGAGCGACAGAACAGGTGATAATGACCCAGCAGAGCAGCGGTGAAAAACTAAGCTAGCCAATTATTAGAGTGGAAATTATGAGGAAGGGCTTTGAAAATTAATCAAAAAGGATTAAATTAATACAGGTTAAATGGCTGACTTCCTCTCTTGCTAATATTTAATGAAAGCTTGTTCTGCCAACAGACTCTGTGATTAGACAGCTGATTGGCAGGGCCTGGAATTCTTTGAGGAATGGCAGACTGTCCTCATCACACTCATTATTCCCATCCTTTATTTGGTCCATCACTTTTCAAAAGATGCCACCTGACCTGCACTGCGTGAGGAGAATCGCAATTCGGAAAAGGCTGAGGAGCACTCAGCGTTTTTCATCTAAAGCAAATGTGAAAATTATTAGCAATGACTGACAGATGTGTTTAAGGAGAAGATAACGGCACAAAGGTTAAAAAAACTGAGGGATGAAGAACCTCTGTGTCTTCAGTGAGTAGCTGCACATGCAACAGGGACAGCGTGCACACAGTATTCTGTTGTCGGCACAAAGGAACAGGCTGAAGAACTGAAAATGTCACGCTATTATGTTAATCTTCTTGAATCTTATTTAATTCACTTAAATGATAACAACATGTAAGGTAAGAATAATTAATAGTATTTTGAATACAAGAACTCAATCAACTCTATACAAAATGGATTAAAAAGTCCAGATTTTGGTCTAAATCTATAAACTGTACAAATAGGCGCCAGTGGAGCAGGATTTATAGCAGTAGATAAATGTTGATAATGATGGATTTCTTGTTTTACTTGCAGTGAAATATTTGGCCTATTTCATGGCCACGGTCAAACACGATGCACCGTTATCTGTAGCCGCAGTACAGAAGACGGAGCAGCACCTTGAATGATTTGATTTACGGTTGTTTACACAGAAGCAATTAATATAACTTTACATATAAACAGATAAAAAGATATTCTTTACATAAAGAGTAAAAAATTAATTAAATTATAACTTTAGAGTTGAGACACACTGAGAACATGTGAAGGTCATTTTTGACTACGTGAAGCATAATCTGTCGAGTAAAGCTTCAGCCGAGAACAGACTGGACTCAGATACCAGCCAACACAGATCTGAGAACAGGTGAAATGTGTTTGGCTTTGTCTTTATAGTGCATCCTGAAGTAGTGGCAGATGTCTAAGTGCTTCTTTCCACGCCATATATTTCTTAAGACGACAAATCCCTGAATGTGTATTAGACCTGATAAGGGAGTTATAATTTAAATGGACGTAGGCACACAGGATGTTCATGTTTAAACCTTTGCTGCCACCAAGTGAACGTATCGGTTACTGCATCCCAGTCAAGGAAGTTACTGAAAATAACTCAGCCTTGTGATGTCTTTGAGCAACAAAAACATGATTTTAAAAATAACAATAAATTCACATTAAACAATGTCAGCTGCTTCACCCAAGTTACTGTCTGCTCTCAAAGGTCAACAGATGTATTGAAATATATAAATCATACAAATTACTATATAGTGTGCAGTTGTATATCTGTAGATTTAAAATATAGAGAAGCTCTATAGATAAATACTGAATCACAGTTCCATTAAATAAGAGGTTTGGCATGTGTGTTTGTGTATGCGCATATACCACATTATATATGTATATATAATTTTTTAAGATCTGTAGTATTCCCTCAAGTTGGAGGCTCAGCAGCGATGTTAAATGTCACACATCTCCTCCAGGCATTAAGAATCTGGCTGCGTGTCCAAGAGTTGCTGCAGTTCCACCGGGAAGCCACATGGGGGCAGTGTTGTTACATAAATCGAGCAGTAACCGCAGGGGGAGGAAAGTGAGAGGCAGCAGGTGAGCTGAAGAGGGATGGCATATTTTGGATGGGGCTCAAGAAGCTGTCTCTTCCCATATCACTTCACAGTATACCCCACACGGAGGAACCCATATCACTCACCCAGCCTGACTGGAGGGGAGGGGACCCCATCCGTGGCTGACAAAACGAATAAGTCAGCAGTCCGGCAAGCCAACAAGAAAAGGGCGATGGCCTGGACGTTTTGTCTACGCAGGCCATTCTATCATCATTATGCATTGCGGCTTACGGCAAAAAAGTGACACCGCCTGTGGCCCTGGATCTTGCAGGGGAATTATTGCGAGGGGTGGCTTCTAGCTTCAAGGATAGATAGACCTCTCATTCTGCCTGACCTATCGCTCTGGAGGTGAGTGGCGAATTCAGGCTGCTATTATCATGGAGACAAAAAAGTGTGGCACAGATCTAAGGAGCCGGTCCAAACTTTAGAACCCGTTTGAAGTCTGGCTTCAGGCGGGGGCCCCTTGTGAAGTGAAGTGACACTAAAAAAGGCAGCGGACTCTCTGACACTGGCTGAACGGATGTGATTGTACTGGGAACCAGATCAAGGATAAAACTTTACCACTTGAAAAAGAATACACTTGTGATCCCTCTTCTCTAAAGAAGTGTTTATATCAAGCCCATCTCTGCCCAGTTCTGCACTCATTAACTTGTGTAGCATCATGTGTTAAAGCAGCTGGGTGAGTCCAAGAACCGCATGTGGGGATGTGGTGAAGCCACAGGCAAAGTAAGAGTTGGTAAGTGTTCATGCAACAGGCAGATGTAGGCTGTGTCAGAGAATTAGTGTGAGCAGCAGAAAGTGGCTCCTTCCCACATTAATACTTTCCCAAACCACCTGCCCATGTCTTCCATCATGAGCCCCGGGCCAACCTTTAATCCATCCACCCACTCCTGCGTGTCCTCAACCCTCCATCCGTCACAGTGCAGACACTGTGACGAGGCTGTCGAGGATGCCCGGGACACTCAGATGTCACACAACGCAGAGCACAGATCAGACGTCTGAAATAAGCCCCCTGTGATCTCCTATACCTATAGAGACGTGTGTGTGTGTGTGCGTGTGTGAGCGGGCACACACACGCTGATATCTGAGTCGTAAAAGAACAGCCAAATGTCAGAGAAAGAGAGAGGAAAGAATGGAGAAGAACTGACACATGCAAAACAGGGGTGGCAAGAACAGAGGAGAGGCTGATTGGGAGGGGATGAGACGCAGAGGCAGCCAATGTGCAGCTCTGCATCTTGAGGAGGGGGGGGGGAGAGGGAGAGATAAGGGCAGAGTGAGGAAGTGAGAGAGATGGAAAGAGGGAGAGAGAGGGAGGGGGTGAGGCTGAGGCAGTCACTCTGAGAAGGAAAGATTCCAGCGTGATGCTGCTGGATGTGTGCTGCTCTCCTCTAACCGGTCTCTGGCTGTCCCTCTGACTGAGCCGGTGGTGTGAGTCCGATAACTGCGCTCTACCAGCTCTGGGGGCTCTGCTTCCTCTTGGACTGAGGCAGGGGCTTGACTGGCTGCTTCTCTGCCCCGGCTGTCCGGAGCAGAGTGGGGTTGAGTGGAGCCGAGGTCCAGGGCAGGGCAGGGCAGAGCTGGCTGTAGGGCCGTTTTCATCTGGCCCCACGGGAAGCGAACATGAGTGTCCCTATGCTAAAGATCGGGGCAGTGCTCAGCACCATGGCCATGGTGACCAACTGGATGTCTCAGACCCTGCCCTCTCTGGTGGGACTCAACGGGACCACCATCTCCAGAGGGGGCACTTCGGAGAGGATTGTCAGCGTGCGTATGACTTCCTCTCTTTTTTTCCTCCGTGCATGTGTCTGTGCATGCTTTGATTTCGAATGTATGAACGAGTGTGTCAGATGAGAGGCGAAGACAGAGGGAGAAAGTGGCCAAACGGGAAGATCCTGACATGCGAGTTGGCGTGTGTGTGTATAGTTAATGTCACAAACAGCAGAGAGACTTCAGAGATGGGAGGGGGACGAGGGGACGGAGATCTGTTGTATTGAAAGAAAGAGATGGTGGATGTAGACATGCATGTGAGAGCAACGTCTCAACTAAGCCTGAATGATGCACACGGTGGTGTGAGAGTAACATCATCGAAGCATACTGATGCTCGTGACTGTGAGTGACAGTGGGCGGGGGGGCACGGTAAATCATATGTTTTTGGCAGCCAGCGGTTCAGAGTGATGTTCAGGCTGATCCCATCTGCCAGTCCCCTCCAGGGCAGGGAGGATGCTGCTCACATTCAGAGGTGAAGAGGAAGACGGGGAGGTTGAGACAATGTTAGACTTTTGAATTTGTGTTATTTCTCCCTCGCTCAGTTTGTCTCACACTAGTCTCACACTGCACGGGGCGATCACAGAAATATTGGCAGATTTGTGATTAAAACAGTTGTGGTCCTATTTTTAATAAGTGTAATAACTCTAAGTTTAGTGTGACATCTGTCTGTCCCCCTTACTGTGCTAATGAGAAACAGAAAGATATCAGATGCCAAATGAATTTGACATTTGCAGGTTCATGAGTGGTTAATGATCGTCTTTGCCTCCACCCTGAGAGTTTTTATGGCACCTTAGCCATTAGGCAAATGTCCTGGTCTGCTGAGATGATTAAATGAAATTGAATGTCCCTAGAGCTCCGGGACCATCTGGATTACGTGTTCATGTGCCTGTGCGTGTACGCGCATGTGTGCGTTAGTGTCTTAAATATGAACTCCGTGTATGTTTAGTCGTTCCTGTCTCTGGGGCCGAGGTCCATCTGTTTGAAGGAGACTTTTATTATTTATAGTGGTTCGTTAAAACATCAATCCACCACTTAACGTCTCCTAAATGTTGCAGCAGAATGGCAGATTGGAATGTTTTCTTTGGAGTAAGAGGCGCTTTAGCACCGTGTTACAATTATGAAAATGTCAAGCACCAAGCTAAAAGCATTTTGGTAAAAAGAAGAAAATCCTTCGCCTTTTTTTCCCCTCTTACAACTTGTACATATGCCGGCAGCTAATTCAGAGTGCAAGTTCAAAGTTTAATCATAATGTAATCTCTGTGACAGTGTCAGAGTTGCAGTTTGTGAATTGGCTATTTTTAAATTATCTGCATCAATAAACTCGATAATCCCACTCAACACCATCTTTCCCTGGAGGGAGTGACCTGGATAAGACGTCCATTTACTCCCTATACCTGCTAATCCTGCTCAGGGTCAAGGGGAATGCAAAATCGCTGCCAGGTTTCTTTTCATTCTCTTCATTCTCATCAAAACTCATGAGTGGAGGCTTTATAATTTGCATTTCAAAAGAGCGCACGCAATGAAATATTATACATAGTTATGAGGGGATATTTTGGTAGACGCACCCTTCATTCAGCGGCAATGGAGGGAAAACGTTGCCATTGAAGTTCATTTCATCAAAGTTTCATCAAAACTGATGAGCCAGTTTTGAAGGTGGCAGGAATTATTACTGCAAAACACTCTGTTGTGATGGGAAATGTCTTTCGCTTTGAGACAGGAATTATCTCCCGTCATAAACAATGCCAGCGAATCAAACTTTAATGTTAAACCTCGCCTCAAAGTCCCATCACTATTAATGAGACATTTGCCTGTGATGATCTCGGAAGCAGTCGTGACTCACACGATGTTTAGAGCTCTAATCAAAGACGATCTCGCTGTGGTCTTGTGACGCTCTGGTGCGAGTGTGCCAGTGGCCATCGCATGGCTGCTCCCCCCCTCCGCCCAGCACCCATGCATGCAGCGTCCCATATTCTCCCAGCTCAGAGCGATTTACAAAGTCTGCTTCAGTTGCTTTCTGTGCCAGTCTCTCTGTACCAGCTGATCCAAGAACACAGCTGACTGACTTTTTATGGGCCTTTACTGCAATAGTGCTCAGTACTACACTGCCTGGATGCCTGTACACATCTGGTTAGTGCAAAACCATGTTCCTTAATGAGCAGAAAGGGCCCTGGAACTCTAACATGTACATGGAACTGGTGTGGCCTTACAGTAAGGCCAAGATGTATACACACACACACACACACATCTACAGAGCATCCATCCACCAGTATACAGTATAGGTCCCTTATCCTGCGTTGGTTTACATATCCTTTAGAAACCAAGGATAGTGCTTAGAAAATCATACCTCCGCCAATGCTATTATCACACCATTTTAAAGACAGTTTAAAAGATCCACAGATCCACCTGTTTGTGCGGCTCAGCCCTAGAACATAAGGGCTTGTTCCCTGGCTTATATCCCAGTCCATTAAAAAAGATCCATGGACAACAGACAGATATACTGCGATGAAAACATTCAAGCCTTGGCGGAGGTAATGAGCAGCTACTGTAAAAATCCAGGGGGGGAAACAACAAAAGAATGAAGAGGTTTTTGTGACTATGGCTCAATAATAATCCAGCTGAGTTCTGGAATAATTGTCAACAACACAGTTAATGCGCTTCACAGGTTTGGGGCTAGGTGATCTCCAGGAAGCTTAATAAACAACCTAATGTGCCGCTTTAAGGCGATTGTTGGAGGACGTTCAGCCAATCTATGAAAATATATCAGGAGCAGAACGGTCAGCCTCCAATATTGAGAAAAACAAACAAATAGGAATGTGAAAAGACACATTAACATTTTTGTACCTCGTTGAGATATTTAATAAAAGAACTGGGCCCTGATTCTGCTGAGACACAAATTGTGTTCTCCTGTCCTAAAAAGACATGAACCACTTAAGTGCAGAACCTGTCCATGGTCTGACTTGCTCAGTCTGGACACTGAGTCATTATCATTCATCATAAAGCATAAACATAGACGGTACAGTGTGTGTGTGTGTGTGTGTACTGGAAAAATGTCTTTTACGTAAAGAGAAGTTGGGTGATAAGCTAAAGTAACACAAACATAGGCATCAAATATTTATATGTCCCTTCCTGTAACATGGAGCAGGCTTGGTTTATGACCTGTACTGCAGCCAGCCTGGGGATGATGACAGTATCCCTGCAGGGCCCAACAGGAGCCGCTGAGATGGGCTATATCACAGGCCGCTGTGCCACGCCCACTGTGCCTCTGACCGCATGATAAAATGATCGAATCATCTCCATGATTCCCCCAGGGGCCGATTGAGATGATTTGGCCTCACATATGGGAGCTGTCACGTCATCCATCTTTATCTCCAGTCTATTTGTGAATGCATACTTTCTGGTAAAAGTAAAAAATTGAGCAGGAATAAGTTGAAGTTAGCGTCTCCAGGGAATAAATATAAGTCAATGTAGTGTCCTCTGAAGTCATGGAGACAGTACTGAGTGTGTTTGTCTTTTGATATCTAAAATAAGGAAACTGCAGCAGAGGAGGGAAGAAAATATTGTCACCATCACAAGGCAGCATGGAAAGACAAATGCCAACAAACAAAAGAGGCAGGGATGACTGGGATCCCTCAGTCTCTGTCTGTCAGGATGTGGAACTGTAAACTTTCTCCACTGCCGGGTCTGATAGAGCAGATGAATTACAGCCTTATGCTATGATGTATTGGAGATCAGACCCCGGACAGGCGTCTTCGTCCATCAGGACAATGTGACGCCCGAATCTGAGAGAAAGCCAATCAGAAAATATAATTTTAACTGGTTTCAATGCATTAACTTGTTATGTGACGGCCTGTGTATAAAGCACTATTGATCCCAGATATGGTTGGACAAGCAATCAGGATTTTGACATGGTTCATTTGCCAGTTTGATGATATCACAATATCACACGCTCTCCACAATCCATATTTTCCCTTCAGCGAAGCAGCGACTGTGTTCTTACAGTTTATGCAATGTTGTCTTCACACGGCCGCTCGCGCCTCGCTCTTCTGTTTAGCACCAGTCGTGATAGAGAGCTACGTTGTACCCGTCTATAACAGCACGTTTTGCCTGGCATGGCACTGGCAGCCCGCTCCGGGAAAAAAAAGGACAATGTTGTGACTGCTCACTTGTAACTTCTGGGCAGTGACAAGTGTCTCACTTCTCCTGTCCAACCCACCCCATCCCTGTTTCGAAAATGTACTTGACACATCTGCCCACCCCTACTGTCGTTCAAGTGCCAGCCGCATTGGAACGAGCGAGCTGCAGATTGAAAGCGAGCAGGACACCACACCGGGGGGGGGGTCACGGGAGTGATGGAGTGGGAGCGAGCACGAGGCAGCAGGGAGGAAAAAGGAGGCAGAAGGGAGCGGCGCATGATGAGTTTATGAGTCATATTATTGACTGGCATCCATGCTGCGCTGACTGTGGTAATCGGTTTTCCTTGGGCGCAGGAGGGACCAGGGACTTCACTTGGAGTCTTCATTGAGTTTTATTTTAAAGGCCAGCAGATGGCCTGTGCATTGTGGATCGACTGATTGCTCTTTTTCAAGGGTGTGGGTGTGTATTAGCATGCCCGTGTGTGTGTGTGTGTGTGTGTGATACCAACCAAATTTGAAAAATGAGATGTGATTGTTTGGCCGTACAGATGGAACAATGCCATGTGTTGCAGGAACAGATGTTTCTACTTGCACAGAAAGTGAAGCTCTAGAACTTGGACGGACAACATTGGCACTGGCGGATGAAAATGGAAGAAAGAGATCGATCGCATTGGTAACAGCTCTCACGCTGTGATCATGGCTCTCATCATTATGTCTCCTCTTCTAACTTCTCCTATGCGCCTCTTAATCTCGCTCGGCCTGTTCGTACACTGTCTGTCCTCTGCAGTGCTGCAGCTCCTCAGATGCGACGGTGCATTCGGTCCACAGTGCAACGGACAGATCGCTCATATCTCAGGACTAGCGGCCTGCCTCTGCCCCGCTCGCCACATCTTCCGGCTGCTTATGAAACTTATAATGCACTTCCCGTCATGCTCGTAAAGTAAGGAGTTGTGGATTTATGACCTCATTTAGCTCTGGCTTTACAGTTGCCCACTACGAGGTCAGCCTAATGAAACGCCAGAGGAAGTCCCTCCTGTGACTCCCCACGGTGATACCGGCAGCTCAGATGTCTAATTGCATAATCCTCTCTGAAATTAGTCATTCACAACATACGCACGTTTTTACAGCACCAAAAGTTATCCCATGCACCTTTTTGGAACATAATAATTAATGTGTATATTTAATTTTAAGAGGAAAAAAAGTTATCCATCACATGTTCGCTTGAAGTCAAACGCTGACAATGATTTTTTAATATACTCAGCCAACATAAAAACAACTGCATGCACAAGAAATGTACGATTTAGTTGATTGACCCTAAACTTTTGTCATAACTTTCCACATGAGTGTCAGCTGTTAATGATGCATTCAAGGGAACCGAGAACTTTAGTCTGCAGTTTACAGGAGAATGGGATTTCATTTCTACCGACCACACCCTCTCATCTTCTCCTCTCTCAGCAGGGATCTAACTGAAGTTGTCATTCAGCATAATAACTGGGCAGCATTTCATCCAAGCTTGAGGAAATTAGAGCTGGCGCTCTCACAACACTGTCAGCCTTTCTCAAACCGCAACTCTTCCTCATCAGTGTATCAGTGACTTTTAATCAGGTTTCAATTAGGGGAGGCGGCAGCAGCAGATGATGTGGGGGGCTTCACGGACCCCGGTCGTCTGATGTGATGCCATGGGAACAGTGGGGACCCGGAGGTGGCACGAATGGGGGCAAGCCAGAGAAAATCTTTAAGAGAAATTTTCACTTTACTGAGCAAGCCCGATTGATTTTTCATCTCTATTGCCCTCTGCGGTTTCCTGTTGTTTTCATTGCTGCTGTCTTCCTCCTTAATGGGCTCTTGCACGGCAGCCATGACGACTTCAAATCATACATATTCTACTGCATCCCACATGGATGAAAATCTGCGACCGTGAACTGAACACCTCTTCTCTTTAGCCTCAATAGAAAATGTTGTGTTTGTTTCTGGGAGGAAAAGGATTTTCCCCAGAACCTGAAATGCTCCCGGCTAGCCGCTGATATCACTATGATGATAGCACGGGTGACATTGTCATCACTGTAAGACTCCAGAGATCCAACCTGCCTGCAGTATTGACTTTGTTTTCTTCTCTTAGTTTGATATATTTTATCTGTATTCTTTTTCTCTGTTGTTGTTTAAGCTTTCAGAATCCTTACACTGCATTTCATTAACAGGGTTTTTATTTGTTTTGTCTTCCTTTCCATCATTTGTGATGCTCTCTGAACTACACTAACCTGCATGAAAGGTGCTATGCAAATAAAGTTTGACTGACTGATCGATTGGTACATTATGCAAACATCAGACCGTCTTGATTTCCCTCTGCATACCCTGAAAATAATTCTGGATGACATTAAATATTGAGGAAGTTGTTTTCCCCGCACACTAATGAGATGTGTGATAGGCTGCATGGTTTGAACACCATGTTAAATGAGCCAATGTCAATGACCCACTCTTCACTACAGAGAGAAGACTTAATCATATTTGCATAAACAAGCCAGAGTTCCAAAACATATGCAAGTTTACCACTTGCACTCTGGGAGATCAGTGGCTTTTGATGTATGGATCCCTCTGCAGCCACAAAGCATATATAGGAACAAAGCCCATTTGCATTTAAGAATTACCTACTCCCTTCCTGCTCTCTAAACGGCTACTGTGATGAGAATGGGGGAAGTTAGCGCAGAATGGATAGGTGGGTGGTAATGAAATTGGAGCAGATTCAAATATGCTCTTAATTTCAGCCCAGCATTTATGAAACATTAATGAAGAGAAGACGTGTTGCTGCAAAAAACTCTCCGGCTTGGGAAAAGCAGACAAGGAGCAGAGTGAGGGTTTAAACATGTTGGGGGTGCTGGGATCATTATGATAATGAAGCTGATATGCCTCCTATATTACTTACCGCCGATTACTGCCCACTATGTAATACATCATACAAAACAGTCAGTGTGGCACCAACTGTGGCTCCCTTTCAAGCTGATAGCAGTATGAAAAATTGATGCACTCCTCAGCATCCATTTGCAGGAGTCTTTCTTAAGGAAAAGTGAATATCTGGAGCGTAGGTAGACATCCCCCACATGTATGGATAGGAGGTAATTTTTATTGAAGGCAGGAGGCTGCATATACACCCAGAGAGAGTAACTTAAGTGGATTGTGTAGCGTGAGGCAAACTAACCTCCACCTGTTAACGCTGCACGACATCAAACCTAATGAAAAGCCGAGGCCCATCCATCCACAGCTCTGTGGCAGCCGGTTTTCTCTGCAGATCTGCAGTAATTATGAGTTACAGCCTCGAGGATTTCCAAGCCAACCCTCCAAGGGAGTGGATGTTGTAGTAGTAGTAATATAGCTGCAGTTTTAAATGCGCGTCAAAATGCATGCATTATTAAACTCTGTGGGAATTTGTGGGAATAGTTCATGTTCAATCATGTGCATGTGCCGTTTCCGCATGTGCTTCAGCAGATATGTGCAGGCACCCTCACAGATCCAGCTTTAATGCTTAAGATGAGCACTCAGACACTCATGCCATAATAAATACGTCCTGACAGTGAGTGAGATGCGGGCAGAGGAGCAGACAGAGGAAAAAGAGGCTACCCGCCCCTACGGCAATGGCAGAATGAAATAGACAGTCAGATGTGGTTGAAAGAAATTTGAGGAGGCTTTGCTCTGGAAGCTCCATCTTTTGTCTCATCTTCACTCCAAGTCTGGCCTCTGCCGACCTCTGTCATCACTCCAACTAACAGCCGCCTGATACTGGATTTCATCACAGACAGAAGAGTAATGACGAGGAAGGTGCTGACTGATGGAGGGGGGGCTGTCCAGGTCACAACAAGGACTGGCAGCACTCTGACTCACAAGTATTAAGAATAATGAAATGATAATTCACTCGGATTTCTGCGCACAGTACTCATTCAGTCACACTGTATTATTATTCATGCATGTGTGAATAGAAATATGAATAGAATATGACTCCTAACTGACTTTAATTAAATTTAGATATATTAATTTTAAAAATGTATAAGTCTACTCTATATACTATGAATATAATTAAACATATCAAATGAAAAGGGGAGGTGTATAAATCAAGGGTTGATATTGCAGCATATTTAAGTTGCTCGTGTACCTATAATGTGCCACAATTCATCTTAACTGATTTAAAATTCACGTATTCTCAGAGGGAGGGAGAGAAATGGCGAACAGCAGCGCGTGCAGGAGGGGAAGAGAGAGAGAGAGAGCGTGGAAGAGGGGGGTGGCGTGCCAAGGGATTGGCAGGAGTGACAAGATGTGACAGTGAGCACATTGGCTCGCAGGGCGTTTGCTACTTTACACTCCAATCACACAGTCCCCCTGTCCCCCAAGACATTTTAATCTGATCCCCCCGACCTAAGGAGACGAGAGCACCGCACAACGTCGCTCGGAGGAAAGGCGGGAGGACGCCACTGAGCCGGGCCACAAGATCTTATTTCCAGCCTTTTCCTTCCACTTACGTGGATGGGCCTTTAATTTCATCACTAAAATGGCACCTATGTCTCTCTCTCTCATTCCATTTGGCTTCATGCAGTGCGAATGAACGGATCACCCAGGCTCGGCCTATGCACAAAACTGTGCGTGTGTGTACACGCATGTGAGCGCGCAGCACTACTTTTGATTGGATTAGTCAGAGAGAGACATCCATCCTCTCAGGCTCGCCCCTCCTCCGCTGGTAACGGGCAGCATTATCGATTTCGAACAGCTCCATTTCCTCTCTGCGTCCAAACATATTAGATGCTCTCACACAAACTGGCTCAATCCCCCCTTCTTCCCCTCTTCTTTGATATCCCCATTTTCCTCCCGTTTTGTTGGAGTTGTGTTGCGCTTCTGTGTCTTTTCCAACTAATATTCTTGTCTTCTATTCTATACCTGCCCCTGTCTCTGCTTCTTTCCTCCATCTTCTATTTTCTCTCTGACTCTTTTATCCTTCATCTATACGTCATCTTGGGCCTTTACTGCTGGGAGCACTATTCTGCTGTCAATCTCTTTCCTCCATGCCCTCCATTTAAAATTAGACTGCGGGAAAAGTGATTTTACTAGTTGGAGGGATCAATTGCCATTAATTGCCTTTGGGGAGGAGTCATTTTTGGCAGGGATGCGAGAGAGAGAAGAAATGCCACCGAGAAATTATGGCTGTGCTGCTAACTGATGGTGACAGAATGGGCACAACCAATCACGATATGGAATGCATTAAAGAGTCTTTTTTATCTCCAAACACTCTCTACAACACTTTCAAGTATTAGATAAATTTATTAGTTTAGAAATGTTTTATATGGGTGGAACACTTTTCGGATTACTGTTGATACATGCTGGCAGAGTAAAATATCTTGTCTTCCCTCATGCATTTTGAAAAGCCTGCTAAGAAGCGGCGTGGATAAACAACAGCAGACAGATGCAAACGGTTGTTTCTCCTGGTCTAAGATGAATATGTCTCTGTGTTTGTGCAGGCTCTGTACCCGAGCCCAGAGGAGGGCTGGCAGATCTACAGCTCGGCACAGGACGCAGATGGGAAGTGTGTCTGTACCGTGGTCGCACCGGCCCAGAACATGTGTAACCGCGACCCACGCAGCAGACAGCTTCGTCAGCTCATGGAGAAGGTGACAGCTGCCAATAAAACACTCACTCAGAGACAGGACTGTGACCCGCACAAACTGCCACGCTGCACCGAGCTGGTGGACGGCACGATCTGTCACGTACAGACTGCTCAAGTCGAATCAGATCCTGCCAACAGTCGTGCAGACAAGGCAATCTGAAGGCTTGACACTTTTGGTTGAACATTTTTTTCCTTTTGCCTTAGAGGATTCACTGAAAAATTTAAATACACTCATTATCTGCTCACCGATGGGTGAAGTGTCTGAGTCCACAAAACCCTTCTGGAGTCTCAGGGTAAACAGTGTTCCAGCTGAATCCAATACAACTGAAGTAGCCCGCGACTTCAGCTGTAATAAAACCACATAAATAACACAGCATGCCTCCATACTGTCTGTTCAGTCTCGCCCCGATGTTCATATTCAACGCCAAACAAGGTCATTTAAAGACACTTGGAGGCACGTTGTGTTTTTCTGTTGTTTTAATACATCTGAAGAAGAGGTCACACTTTACCCTTAAAACTTCTAAAGTGCTTTGTGGACTCAAACACTTCCCCCATCGTTCCTTCGGGTGAGTATATAATGAGGGAATTTGAATTTTGTCCTAAACGTGTCCTAAACGTACCCCTGAAATTGGATTCATTGAGCCTTGGCCTAATAAGTCTTTTATAGATTTCAATGCATAAGATAGAAATAAAGAAATGAACCGTTTCACAATTTAGAGAAGATGTGAAATGCTTTGTTTGAGTAGTTTCACGGTAAATGCAGCGTACACTCGGACAAGATATTACCAACGCAGGCTTGTGCAGTAATCATATCAATTTTTTTGTGCATTGTTAAATCTGATACAACAAATGGAATGGCACACGAAAACATGTCCATGCATACAACCCTGAAGGCTGTTACATGCTTCAGCAACTAGACAGTAAATCTATACACTGTGAGGGTTGTTGGCCTATAGTGCAGCGCTGTGTGTATGGAAATGTAATCCCCTGCAGGTGTCTACTGAACAAACACAAAGGGATCATGGGTAAGTCTTTCAGCCTGCTGCTTGTTGACTCTCCTGACCTGTTCCTGCATATATTGGTGGTTTGCAGGACTAAAATCCGTGTCTAAATAGATAATAAAATAAACGGAGAAATGATACTTTCTCTAACCGGGAGAACCACACTGTTGTTGCCAGGTCTGCAGCTCATTTACACCAGAATTGTTTTTTTGTTTTTTTTCTGTGGACAGTCAAAGCCAGAAAATGAGTGGGTGAGATAGTGGGAGCAGACACTGATGTGGTCTTGTGAGGAGGGGGGCTGGTAAATTGAGATGCTGAATGGGCTCCCAGGTCCTGATGGATCAATGGAACACCTGAATTCACATACCGCGTTAATTCTCAGTGAAGTTTGCCTGCTCCCCCGATGCTCTCTGCCTGCCGCTGTTTCAAGCTCATGTTCATGCCGACAAAACCCACACTCATTCACACTTTAGAAGCAGCGGCTTCGAGCAGGCAGGAATATTCTGGGAACCAGACAAAGTGAAGCAAGCTATTCAGAGAAAGGGACTGCGTTCAACTCTGTATTTCACCATCCACCATGAATTTACTAACACAAGATGATCTTGAACTGACTATGACTGTTGGTGCAGATAAGCAAAACCTGTGGGTAAAAAAACACTGAATTATAAGGGGAGAAAGAAAACCTGCATGATTTATTTGTTCAGTTTTTGTCAGAGAGGTGACGATAGCGACTCTGAGGACAGAGTTCCAGCTACTGCGCTGTACAACCTGTCACCTCTTACAATTGACTAAATAAACTTTAGAAATCGTGGGGTGAAATAATCACTTCTCTGACACAGTCTGAACAAATACTGCATTTTGCAGGCTGTGCTAATGCGGGACTTAGAGTTAAATGTTAGAACAGTTTGGATGTTACTGCGTTTACCAATGCACACAGACATCGCCTTTAGAACAAACATTTAGAATGGCCAAAGGCTCCCCTGTCTAATACAGTGCACGGCTCAGCCTAATGAGGACACCTGGGGTCAGCCCCGTTTGAGTTGCCCACAAATAAAGAGCCACGAGTTAAAAGGCAATGCGTGTATGTGCACAGAATGGAATGGAAGCATGCTCTCGAAGACATCCTCATACGAACCCAGAGCGCATGAGGGAATTTTTTTTTTTTTTTGCAGACCAGATTCACAAAGGCTCTCGCTGACACAGAAAGCCAAGGATACACTAACAATGTCAAAACCGCCCTCTGTTAAAAGAATGTAAAGTAGCAAGCGAAAGCCTGTGTTCAGCTTTCTGCGGAGCCAGACAAAACGCCATCCAAAGCCAAAGCTGACCCTGAAGG
The DNA here is from genome assembly GCA_016785235.1 of Pseudorhombus dupliciocellatus. Taxonomy (NCBI): domain Eukaryota; kingdom Metazoa; phylum Chordata; class Actinopteri; order Pleuronectiformes; family Paralichthyidae; genus Pseudorhombus; species Pseudorhombus dupliciocellatus. Next base: position 341,034 of record JAFBJW010000210.1, on the reverse strand, counting down.
GCGGTGCGGTGAGAATGCTCGCGGCGCAGACTTCTGAACACCTTGCTCTCCTTTGACCGCTCTGTCTGACTGACTGAGCTAAAGTGAGACGGGGGGGGGGGGGGGACTGAGCTAAAGTGAGGGGGGGGGGGGGGGGGGTATCCTCCATGCATACACAGAAACACACTTATGGAAATGGGGCAGACACCTGGACGTGACATGAGGGTGGAGGTTGGTACAAGACTAGTTATAGAGATTCTAAACTGTATATTTACCCCATTTAACTCATGAACTCCATCTGAACAACTGTCAGATAGTTTTAATTGGAAAAGACAATATTTACTGACTAAATGTTCCCCGGTTAGTTCATAAGATGAGTGTGATATAGAAAACACGCTGGACGCAAAGTAAACAAGTGGGCTGTCAGAGTGCAACACGAGGCATTTGGCCCAAAACAGACTTCATGCCAATTGGTCACCTCTGTTGTGTTGGGACTGTTTGTGTTCTTGTTCGGAAAGCAATTTGAATAAATTCCTCTGTGTGCTCAGGGTTTCAGCTGCACGCGTGGGAGGGTGTCTTATCTGCTGCATGTGGGCTATTGGATGTACATCCGCACACGTGAGCCTCCTCCTACATGCGCCGCAGCCCTGTAACATTTGTCAACGTTGGGAGGATTCCTGGCCAGTTCAGCTCAGTGCATGGCGCAGGAGATGAGGGGGTGTATGAAACAGTAGGCTGGTTATGCAGCAACAGAGTGGGCTGTCAAAGAGTGAGCAAGCCGGGCACTTAGTAACACAGAGCAGAACTGAGGACCGAGATCCAGTAAACGCCGACTTTACACCACGCTTGTTCCTCCACGACTTACTCTGTTTGCCATACGTCTTCAATCTATCTATTAACTTGTGGGCACAGGCATCGTGACACTGCGCCCTTATTCTGATAGCAGTGGGAGAAAGGATATTTATAATCCTACTAACCACCAAAGTGGATCCTGCTGACTTTTATTGCATAATATATGCATGTGTTGTTCTTTTTTATGTATCGCCCTGATAGATTCTGGCAGCTGTGCCGCTTTCTCAATGTCCTCACTTTTTAACTGGGTTACTCTTGCTTTATTGTTTCTTCTTTTTTGATTTGCTCATTGCTTGCCTGTTTATTCTCTTTGTATACATTATGGATTTTCCCTAGTGAGTATTAAATGGCTCAGTTTAAGCATTATTAGATTTGGCTTTTCTTTTAAGTGATACTTGTGATTTTTTTTTTCTATGCAGGCTGGCTGACTGTCAAACTGTGATTGTGTTTTATTGCCATCCATTGTCATCCATCTTCCTCTCTTCTACTGTGTGTGGAGCCCAAGCTTTTACTTTACAGTTCAACGTGTTTGGTGCAACTTGAGGCGGCAGCCAGGATTATGTTACCTACCACTCATGAATTAAAGCAAATTCGAAAATATTTTTAAATGTCAAATATAGGAATGAGGAACTGCAAAAGGCTGGATCCCTTCTGGGAAATTTAACTTTCCATATCACTTATCCCCAGAGAGCTGTAAGCCTTCCCAGCATGCAGTGGGTGAAATTCAATGCGGCTGCAGTTTGCTGAAGGGCAAACCTCTTGCCTGACCAAGACATTCACCCCTGTGGCCATTTCAAAGATTTCAGTTCGCCTGACCTGCGTGGGTAAATACTGATATCAAACCTAACCTCCTCATGAGGTTTGAACAAATGATAGACTGAAAATCATCAAGTTTCTGTTCATTGGGTCACGCCCCACCCGTCAACAACATTTACATAATCCTGCTGACAAACAAACAAACGCGGCCAAAAGCAGGGGAAGGTGAAGGTAATGACAGTTCAAGAGTTGTGCATAAATGTCAGAGTTCTTTTCATTGTCAATTAGTGCACTCGTTATTCATCATCAGGGCTGTCTATAAAAGCAAAACCAGAATATATCCACATATTCTAATCATCAGCATCATTGGCTGTCATCTGTGTGCGTTTCTACACGACAGGTTCAGAACATCAGCCAGTCAATGGAGGTGCTGGATCTGCGGACATACCGAGACCTGCAGTACGTGAGGAACACCGAGAATCTGATGAAAGTGGTCGACGGGAAACTGAAGGTGGCTTCTGATAATCCCCGCAGTCTCAATCCAAAAGGTTTTCAGGTAATTGACTGTGGCCTCCTCCTCCTCCTCCTCCTCCTGCAACTGTGTATTACTATCAATATAAAACGCGTGTACTATTAGATGTGGCACTGCTTTTCCCACACCGACTCTGGCCGATGCACTCTCCTGCAATCTCCTTTCCCTCTTAACAGACAATAAAACTTTGTATCTTGATAGAGCGTCGTATAGGCATCGGTACACAAATTCAATTTCAAAACTATCTCGGAGCAGCGCGGAGGAAATTTGAGCAAATTCACATGCGCCTGAATTATTAAACCCATGGACCTTATAGTATTTCTCTCTTTACATCTTTCCCACTTTCCAACTCCATATACTTAACATTCTGCCGGCTGCTCTTAGATTACCGGCACATATATTCCCATTTATCTCTACCTTATCTCTCTACAAGCTAAGACTCAGCTGCCATTATCAGTCGGCCTTTTTGTCTTCCTGTCAGCCGGCTGTCTTGCCCAGACTTTCTCCATATTTCTCACACTCTTACAGATATTAGATGGACCATAAAATAGTTTGATTAAAAGATGCTTTGATAAATGCAAAGTGGGTTTTACCGCTGAGACGCCGCTCCAGCACAGGGACAAGCATGAATGGGCATGTTTTGCTTTCACAGTGTGTTTTATGAACACTATTCCATCGGCGGTAATGAAGATGTTTATGAAATTAGCCAATTCATCAGTAAAGCCTGAGATGACTAAAACGCGCAGAACGGTAAGCATTATATATCCCGCAACTTGTCTGAATGCAAATCCTCAATCCAATAAAAAATAAAAAATAAAAAAGGAGGATTTGACCAGAGCAGGTTGGCTGATGAATGCATGCAGCTCAAAGTTGCCAATGGCAGAGCGTGGGAGATTAACGAGACTGAATTTTCACGGCTTGAAAAGGGGAAAATGAGATTTATGATGCGGCGCCGCAGGGCTGAGAGCAGCTCCATCACCAGATTTACGATAAACCTTAACAAGGAGGAAACAGCCCCTCCTGTGGCGGCCACACTTTATTGATACCCCCTTTTTCTCTCCGGAGCCCTCTAACTTCGTTGGAGGCAGCCTGGCTCTCCTGCTGCTCCCTGCACTCCTACCTGAGAACACATTGTTCATTTTATTTCGAAACATATGAAGCAGCGGTGGCATTTTTTTGCCTAATTGTTGACTAGAAGTAAAACCACCCGAACCTGTATACATTCACAAATGGTGGATGTTTAATTGGTACAGTAAAAAATAAAGTGTCTGCAAAAAATATTTCTTCTGAAAGATCAGGGAATACATGGAATCACAGTAAATTAGACCTTGGTGCAGCTCAGCTCATAGTCTTGTGATAAATCCAGGGTGGAACAGATGAACCATCAGGCAACGATATGAGTTCCTGAGTGAGAGATGAGCCCTGAACCAGACGCAACATCCAAAGATTGAAAGGCCAGCCCCTCTCCACACAATCTCTCGATTCTGTACGGGTTTAATCTTCTTCCCTCTTTGCGTCCCCATGTCTCCTTCTCTGTCACTACATATCTCAGGAGTTAAAAGACAAGGTCACCCAGCTTCTACCCCTGCTGCCGGTGCTGGAACAGTACAAGGCGGACGCCAAGATGATCCTTCGTCTTCGGGAGGAGGTGAGAAATCTGTCCTTGGTGCTGATGGCCATCCAGGAAGAGATGGGGGCCTACGATTACGAGGAGCTACGCCAGAGAGTCCTGTTACTGGAGACCAGGCTCCACTCCTGCATGCAGAAACTAGGTATGAAATGTATGCAAATGGTTGCAGGTTGGTGGGTGCACGGGCTCTGAATGCTTAATTCGAGATTCTTTGACAAATATCGTTGTGGCACTGAAACAATTAAGGTACAGCAGCGCAGGAAGGAGTTAATGATTAATTTAGTGTCATCAGTGGTAACAACCATCGTGTGTTGTCAACACTTCCACCGGGGTGAAGGCCCCAGTTATCTGCATACATGAATCCATGCATCTGCCTCAAAGCGTGGGATGAATAATTGATTGTGTTCACATGTAAAGTGTTAAACTGATGATTTTACAAAATCCCACATGCATAAACTGAGGCGTTTGCAGAAAAAGACCAAAGCTATAGTGTAGCCTTTGGGTCATTAGTGTTTCATTGTCTTCCATTGGTGTAATGATGATAATTTGAAGAAAATACTACTCAGTCGATTCCTAGATCATCACGTACGTGCTTTACAAAGCAAGTACACAAGAGGAAATTAAAACAGTGAGGGACATAGATATGTTAAAGACGTACACATAATAATATATTAATGAACCATTCCATTGGTAAATAAATATCCAGTAACTCCAGATTTTGTATGATTCCCTTTTTCTCTGAATGGCCCAGGCCATCGCCCTGAGGCTGCAGCGACTCATTAAAGGTTGCTGACAACAGTGTGTTCTAAACGACAACACACTAATTCTGACTCTCCAGTTTGAGGCTTTGAGTGGAGCTTTGGAGGGTTCTGTGGCTTGAGTCTGGCAGCTACTGTTTACTTGTTGAAACTCAATGACTGCAGGTCACTTTTATAGATTCATGAAGTAAACAAAACCACAAAACCACAGACCAAGCCAAAACCCCATTACCAAAATCGACATGTTTTTACATCACAACCTAAAATGAAATACTGCTTTCTGGAAATCCCAAAGCCGATTAAACAACAGAAAAACCAAAAGATAGAAAAACACAGATTCATATCATGAACTCTTGTTTCTATGTAAGACTTTATGACACTTTACTGCTGCCCTTCTTTGACCTCCAGGCTGTGGGAAGCTCACTGGCGTCAGTAATCCCATCACAGTACGAGCGTCGGGCTCCAGGTTTGGCTTCTGGATGACAGATACTATGATCCCCAGCTCAGACAACAGAGTAAGTCTCTCTTTCGAGCCACAACGCTCACACCTTTCATTTCCTACAACCTGCTTCATAGTTGGACACACAGCGACAGATAAAGCGGAACAAAAGTCACTTGCCGAGAGCAGGCGGAACTCTGTCAGTGGCTCAATGAAAAAAAATATCCCCCGCAGCAATGCTGCCATGATACTTAAGTGGCTGATTGACCGTTTTGCCTGAGCAGGACTTCTCTTGTGCTCTGGAGGTGGAAGAGACAGAGAGAGAAATGGGGATGCAAAGCTGAGTCACTGATGGATAGCATCCCTTTCCCTCCTCCCCGTCTTCCTCTGTCACCGCAACTCCCGTTGATTAATCACTTCATCATCTCTGCAGAGATGAATGACTTGTGTGGGCTAAAGTTTTCCAAATCACCCAGGTAATTACCAGGAGTGTGCTGAGATGCTGTGGATCCAGATGATATAGTAATGGCCTCAGCTGATTAGACATGACATGTGGTTTCGTATGGGCAGGCACATGGAATGGATAGAGATACGAGGGGTGGGCGCTGCGCTGGTGGAGTTGTTGGGCCTGGTGAGTGAGGGGGTGGGGGCGTCGGAGCGGTCGAGAGTGGATTATTAGCCATCTGTAAGGCAGAATGGAAACCGATGGAGTTCAAGAGGAGGGATGAGGGTGGCCTTTTTCATCTCCACCCTGAATCATCGCAGGCTTAATAGATATTGCCGGCAGAAAAGGTCAATTTTCTGAGAATGAATGTCCCGATCTTTATCTTTAATCACTCGACTTTCTCAGATCACATTGGAGTCTTTTGATCAATCGCTAATTAAAGGAACAGCCAGATACGTCAACGCACGCCACATCGGCAAACCGCAACAATCGGGATAATCATATTTGGGAACACATCTGACGACAAGAGGAGAGGAGGAGACAGGGAGAAGAGAAAAAAAAAAAAAAACACAGCGTCTTAATGTGCTGGAGCTTCAGCCTGGCTCAGCTCCTGCCTTCCGCTCAGCTCCAGGGACTCATTTAGCAGGCAGAGGAGAAACAATGCTTGATGCACCATAATCTCCCCTTCTCCATAATTCAGCTCCTGTTTACCTCACCCACCCCTTACTCCTCCCATACTCCCCCAGCCGCACTTTTATTAAAGTAAAGCAGCTATTTGACACCCAAGGGGGAAGCAGGAGAGCAGGGGAAGTTAGAGATATTGGGAAAGAAGTGCTTCAGAAGAATGATGGCTAAATCACAGCAAAACTTCTCACTGATATATGAGCGACAAAATAAATATCTAAGCCAACAGCGGTGTAATTGAATCAATTAAAAGCTGAACTGTGCTTCGACATAACCATTGAGGGAAATAAGACTGAGGACGCTGCCGGAGAGGGCCCATGTCAGTGGAGAGATCCGCTGAGAGTGCTTGAGGAAAAAGATAGAGCTGCTAAATGGATTGATTTTCTGTAAATGTGGACTGGAGAGGGCAGGGAGCACAGGCAGTGGTTGACTGCAAAGTGCACACACACACACACAGGCGAGATCAATAGTTCAGCGAAAATATTCAGATATTCACAAATGCATACACACACACACACACACACACACACACACACTTTGCTCAGGGCGATGCCACCAGCTACGATGATGGCAGCTGAGTTCTTGCAGAGGGCTGTGCAATTTATAGCACAACAATAATATCCTATAACCTTTAGACCTTCACATGAAACACTCGAGTTTCTTCCTTTTCCCGCCAGTCACATTCATCTCTCCTCTTCTCACAGGTGTGGTCCATGGACGGTTACTTCAAGGGGCGCCGTGTCCTGGAATACCGCACAATGAATGATTTCATGAAGGGCCAGAACTTTGTGCAGCACCTGCTGCCTCACCCCTGGGCAGGCACTGGCCACGTGGTTTACAACGGCTCGCTGTACTACAACAAGTACCAGAGCAACATCATCATCAAGTACCACTTCCGCTCTCGGAGTGTGCTGGTGCAGCGCAGCCTGAGCGGCGCCGGATATAACAACACCTTTCCCTACTCCTGGGGCGGCTCCTCTGACATCGACCTCATGGCGGACGAAAACGGCCTGTGGGCCGTTTACACCACCATCCCCAACGCCGGGAACATTGTCATCAGCCGCCTGGAGCCGCAGAGCCTGGAGGTGCTGCAGACGTGGGACACAGGTTTTCCCAAGCGCAGCGCCGGAGAGTCCTTCATGATCTGCGGCACACTTTACGTCACCAACTCCCACCTGGCCGGCGCCAAGATCTACTTTGCCTACTACACCAACACGTCGAGCTACGAGTACACAGACATCCCATTCCACAATCAATACTCCCACATCTCCATGATGGACTACAACCCCAGGGAGAGGGTCCTGTACACATGGAACAACGGACACCAGGTGCTCTATAACGTCACACTGTTCCAGGTTATTAAGACTTCTGGTGACTAAGTACCCTCAGACTGACCCACTCAAATAATGCTGTGTGATCAATGTATTGGGGGGGGGTGGTCACGGGTGGTGTGGGTTGAGGGGGTTGGGGTCAGTGTATGGGCATAGAATTGGATTTTTTTTTTTTTTTAAAGAATTTTAATCTTCATAGAGTGCTATTATTCACATTCTCATAAAACACTCCGACAGCAAGGTCCGTAAACATACAAAGACTGAGCGCTTCTCTTCTTTTCTGTTCTGTGGTGAGTAAGCATGGTTCTTTTTATTTGTGATGAGAAATAAATGTTAATCTTTACCATTCATGGCTTTGTGCTGAATTCTCACTTCCTTCACTGCATTTTGAACGAGTGAATGCCAGAGTTTGAAAATATGCAGCGTATTCCCAAGACCGGTGTTTCTTTCTTTCCTCTCAAATGCAGAGGGCACAAATATTTATTCCTTCTAATCTGAGGCATGAAACGGAAGCTGGTTTTCTGCATGAATTAGAAGGGCGCAATTAACTTTGTTAGAAAACAGCAAACAAAATCAAACAAATACCTGGACGATGTATTCGGATCAACTTCATAATTGAATGGATTCTTTCTTGGGGCCAGGTCCCAGATGTTTTCATGGAATCCAAACCAAACTAATTAACAAATTTAAACAAACGATCCTTGGCGGGGGTTAATATACAACTCTTAAAATTTGATAATACTAGAATAGTGTCTTGCTGATATTGAGTAGCTATTACAGCTGGGACATAAACTACTGAGGTGACAGCAAGAGGCAATTTCCTTGGCTGCATTGATCCAAACCTCTGAAGACGCTTCATATATCACACTACAGCACACGTCCTCACACGCGTGCGTTTTTCCAAGGTGGGCCGAAATGAAAGAAAACATCAAGTAAAACTGTGAACGGCAGAGAGGCACAAACAGGGAGGGAGATTGAATGTAAGAGGGAAATCTAAGGGCATTAACATCAGAGCTGAGAAACGGGCCTTCACACTTATTGTTGCTTGTCAAGCTCGAATCTGCTTTAATCCCGTTAGTCGCACAGCTCTCGTCAGCTGCAGAGCAACGGTCCAACACGAGGCACGCAGTAGGACACACGAAAGTCTGCAACTGCAGACCTTGCACTGCAGCTTTTCTTTTAACCATTTGTTACTGAACATCGAAAATAAGCCAGCAGCCCATCTTTATGGCATTTTATTCATTTCATTTAAAACAAGCTTTGTTGGGCTGTATCTGTTCTTTGCAGAGGATGTGGTGGACAAATATAAAATGAAATAGATGGGTCCACGTTTCTCTTCTTCGCCTCTGGAGCCATGGTGATCCTATTCATCCACGCTGACCTTTCTGTCAATAAAGAGAGCTGTGCTGGAGTGGACCCTGGTGAGTTCATACACAGTGGAGGCTGACATTTAAAGCACAACTGCAATACACAACAATATAGAGCATCCTACCGTCTCCACAGAGTGAGGAAAAATAAATGTTATAGAGATGTATCTACCACAATGCAGGTATTGATGTAGCTGGTTAATAAAGTCATTTTTAAATGGTTACCATGGTTCTGCAGTTACAGATGATTCTATACAACTGAGTGGGAGACAGTGATTTTGCAGAACTCCCACTTTCTAAATCAAAAACAAAGAGGCGGCTCCACCGGTCAGTCACGGTGGTTACTCATTGTAAAAGAACAAAAGTGTTTCACACGTTATCTTTTGGAAAAGTGTGGACATGAAAGTTTCATCGGAACACATAGTTGTTTAATGTCAGGCATGAATGGTTCAAACAGGCCCAACACTTTGCAGCCAACAAACTTTTCCCCTCAAGAGAGACAAGGCGAGGACATGTTGACTGCACACAGTTAAAGAAATCTCTGCCATCAAACAAACCATAAAATAAAAGTCAGCAGAGCGAAAGGACTCCACTCGTTTAAAAAATAAGGAAGGATGAAGGAACGACCCAATTACGTCCATATTCTGCTCACAAAAGACTAGGAACTAAAGATATGGAACCAAAAGTAAAGAACAATAAATGGTTTTCGTGTATTTAAACTTTAGGTGTAAGTAAAAACACTGATGCATTTAGTTACAATACAAAATAAATACTGGTCAAGTTATTGCCGCCCTCCTCATTATTTTTTTTCTTAAGAAATATTGTCTCTTCACCTTTTCCCTTTGGATTATTTTTTATTAGAAATCCGAATGTTGCTGCGAGGGAAATGGGCAAAAAGTAGAGCACGAAAGAAAAAGTTTGTTGACAACTTTTTTCATCAAAAAATCAATTACTGCGAGTGTCTGCTGCTAAGCAGTATAAGCATGGCCCGAAGCATTAGAGAGGCAAACATTCGAGTGAGGGCGGTGTTGTGTGCTAACTAAAGCTTAGAGCCAAGTGCCAGCGAGTGTTGTCATAATAACCATAAAGATCAGGCGCATTATGATTACGGATGGCCCCATTCCAGCATTGTATCACTGCATCAGAGTCAGGATTGATCGTCTCTGTTAGACGAGCACAACACACGATGAGGAGCGTCAGCACGTCGTCTCTACTCATGTGATCTTCTTTAGGGTGAAAAGAAAAGACGCTTGTCTGCTCATCACAGCTCGAGAGTTTCCCTTAAATGCAACATCGGTATTTCCGCTGATTTAAGGCACAGTCTGTGCTGAGACAGCCGCGGCCCCGAGACGTCCGCACCGCTGGCACGGGCCGCCAGTACAGAGACGGGCTGAAGCAACCTTGACGGAGGACGCGGACTAGTAGGAGGACTTGGTGATGCAAACTTGGTATAAAACACACAATCACATTTTCTAATTGTAAATGTGTGTAGTAACCGTTAAATAACTCATACTACAACGTGTAGCATGAGTCAACTGAGAGTATGAGTGAAAAACTGCAGTGCAATAAAAAAAAAGTTGCTAATATAAGATAGCAAGGATTAGTTATTGGTTTTGTGTCACCAAGCACCTGATTTATGTTCAGTACTAAACTGGAGAAAGTAAATTGGGAGAGCCTGGACCTACACGTGAAGCTTCAAGTTTTCCATGATGCTTTCACTGACCTTGAACGACAGACGGACAAATGACTTTCAAGTCTCCATTCTGAGCTTGAGTGAAAGTGAATCCAGTCAATGCAAAAGAGAAATTTGGCAGGCAGACAGTGAGTGAGGAAAACGCTTTTTAGAAAAATCCATGAGGAGCGTTTATAAACAATCACATGAGAGCTCTAAGTGGTACAAGAGATCAGATTCTAACCAAGTTCATTATTGTTTAAAGATGTCAAGATACAATACGTCGTTGACGCCAGAGGAGAATATCATCATGGATTTGGCATCTGGAGACAGTACAGCACGCTCAGTACAGAAAAGCAGGTGCGTTTTATAGTGCAATTAATAATTCAGACTGTGCATACCCAAGATACATCAGTGATATTTACTGCTGAGTTCCTCATTAATGCAGGAACTCTGATGGATAGTAAATATCTACTGTAAGCAAACTCCAGTGTGCATTGGATAGCTTTGGATTCCACCACATAAAACAAAGGAGTACCATTCTGGAGCTGAACTACTCATTACACATAATAGGAAACTGCATCTACTTCACCTTAAAAGACCCTGTGCTTAATTCAGCACTGGTGTGGAGGTCAGCAGCGACTTTGCCAGAACCGAGCTGCGCAGGACACAGAAGAAACAACTTTTAAATAAATAACCAACGCGGAGGATGTATTAATCTCCAAAAACAGAAACAAGAATTGTCCGTATGAGCATCCTGCATTAATGCAGAGCACATATTCAACAGGAACAATGGGCCACACACCAGGCGGGCGGTTTGATTTACTTAAAGTGGCTATAACCATGCATTCTCACATGCACTTGAACTGATTGAACGCAGGTACGGCCGCGAAGGCAGCGGTTTGAGGGGGAGCGATACGCGACAGCTCAACTCCTGCATTAAGAAGAGGCCCAGTTTCCATTTAAATCAAGCAGGAGGAAGGGTCTATATCAATGGAAGCACAAGCGTGTGCAGCTGCTCCTGAGATGCTCCTCTTTGATTAAATAGCAGGATACAAGCCGAGTGCATTTGCTGTCTGTCCCCGCAGCTCATAGAGTCGATATTGGCTGCTGCTGCCTCTACATCCTCCGACAGAAAGCCTCACAAATATCCCCTCTGGCTCCATATGTCCGCTAATTTGCGGCTTCTTTTCACATTCCTCACCAGCTTCCTCGTTGCTTGCACCGTCAGCAGCACTTGGAACAACACCTCCTCTCCTCCACATTCACAACAAACAAACACAGCCCCATCACTCTCTGGACATTTGTTTCCTCATGAGTAAACACATCCGACACTTGGTTTTCTTATTCCTCCTGAACATCATGTTCATGTTTGAACTTGATGCTGCAGTCTGGAGATGCAAAGCGAGACAGGAGGTAATTTTACCCCACTTAACTCCTCAGAGAACCCTTCTCATTAATTGTCTCTTTAATTGTGTTTTGAGCTTCCATGGATTCAGCGCTCACATCCCTAATGTGCAGGACAGTAAAGCAGAGCCATTCTGGCCTGAAACCACGGGCGATTCCATTTTACAACCCTGATGTCCTAACATCTCACACCTCACTGAGGCAGTAAAAATTTGCCATGAAAGAATGAGCTGCAGCTTCTCCTGGATGCCTGTTCTCTGTAATTACGACACCAAGCACCATGCAGCTGCAGGAACGATATGATGGTTTAGCTCTGAAATACTGACGGGGGGTCGAGATAGTAAATATAACCATCGCAATATCGCCACAAGCAGATACAAGCAGTGAGAGTCCAATGAGTTCAATAAGTGTGGATCAGACTGACTTTTGGATGGTTATTCAGAAAATAACTTGGAAGTAGAAAATCCTCACAAACATAACTTTGAAAAGAGCAAAGATCTGAATGACTTTTTGAATCATTCTCTGTACAATAAATGGGTATTTTTATACAACGTTTCAACACATTGCTAAAGAGAAATTCACAAGAAATACAATCCAGAGCCAGATGAACACACACACAAGGTGTCACCAGCTGCCTCTGCCTCCTCTCTCCCATTAACGGGATTTGATTGGCTATTATCTGGTGCCACTGCTGCATCAAATGCAGCATGACATCGTCCTTTTTAGAGTGAACGAGCACCAACACATAAGTGCATGTCCTACTAGAAAACGGTATTTGTTTCATATTCAGATTTCATAAAGACTCAACTGTTCAGGGGTGGAGGATCAAAATGAAAAGTGAATTATCACAGCACTCTCCCAGACAAAATTAACACAACAAATGTTTTAGTTCAATTAGCGAGGCAACTTTTTTGTGTGTCCGAAGGCTAAGCAATAACAAAAGACTAAAGATCAGAAAACTCACATTCAATGTTTTCAAAATTCAAACAGAAAAAAGAATCATTCCTCTTTAAGAGGCCGCAGTTCAAACTTCTTTTAATCTTTCCTGTTCCTGTAGTGACTCATGTTTTTGCAAAGGAAAGGCATTCATTTGTCGAGGGGGAAAAAAAAAAAAAAAAGGCAAGCAAGATTTAAGTTGTCACATTTCCTCCATCCCTGCTGCTTAATGATTTGTCCTCTCTCCTGCTTCTTACTGCATTTCAGCCGAGGACCACTTTCTTCCAGGTTAATTATACCATTTGCATAAACCACCCAGTCATGTATAAAAGATTTCCCATTGTAGAAGCTCTGTGTCCATCCATGCAGCAAGGAAGAGCTAAAAACATACAGAACATCGACGGCAACCGACAAATGAAACGATCAGCTGAAAGCATTGTCCAGTTCTGACCTTATTTTCTAGTCCAAATCTGATTTCGTGTATGAGAGAAAATATTTTATAGGCTAAAATGTAGCTGACTTGAATTTGCCTGCAGGGACAGCTAATTAAACAAGCCCAATTATGAATGAAATATTCAAGCTCCATTTTTGCACATTTGTTTGTGATTTAGAGCTGTGTTGACGAAACTACAACTGCACCAGTTGCCCTTTATCACCATGCGACATTGTGGATGGAGCTTGCTTCCAATATTGCTTCACTCCTACCAGATCGTGATGAGTGGCGGCTGCTTGACTCAGCAAAGAAAGGAGGGGTGTGATGGACGGATCGGATTGCACTTTGTCATTTATTGTAAAAGTAAAACATGACAACGCCCCCTTCCCCTTGAAAGTGAAACAGATGGTGTGCGACATGAGCCATTATCGTTCCCCTTCAGCTGATTTTACAAGCCGGATATGATGCTGATGATGGGGACAATCAGGCTGATGCTTACGGCAGAGACGCAAGAATCGGCGTTCGAGGTCGTTAAGACAGTTCAACCACCACCCCCCCCCCCGGTCGTTAAGACAGTTCAACCCCCCCCCCCCCCCCCCCCGTTAATCTGTGGAAGACGAGCTGAAATTTGATGGATGTTAAGCAGAACTTCTCTGTGCCAGCGGACATGCATGCCAACTCGACTTTTTGTTGACTTCCAAAAGAGTGTTTAAGCTCTGGGCGAGAGTTTTCTTGAGTGAGGCACTTTATTTATAAAACTGCGCTGGAGTCTCGCCGAGGTGACTGGGGGTGAAGGTCAACAGAAGAAAAGAACACAGGGCTTCGTCATCCAGATTTCTATCTGCAGTCGGGTATTGGCAACCAAAACTTGAAGGCGGAGAGGGTCTATTAAATCTACAGGGTTGTCAGTCAAGGCTGTTGACCCGAGACGCACAGCTTCACGGCAGCATTTTCAAACCAATATTTTCCCTCCACAAAACACCAGCTCTAATCCTCATCCATAGTAACACACCTGAAAACATCACATGATCGCCCACATGCACTGAGCACGCACATGCCAGCGTAAACAGACGTGTGCTTCAGTCTGGACATGTAGCTGATTCCTTGAAATATAGCTCCTCTCCTACACAGCTGAATGATTGTAATATAAAAAAAGAGCAGAATCTGAGGGCGTTAACAGCCGTCAGCCAAGACCATAGGGCTAATATGGGCTGTTTTATTCCTGCAGAGGGGCCGGGGAATAGGACTCAGGGAATAAGAGTCTGCCATTTAGCGAAAGGCTTCGTCATCATTTTCAACAGCTGGGCCCGTCCCGTCTTTAGCAGTGTGACGACGTTTATTCTTTGCATCAGCTGACTGTGCGTCTTGACTACTGGACTCACAGTGTAAAGTAACACTTAATCTGGACGCTGATGCATTGTATGTTTTACCATCCATTATTTTACTGGAGCTGCTTTAACAGCCTCTAGACACTGTGCCTGCAGCATGAGCATACAGACTCGTGGAAAATAGTTTTTTTTTTTTTTTTTTTCCCCCGAATCAGGATATTTTCAGAATTTACTTTATTTTATATCATTATTCTCACCTTCAACAGTTAAGTCGGGCAATTTGCATGCAATGGGTTATTAATACAGCTTTTTATTAGTATATACAGAGTTGATATTTGGCATCTATGCTCTGACTTTATCACTTCCCCAGCGTCCAACTCTCTCAGCACTTGAAGGGATAGGGGAGTGATTATAATGAACTCCCCAGGGGCTGCAAGTGGATGTCAAGGCTGGATGGGGTGAAAGAAATATAAATGCAGTGTCTTGATTACCAGTCAAATGCTCTACAGTGCCCCCCCCCCCCAAGTGGTACTCCACAGGACTCGTAAACATCTAGCCAAGCTGTCAATAAGTACAGTTTAATTTCAACACACGATGGCACGCGTGTCCATAATCCCTTTACCACTGGTCAAAACACAAACTTTCAGCGCCCACTAACTGGCTTTTATCTGCAGAGATAATGGATACAATCGACATTTGCTCCGGGGTCAACGCAGACAGGGTTTTATTGACTCCGGCTCCAATCAGCAGTGACGAAAACACGACACCAAGGTGACAAAGGCTAATTTCTACTTATTTTGGCAATCTCTACACCGACTCAGCACATTTTGGGCCACGGCCTTACCCATCTGCATTTGGTGTAAGAGGAGATTTAATCTCTTCTTTGATTATTTTGGGTGCCTTCTTCCATTGCCTTCAAAAACGGCATAGTGCAGCAACAATGGGAAAAAGACAACTAAAATCCATATGCTCATGTCCAAACATATGCCTTTGCCATTTAAATGACAGAAGGGCTGGGTAAGAAAATGTCAACTGTCCTGAACCAGCAGAGACACGTCTCGCACTTGTCAAATGGACATCAATTTGAACAGCGGAGGAAATTGGCTCCAAACGAAGCACAACTGGACAAAAGGAAATAGGTTATTACGGCTCCAGCACAGACCTAAATAAAGAGCGATTTGAAACGGACGAATCACTTACATATTTCATTTTTTTTTTCTTCTCTCTCATCACGGAGGTTAAGCTCTACTTAACCTGCTCAAATCGAGAAGCTTCAGAGACGGGGACAACGACTTCAAAGCAACACACATATAATGGATTTAAATAAATGCTGACTGTGGAGCAGCTTTTGTTCCAGGCAGAAGTGATGAAAACAGAGCTGCTGTAAATTTCAGGCTAATATTCCAACTTTATACATCATGATGGAAATGTTTATAAGAATATTGGTTTTCAGGCGGTGAGTTAAACTGGATCCATCTCATATGTTGTGTATGTTTTAACATTGTAGATACACTTTTTATATATTGTAAAGCTTTTCACTTGTTCTTAAGGTTTCTGTCATTATTTTTTCTCCGTTAAATACAGTACTTCATTTTGCTTTATTTCTCCCTCAATTTCCTTCCCCACTTAAAATGCTTGTCATGCAGATTCTTGTGTGGTGGAAAACGTTCTTGGCAGCAAATGATGTATATTCCGAGGACGAGAACTGCAGAGCGGCTCGAGAGCTGCAGTGAAATACAAGCGGCGTCGTATGGGGGCAAGTTCAGACGAGGGAACGGATGAGTTGAGAGGGAGACAGGTGGAGTGACAGACGGAGTGAAATCCAGGTTGGGGTGAGAGAGCGTCACATCACAGGGCCTCTCTACTGTATCTCATTCAGTCAAGGAGCTGTTCACCGAGATCAGAGGAGATGAAGGCGCCTCTCGGAAAGGGATCGAAATCTTCCCTCGTCCTCTCTCTGTTCTGCGACAAATGAGGTTTTCAAAAAAAAAAAAAAAAAAAAGAAAGGTACTCTGTCAGAATACGGGGGGAAGAGGAGGGGGGGGGGGGGGGGGGGGGGGGGGGGGGGGGGGGGGGGGACCATGGGAATGGCAACATAAGGGAGCCGTGCTATGTGACTAAAAGATAGGACTAATTGCACAGAGACCAATGGAGCAAATCTCCGAGGACCCTTTAAATGACAGTTCCATTCTGGTGAGGGTGGTTTGGTCCTGTGGATAATTTTATTCTTATGTTGCATCTAACCTGCCGCAGCTTATCACGTTCAGAAGGGGTCCAGAGGTAAAGGCGCCAGCTGCTCTAGTGGAGAGTGTGAGCACGTTCACACGCTGTGAAATAATCCAAACTGTTACCAGAACCTGCTGCTGCTAATTCACACCTGCCTCGCCGCATGATCGCAGATGACTGCACCTGAGAGCGAGCCGGCGGATCTTGGTCAAGCACACACAGAGAGACCTGACCAACATGTTTTATTAAAGGGGGTATTGTGCATCTAAGGAGACACCAAAGAAAATCAGCACGAGGATTTTTCAAAGGCTACGAATAAAACCTAGAAAGATGGCAACTGACAAATACAGCTGAGGATATAAATCATGCTGACAAACAGCCACGGAGTTTATCGCCTTGCTAATAAACACAAAGGCCAAACTTTCTGGAGGGCTTGATAAAACTACACACACTATTTTGTCAATTTTTTAAACAGTTTTCTTTTGCAACTCCCTGCTATTCCTACCAATTATATTAAAAACTATTTAATTTCTGTGACCTCTGAGACCCCCCCAACACAAACATGTTCCCTTCTTATATTTATTTTCTTGTAAAGCACACTGAGCTGAATTAATTTCAACAACAGTGCTATACGATTACAGCACATTTCTCTACTCTATAATTACAGTTGCACTGGTGTGTCTCATGAGACCAATCAGCAAGGTTTATAAATATCTGTGAAGCCAAAGTGTGTTGACACGAAATGACCCCAACACGTCTAATGTAAACAAACTGTGTTTGGAGCGAGGGAATTTTGTGTTTTTTGTTTTTTTTTATTTCACTCTAAAAACATTCCAGACCTCTTGTGTGACTTATTGATCGCGTGGGCGTATCACTGTTTTGTCTTGTGCATATTTTCCCTATAAAAATAAAGTTTGCTGTTGTGTTTAAATGTGCTCAGCACCACCAAATGTCTATTTGTGCGCTGTATCTTTTGAGGCATCTTTAAATACGGCACCTCTTTTCCTCACTCACTGTTACTGTCTCTCTCTCTCCGCCTACGGTGTGTGCTGAATTCCGCTCCAGGTTGAGAGATGCGTGCACGTTGCTCCGTCATGCTGCGGTTGTATAATGTGTAATGTCTATTCCGTTTTAAATGACGCATGAATCTTCGTAATGTCCACAGTATATTTGTCAAATGGTTTCACAATACCTCACACATGCATTAAAAACATATTTTAGAACGTTTCACGGCGTTTATGTAGCAAAGAATAAAAGCCCCAAATCGCTTAAGAAACAAATCCATGAGGGTGGATTTATAGTGGTGTGATTAGTTTTCCCCACACTTGCAGTAGGAAGACAAATCCCAGCACCGGTCGTTTGGGTGCGCAGGGACACCAAAGTATCTTTTTAATAAATATGCAGGAGCATTAGGAACTTTCCACCAGGGAAATGCTCCCTTTCCTTCGCCTCCACTGCTTTGCAACCAGGCCCCACCCCTGTCACCTCCAGAGTAACACAAAGTAAAGGTAATTACAAACAGTCGCTTCAGCCCCACCCGACCATAAACATTGCACACTACACGCACCATGCTACATTAATATGCAAATTGGAGCTAGGGCTGTGATCACGGCGCTTTACCGATCCAGTTATTAAATTAATTTCCACAAAGCAAGCAGCAGGAGCTGCTGAGGTAGTCAGTGGTTCTCCCCCTCTATCGTGGCATATTAATGAGCCTTTATCAATTTTGCATTCATCACAGCAGGGAGATGGAGGGGGACAGAGGATGCTGGCACCTGCCCTGTGGCAGGCCGCCTCGCGCTGCAGTCGCAGCCCTTCGCGGGGTCGTCCATCACCGGCGCAACGCAGGGACACGGGCAGCGGGATCTCATTCTCCTCTTGTCCCGTGTCATCGCTCTGCTGCTGCTGCATGCGCGCCTCCGTGCCGGGCTGGCGTGATCAAGTTGTTGCAGTGACAGCAACAGGTGATGTCACACAGCAGCCAAAATGCTGCAGTCTCGGAGGAGCGGCACAGTCAAACCGGCCGAGCTCGCTGGCGAGAGGAGCAGACACACACACACACACACACACACACACAGAAGAACGGACACTGCAAGGGAAAATAGAAATGGCAGGCTGCGGTTGATTTTGTTGATTCTTCTGACAACCACACACGGTCAACCGGCATCAGCTTTTCTCAATAACAAAACAGACGCCTTGCAAAAGTCAAACCAACAAAGAGGAGAGCAGCCAAAAATGAAGCTTTCCTCCTGGGTCCAGCATGGGAACTCTTTGGACCGTTTGTTTTACTTGGCTCCTTTTATTTGTATCTGAAGTGACCTTAGGCCAAAAAAACTGCGGGGGGGGGGGTGGCGTTGGCTGACCGGCGAGTATCTTGGAGATCACGAGGCCACGGGGAGCAATTATGTGCTTGGCGTTTATAGAAGAGAAATGGGCGAAGAGGTGAAAAAAGAGCAGACATCAAAAGCAGCAGAAAGCGAAGCAGGGAGAGGAGAGCAGACAAGAGAAAGAGCAGGAGAGAATATTAGCGGAGGCGGGAGCTGTAGGTGTCGGAAGTCAGGACTGAGAGACGATAAGAGGAGAACGGGAGCTGAGAGAGTTTTCAATGGCAGAGGAGTGGGTCTGTAAGTGCTACTGAGCGAGCGCACGTGAGGAAAAGTGGAAAGAACAAAACAGCCAACAGCTCTTCTCAAGTCTCCAGAGCACGCATTTTTCTGCCACGGCGATAACTCGCACTTCTAATACAGCATCTCGGCCCTCGGAGGCATAAATTTCGAAACGGCTCCGCGTCCCCAACGCATTGCTGCCCACACTGGCAGATACGAGCGCCGACGAGCTGGACCAGCGACTCGGTCGGCCTGAGTCTGGGGCTCGGCTGATAAGAGCGAGGTGGAGGAGGTCACCGAGCTCACTGTGTTGAGACATAACCGCCGGTCAATTCAATTTCCTTAAGGACACAGGAGTCCACGCCGCAATCAGAACACTTCATATCACACTCGGGCTCCTCCTGCCCTTTTCCCCCGATCTCATCGGAGGAGAAAGGGAGCGAGGTGTAGAGGAACGTGCAGGAAGGCAAAGGGAGAGACTTTGGGGGCTACCGCAACGGCCCAGAACATCTTAATTTCCGCGCTGCATTATTGTAACCAGTGATTAGGCTCTAACTGATCTCCAGAGGGAAAGAGGGGAGGAACATCAGACGGCACGTTCACAAACAGATTCAGTAAAGCTTTCGCGCTCAGACAAACAGCTCGACACTGCTGGGTACCGGGCTCTGTAAAGGAGAAGAATCAGCCTCTCCCCAGCGCTTTAATAATTCACATCAGTGTGTGCTTGACTTTCAGAGGAGACACACACACACACACACACACACAGGCCACCAGTGGATTAAACACCACGCCAGCTGCAACAGAGGGTATAGCGACAACGACACCAACCTTCCCTCTGATGCAGAGAGAGGAAGCAAAGGATGATACGGGGGGGTGGCAGAAATAAGGACAAAGTATACGAAAGCTGCAATCTAAAATTGACTGGAGACTTCGGGCCGCCTGCGGACACCCACAGACCTGGAACAAAATGAAAGATTTAAAGTTAGTATCCTCGGCAGGCTTCGACCCAAACAGTCACGATGTGTTCTTATTTTTGCAACTTCCTAATTTTAGACCAACCTCACTTGAATTCTTAATGGAGGCATGCGGTCACCTCAAGTTCAGAGCCTTTGCCCCGGGTTCCTGCAGTCATCCTTAAGATGTGATTATTTTAACAGCCTGATAGTCAGATTGTGGCCCCCGACTTTTTTGAATGTCATGTCGCCACTGAGGTCGATTAAATACCCAACATATGAGCCTTTTCTAATCATGTGATCAATATTTAAATGATCTATTTTGTTAACACCCCTGAAAACTACACCACAGCATTACAATTAGATCAAAATGAAAACTCCCTTAAAGAGTCCTGGTCCTGTGGTTATTTGTCATTTCACGAATCACGCGGCTAATTGTGTAGTTTGTGTAGTTGCGTCCGCAGACGGGGGCGACAGAAACTGAAATTGCGGTGAAGAACCCAGATGCCCGAGACGAGTGTAAACAGGCTCTTTGTCGCGGCGGCGTATTCGTCGGCTCTTGAAATGCAGAGTGTGACGGGATAAAAGGGTTGTGATGAGCAGCGGGGCTAAAGAAGAGGGGCTGATGAAATGATTAGTGTTTAGAAATGGAGAAAGGCAAGATATGCACCCGCAATCAAAGGCAGTCATCCAGCGCGTCGGCTGATTTTGACTGATTCAAACGCTCAAGCCTCTAGTGGTGGAAATCTGCAAGGACGTTTCTCTGAACACTTTCCCTTTATCCTTGGTGTCACATTCTGTGTCCTTCTCGCCGTCTCAGACACTTTTTTGTTTTTTTTTTTCCTCCTGCGGCCTCATGTGAATGCAGCTTCTAACACCGTTGTCAGGGAGAGAGCAGAGGGGATCTCAAGGCCGGCAGATAGTGCACAGATGGCTGTATCCATAACTTCGCAAAGATGACGGATCAGACTCACAGAGGTCAAAGTTTTGTTATATTTCCTATTGTTCCGCCGTTCCTCCCACATACCGATAACGCCCCTCTGAGGAAATGTGGGGCACCTAGCGATTATGTAAAGCTGTATGTTCCTGGTTCTTGTGAGGGGGGGTACAGAGAAAGACGGAGGCAGGAGAGGACGATGGGAGGCAGCCACAAACTTCAGAGAGCATCTCTGGGGCTTTATTATCAAACTTCAGCTGTGCAGAAGCAAACATGTCACACAGGTTTCCCTCCTCTGCCGCACTTCCACCCCAGTCCTCCATCTTCGCTGCTCTCTCTCGCCTCCTCCGCTACCAAATATGTGACTCATGACACCCAACCTCACCCCGGCTCGGCTCGCCCTCTGACCGACTGCCGAATTTGCTCTCCAATGTTTTTTCCGAATGCAGCAGCCCCTTCTGCGGGTCACCGCTTTGAGGCCTGAACCTGCCTGTTTGAAGGAGGGGGAGACGCAAAGCCCAAAAAGGATGTGGAGGAAGAAATGTGGCTCTTTCATGCCCAACAGGGAGCGAAGACACAGAGACGGGGGGGGCAGAAGCTGCACGTCTAACGGGAGGCTTGCGATTCGGAGGGCTTCACAGAGAGACAGCCTCTATGGAGAATACTCAGACACTGCCGCAGCAGGTCCCCCCCACTCTTTCCACAATCTTCCATCGCAATAAAAAAAAAGCAGCACCTGACAGCAGCTGACAGCTCCTACAGCAGGAGGCAGAGCAGAGGAGCATACGCGCACTTCCATGCATGAAATAGCGTTCTACACGTTATGTATAATTAAACCGCTGCCGCCATTAAGACATCATTTGCATTAAGTCTCGTTTGACATTGTTTTGAAGCGACGGCGCGGCTCGACATGGCGTGTTCATATGTGTGCATGTTTAGAAAAATCACGCGGGAGGCGGGACGGCTAACAAAGTTTCCCATGTGCCCTTTGTGTACACGGCGGACAGCGCGCAGAGTGAAATATGAATGGGGAGCGCTTACGTTGAGTGAGCGATTCAGGTCATCCTGCATTCTGATCTTTGTTCGTGATAGAGGAGGTCTTTCAAAAGGCTGACACTTCACTAAGTGAAGATCGCCGTTTAATCACCACTTCATCTCCCGCGCTTATTTAAAAAGAGGTGACATTATTGGGACAGACGTCACTGAAAAGAAAGCGGGACTGGAATAATCCCATAAAGCACAATGAGGTGGAGAGAAAAAATGTTTTTTTGTTTTTTTTTTTTTTTAGCTCAATCACAATAACCCCGTTGCTGTGACTCTGAACACTGGACGACGCCGGTAACTGGTTGGGTGGCTTTGAATTCCTTCCTCCCAACTTTCGAATCCACAGCTACAGACACATTTTGTTCCAGAAGGACGGCAAAAAGGTTGAAGTTAATGCGAAGCTTTTCCCATTCTCGCCATAATTTATTGAATTTAACTTCGCCGCGCTTCTCGTCACGGCGCCGCGAGCTGCACTCCGCCACTCACATAACAATTCGCCGCAGCATCCAGCGGAAGCCGCAAACTCAGATCTCTAATTATAGACTGCGCTTGTGATTAGCACGGCCTCTTTAAATAGGTTTTGTCCCACTTTCTGTGCATATACTGTTTCTTATATTCATATATCCAGATGCAGGAGGCAGCAGAGACATTTAATTACCTTCCCAGCTGCCCCCTTCCACTCACGCGCTGATGCACGACCACAGAACACGGCCGCTTCCAGACTTCCAGGTATGATATCACTGGTAAAAAAAAAATGAATCCTGTTGAATTTGTTTTTCTTTGTCATTACAGGTTTGTAGCTCAAATAATAAAGGACAGAAAGAACAGCACATCGGAAAGAAAGGCAGAGGTGTGGCGACAGCAATTAGAAAAACAAGGACAAGGTCAAACCATTACACAAACACTCAGGCAACCTTTTTAATTAAATGTTGTCATGAATAACAGATGAAACAGAACACTGAAATTCTGCTTTTGAGAGATACTTGATGTAACTGGAGAGAATACAAATCACGATGGAATAAGCCTCTTCACAACAAGTTAAACTCCTACACCGTCGCTCCTCTTCAGCCATAAACGCAGGACAGACACCGACAGAAAGGAAACAGAGGTGTTCCATAAGGAATATTCTTGGCCATGAAGTCGGGCAATAACCACTTCTCCGAGTTTCAAGGCACACGTTCAAAAAAAGAAAAGACAACTACATCTATAATTGGGCTGCGTCCATTTCTCTCTCTGTTATACAACACCAGACTCTCAGCGAGGCAGCTTGTGCCAGCATCATCTGTGATGTCAGCAGGGAATAACACTTATAATGACACAGCAATAAACAATGCTGCTCCAACAAGAACCTCCACCAGCCAATATGGATGCGTGACGTTAAACATTTCATCTTATCTTAACTGTTCGTTTCAGAAGTGTCCGCATCGCGAGTTGGCGATTGAATATTGTTTGTTGTCGTGCCACTGAGGCTCATTTGAATTTCAATTTGCCGTGGAGCGCAGCACTGGGTTGGGGGTAAGTCTAAGGCATCGAAGGGCAAGGCAGCAACAAGTCCAATCACTCATAGATGAGAGTCATTTGTCTCAGTCTGAGGGGCACTCATTCAATTATTCTTTAACTATTCGCTTCGAAGCAGAGCAAGTATCGATTCTTTTCGCTTAACACCACATCAGGAGAGCAGACAATGAATAAAATGTTCTCCCAAAAGCCTCGGCGAGGCAGGTACCAACCGTTATCATACCAGACGCCAAGACTGATGGACTGCCGTCACATCCGCGGCCTCAGTCTGCTGAATTCTTATTCCAAAAAGCTCAGACGTCCGCTTCTCATCTGTGCGGGTGTAGTAGAAAAGTAAGCGACCAGGAGAGACACTCTGATTTCAGCGTAGCGTCAAACTGTCCGAGTGTGTCACACATGGGGTCAGGTTTGTATCACCGGCCGCAGAGCGCGGAAATGACAGCTCGAGACATTTGGTCACATCAAAACGGCGCCAACTGAGGCAATTAGGATCTCACACAACAGCTGTCAAAGCTTTTCAAAGCCTTAAAATTCGGCTGCTTTCCTTTCAGTTCTTCCCTGAGCATAATGTGCACGTACATAAAAGGTAAACAAAGATTGGAAAGGCAACAAAGAAGAAGTTGGGCTCGCCGGAGCTGACGGAGCTCTGCTGCTATAAAGTTTCTCTTAGAAGGATGATGGGGGGGGGGGGGGGGGGAGACGAAGGTTTATTTATTTCCCGACAGATGTGAGTCATGTCATTTTGGAGGCTGGCGACAGAACAACGAAAGTAAACAATTTTCTGAAGGGAGTTGCGAGCCCGGGCTCGGCTTGTTTGCGTACATCACGTACTGTATGCGTGGGCGTGGGCATGAGTTGGCAGGTGTTCATACATGTGCGTGGACAAGGAGGGCGAGGAGGAAGAGCGAAGAGGAAGAGAGTGACAGCCAGCAGAGGAGAATCGGTGTAAATTGTGAGGCCGTAAAATTGCTGACTCGCGTGCGGCGGCTCCAGTTGCACCCCAGGAACGCCTCGGAACCCCCCTGTGGCGACGCTGCTGTTGAGGCTGTTTACAGCTATTTGTTATTTTCAGGTTTATTAATGTTCTCTTTCCTAGAGCAACTAATGCAGGTAAAGAGTCAGTGATGTGCTCCCTTATCAAGTCTCATTTTTAATCAAATTAACCAAGAAAACTTGGCTTCACTTTCAGGCAGCAGGTTGCCCATGGAGATAAACAGTCTACATTATCCACCAGTTCCCATCTGTAGAATATGTAGAATACCTCCGTTGCTGTTATCCAAAAAAGATTTAAGGGCCAGTACTTAATTTGGCACAAGAAAGAAAAGACTGAGAAATTCTCAGCAGGAGAAAGTAAAAAAAAAATGCATGTACTCCACTTTTCCTTCCTTTAACCATTCTATAACTGTAGGGAAACAACTCTGTGCATGCATGAAAATACACATTTCAACTGCTGCCATGTTTGCAATCGTAAACAGCAACCTAAAAAATCTCAATTAGCACCAGCTCCAAGGGGCACTGGCTTGTGGAAGAGAGAGAGGAGGAGAAATGGTGGGATGTAGTGTTGGGAGAATAAGATATTGTGTTGAGGCAAATAGCAATGCCATTTCAAAGTGTATCTGGACAGAAGCCACAGAGCCACCAGGCAATATGTGCACAATAACCCTGAGTAAACTGCCACAGCAACAGCGTTGCATTATAAGTCAGACGGTAAAAACTGGTGGACAGTCTCCACATATTGTCAGTGTGGCCAGATAGCCAGGCTGTGTGCAGGCACCTAAGATGGAGAGGAATGTAATCTGTTGAATGAGACAAAGCTTTAAAATAAAACTCATTTCTCCCCCTTTGGCATTGTGCTTTGTCTGCAAAAATGAGGATTTGCGGCGACTTCTCAGGCACTCAGGGCCACTGGTGAACAGAAAGAGTTATTATTCACATCACAATAGTCACACACACACACACACACACACACTAGCTCACAGGTCCCTTTGCTGCACTTGCTCATCCATTGCTATTCAGCGTCTCCTCCTGCCTGGTCCTTTATGGCTCCCAGAGCAGCTCTTGGGCTGTGTGGTTACAATAGGTATATGTCTTCGTAACAGCCTATGCATATTCAGAGACCAATAATAAAAAGGAGGGGCAGGAGCAATCAGACAGTGGGTGGGCAAATCTGAAATCAACTCTTTCTGGCAAGATATTGGGATGTCATCAAGCTCTTTGGTGTTAAGGCTCATCGTTGATATGCACACAGGTGTGAATGGAACCCTCTGTCTGTCCTCTGTGATCGTCTGAGCATTATGCCAAGAAACTGAGGCAGTGGAGCCAATAGTGTGATCAAGATGATCATCGGACACGGGGGAGAAATGTCAACAATAATTGGCAAGTTATCTGGATCACCGTTGTGAGAAACCCTCGACTCAGTGCTGCCCTCTTGTGGTTGTGTGGCGTAACAACCATTCCGAGAACACATGGAAATCGTTTGAAACTGAAGCGTCTCTCATCTCAAAGTTAACTGCGTCACCTCATAACTGTAATCCCAAAAAAGGACCACACCAGTGTTTTTACACACTTTGTCCATTTGGCTTCAAATACACTCCACATTCCTGCTGGCAGTTCTTCGAAGCAAATCACAGTATTTCCGGATATTTCTTTGCATTCTGCTCTCATTGCAGACCGGCATCGGTTGCCTGTCATTAAAACTGATGTCAACATGCACTGCAGAAGCACCGCACTCGCTTGATAAGTAATTCATTTAACCACCAGCTTGTATTCATTTATTTTCTCAAAAAGGTGCATTATGATTTCATGACAATCCAATTTAAAAAGGCACGAGGCGAATTCGGGCTGCACAAAACCTCCTGCACCTGAGTTTGTCTGAACACGCGCAAACATATTAGATTTGAAAAAAGCAATGAAGTAAATGTTTAAAATCAATGCACTGGCACGTTTTGACATAATTACATTAACAACTGTTTATTTTAATGAATATGCATGTTATGCATTACTCCCTATTAGAACTATTTATTTTAAATAGTAAGCAAGCATCAACATGCGAGTTCTGGCTCAGACAATAGCATTAATAAATCCATAAATCTATTGAAGAATAAGACTTGTCTGTTTTCTATCTTCACGGTCTTTCGTGAAAGCGTATCCTGTCAGTGCATGTCAAATTTAATAGAAGCCTGGCACAATAACAGAGTTTGAAAAGGGCAAGCTCACTGACAAAATTACTAATAACTTCTCGAAACACAAAATTCAAAAACATATGCTTTATTTAATCTGTGTGTGCGCGCGCGTGTGTTCCTTTGGAGAATAAATGAGAATGATAGAGGGAAATATGGACCTTGAAGAAAGAGAAAAATAGGAGTTTTGATCACCATCCGATATGATCTGTCTCATGCATAATGAATGATGGAGAGGAGGGCGACTGGCTCGCTCAGCCATCTGCAAAGGCTGAAACAGTTAAGAAACCGAAGGCATGTGGAGAGTCATTTGCATACGGGTTTATGGATTAATTTATGGGATAATCAGGAGTTACTTTCAGCACAGGGATGTTTAATTAATGTAGAGAAGATTTTCAGATGCGCTACAATGAGTCACATAATTTCGGTTGGACTATTTGGACAAGCGGTCACACACCCCCAGGGCTCCTTTTCTTACTAAGCTCGACACAGGCGAGTAAGCACAGGCAAGAGCGGCGGCATCACCACGGAAACCACAATCACCTGGGAGGGTCACAAATAACCACAGGAGCAAAAGAAAAGAAATAATAAAGCAGAAGATTACATACCAAGTTAAGACTGAGCTCTGGGCATGTTTTTGAGTGTGATTCGATTTGCAATCATTAAAGTAATTACTTATTCTTCTTCTGACACGCACAAGGAATAATGATGTATGGAGCAAAGAAGGAAATCATGACCATATAAAGGCAGGAAGAGCAAGAAGTAGAATGTAAAGCATGTTGCGTGCGTGAGAGAGAGAGATAAACACAGATTATGGGAGAGAAAAACATCCCACCCTGTTTGTTACAACATGATGGAGCTCATTGGAAAGAGAATCTGACAGGCGTGTTTAATTTCCCTGCAATAACTGAAAATTGAATGTAGTAGATGAACACCGACAAGGCTTTTCATCAAAAGTAAGCGCTTATGATGAGATATCACATGCAGTTAAAACATGAGCCTTCGGGGGAAGTTGCATCCGAAATATAAACAAATGTAATTAGCGTATATGTGTTTCTATGTATGTAACAGTAAATGTTTGGTTTAAAGTTTCTTTATTTGTTGTCGTGATTATCCAATATTTGGTTTACATGTTTATCTTGATTGTTTTGGGGTGTTTTGGTACACGGTCCACAGAGCCGGATTCCAACACGCGTACCAGTATGTGAGAAAGCCGCACTCCTGCAGGAAGTGTTTAAAGTGCTTTTCCACCATCCCCACCGAACCCATTATACTAATTTGTCACCTCAAGGCAAACAGGGCCTGTTGCATTAACCTCCAAGAGAGTCCCTGGCTGCAAAATAAACAGCTAAAAGCAGGAGCAGCCATTTCAATTTCATTCAGGGCTGGAATTGGCTGCATTTTAAGATATATTTAATGAAGATAAAAAAAAAATAAAAAAAATGAGGCCACTGAATTTGTATTGTAATTTCAACGTCACACATTATGTGCACAAGCTGTGCAGAAGAAACAAAACATGCATTTTATTCGAACGTGTCTGCCTGTCGAATGATGTATTGGAGGATGTTTATTTCCTGTACGGCAAACATATTAGCATACATTTAAACTTGTTATCCCTAGATTTTATTTCCAACAGATAGTGGCGTGTATCTTACTCCTCTGTAAATAACAACCACTTCAGATGCTAACAAAGTTAATCCTGCTCGACTGAGCTATTTTCTGAAACAGCAAATGCAGATAGATGAAAGTGTATCAGCTGTTGATGCAGAACACTGAGAAAGATGAATATTTATATAGAGGGACACATGGGAGCGCCCCCCCCCCCCCCCCCCCCCCCCCCCCCAGCCAAAAATGCAACCAAACAATTCTCTTCCATTCTTCTGTCGGCCCGAACAGGCCCTCAATCAGTTCTCTGCTAAAAACCCAAACAGACCCTCTTCTTCCTCGCCTGTGTGTGCTGTACGTTGTGTGTCCCACTTACACATTAGAAGTAAGGAATCCGCTCGGATTCACTCCGCCTTGAAAACATTCTTTTAAAGATGCCAGCCCATCCATGACGCCCAATCCATCCCCGAGAGTGTGTGAGTAACAGAGAGCCCATGTGATCAGTGGAAATTCACAGCTTGTCGTTTATCCTCAGACAAAAGCCCGGGCAGAATGAAAGGGAAATTGGAGTGCTTACTGAAGCTGCTGAGAGGGCCCCTAGCCGAGCCACAAATTGCTTCCCTCTTCACCACTACACAGCCCTAACATGGCTGAAACCACACATCAATTACCGGCCACCTCAACGGAACATCTCTGCCCCTGCAGTACCTTTCTCTGGTTCAGCGCCAAATGACTCTTGTGCGTAGTTCTCATCGTAGAAGTCATGCGGGCAATACTGAGGAGGCAGGTGTGTTATGAATCTGCTGCCCATCCAAAGGAACTAAGTAGCTGCTGACAGGCGCCGGTGGCGTCTCAGGTAGCGAGAGAGAGAACTGACAAAAAGGTCTGCGAAGCAGAGTGTGACGCAGCTCAAAGGTTTCACACTGTGCCTTCTATCAGTAATGATTAGGGTTTCAGGCATTCTGGTCAAGAAGTGCGTGTTTTTTTTATGCTTGCTCTCGGTGCTCATTAGAAAAAAAAATGGCTAGCCTCGACAAGTGTTACACCCTTACTCCTAGCCAGCCCCCCCCTCCCAGTTCCTAGAAACAACTTGGTTGTTGGGCAGCAGTCCATCAATGTCTAAGAACACAGAGAGGCAGGGCAGTGGGGGGGGTGAGCACAAGTACAACCCATCTTGTCCAGCTTGCCACATCCCCAGCCTTCATCTCTGATTGGCTGCCAGGCGAACGGACAGTCCCCAGACGTGTGCGGCTCTGTCCTCTGCTGAAAGCCTTCACCCCGTTTTCTGTTTCATCGCCGCAGCACCCGACATCTGCATTCGGAAACGTTGGCTGCAACAAGCTCTGATGGAGTCCAAAAGAAAGGCAGAAGATATTTCAAAAACAAATCTGTCACGTATGAGGCAGCTGCAACTGTGCAGGGAGGTAAATGATTGATGGCTCTCTGCTCACATATTTATGCTAAGTTGGTTTTAATGTTTCTTGAACAGAGCCGTAATGGTTCTCTGGGCCTTTGGGCAACTGCACATCCTGTGCTTTCCGTATGTATCTCGTGTCCCTGCATGACCATGCACGAGCATGATAAAGGGGGAGCAGCATGTCTAGGGGTCTGATGGGAGCATGGTGTGTGCTAACAGAGAGGCCAACGTGCTATTTCAGCAGTTGTTTGTTGGCGAGCGACGGTGCAGAGGGCTCTGGCTAAATTAAGACGCAAACTTGGCAAAAAGGGGTGTTTGCAAATCATATCGCAGCCAATTTCAGTGATTAGACTGACGACAAAAGCGTTTAAAAAAAGTTCCATGAAAAAGGAAGAAGGAGACAGTGTTCCTCTAGAGACACCTACTGTACAAAGCTAGCCTGGGGTTATAACAGCATGATTTAGGATCTGACGTGGAGGGGTTTGTCTGACTCCTTCAGCAGAGACTTGTTTAATTGCTGTTCACATGGGAAATCACTCAGCCCTTGGGCGAACGAACAGGAACGGTGCACTCAAGATTCTGCACACACTTTCCCACCTTCGTGCTCTCACTCGGCACTCTGATGTGGTTGAAACCCACAGCCCAGGAGGAAAGGCATACCTGTCATCCAAATGCTGTTTAATTGTCTAATTGTTCTTCATTTCTCCGGACGCCACCGCTTCACTGCACTCCATTCTGAGTCTGACAACTTGACTGAGACACTGCGACAGTGGAGAAAGATGTCCTGAGTGTCCAAGCGCAGGCCGCGATTAAGAGGGAAACAAGAGGCTGACAGTGACAGCGGTGGTGTGCTTGAATGTCGAGTGTTGTTACACTCAAGGCTCTTCTAACAAAAATGGGCAAAATTCCCAACTGGGATTTCACTTGTAAACACAAAATCAGTGCTGTTTTAAAGACAGCGATGCGTCTATTTTTAAAGATTTCATTCGGCAGTCATATTTTCCTCAAAACTCCTCAACACTAAGAAGTGTGCGAAATGGTTGGAGAACTAATCCGGCACTCGCTGCTATATGCCAGGTTGGAACTACTGGGACAAATCACAACACAGATTTCGAACTGAAATAGTTGCCATGCTTACAGACAATATAAACAACCCTGCATGTGTACTGTTAACATTACAGTTACAGTGGAGGCAACATACGCTCTACAAAGTACATTAGCCTACAGTTAGCTGGTAGCTGCCTCAACTCAAGTCAACACAACAACAAATGCCTAAAGCTCAGTCGTAGAGAAGCTTATCTCACGTGAAAGGATTTCGACAGGAACGTTCAGCGAATATCCAAGCTGAGAGAAGGCATCACACCTTCAAATAACAAGCATGTTTTATTTTTATTAACAATT
This sequence comes from Pseudorhombus dupliciocellatus, assembly GCA_016785235.1. Classification (NCBI taxonomy): domain Eukaryota; kingdom Metazoa; phylum Chordata; class Actinopteri; order Pleuronectiformes; family Paralichthyidae; genus Pseudorhombus; species Pseudorhombus dupliciocellatus. The sequence goes on along the minus strand of JAFBJW010000210.1, from coordinate 309,599 downwards.
ATTTATAATGAAATGTAGGATTACACTGCGAAATATCAAGTCTCAATTATATTCCTTACATTGGTCGATATATTTGTAACAGAAATGCTTTACTGCCCAATATTGGTATCGACCCAGAAAAATCCACATCGGTCAGGGCTGTTATAACTTGTGCTGTTGTTCATTGGCCCTTCGCTGCAATTGAATTCACATATATTAAGATGACGTGCTGAGTTATCGGACTTGATCTCATATAGCTCCGGTGATGGTGAATCTGCTCCAGGGTTGACATTTAATCCATGTCAATTTATCACTACTGCAGCCCACCCTGCTGGATACTTCTGGATGGCAAATTGCCCCAGAGTGGACCTCTGGCACTGACTTAGAGTAAATGACAGGTGTTTTAGCCTAAGTGTGTGAGTGCATGTCTGGAGGGGCTGGATGCGTTGCATAGGGTGATGAGACGCCCTTGTTCACATAGTCAAAGAAAGGCATTGTCTGCAACTTTTATGTTTACAAGGAATCTGGCCAAGTTTGCTGTTGCGGAGAGATCCAGTAATGAATCTCCTCGCTGGCCCTGGGAGCAAAAGAGCATCGCAAAATTTGAGAGATTCATTACCATATTTGCTACACTGAGAGAATAATTGATGATCACTTTTGCTTTAAGTGCATAAGGCCAGTGTAGAAGTATTCATTACTAGTTTATGAAATATTTGCACGTCGAGGAGCCAAGCCTGATATGAGCCCTCCATGTTTACAGGGCTAAACCTGTCAGACATGATATTTTCCCCCCAATCATCCCCAGCCCTCAGGAGCGTCTCCTGTGATAATAAAAACAGATTATATTATTTGCTGTCAGTTTCTCCATGCTCCCTGTGCATCATCTTGATTGATTTTTAGTTAATTCGCTGCAGGAAGATGATCAAATATGTGTCCCAGAAAGGTGGTACAGCAACAGATCATAAGAGTGACAGTCTGTTTCCCATATAAAACCCTTTTTATTCCAGGGTGATGTTGACAATCGAGCTGTCACACACACAGAAAGCATTTTGTCTGTTTTAATGATCTTAGGTCAACAGGGGACAATGAGGAGGAACAAAGGTGGAAGAAGACCCATCCAGGTTAAACTCTCTGGTCTCGCTGGAGCCGTTTCCAGCTGACACCAGCTTGGACAGGTTGCTGGACAGACAGACTTAACCATTTCAAACCTATGGTCAATATATAATCTCTAAGATTTTTGGACTGATGGAGTAGAGCATGCAAAGTCCTCACAGAAAGACCCTGGCCAAACCTTATGTTCTGCAGACCCTGGTCGGGGAAATGTATTTGTCTACAGCTTTAGAGAAAGTTTTCCCTGAAAACTCGAAACAAGAAAAAATTAGTTACCGTAGAATGAGATACAGCAGTTTTTGTTCAGTGTGATAGTGTGTGCGGAATAAGCTATAAACCTGATAAGTTCACAGTGATTCCCACATAGCTCATCATAAGAGGAGCGAAGAAATTGTTTATTCCATATTCCATATTCGCAGACAAAAATACTCAGGGTGTTGTGTCATAGATTTTACCTACCCCCCCCCCCCCCCCCTTACCTACCCCCCCCCTCCCCACCAACACATCCTTCTCCTTCCCCTCCCTGCTCTGCCTTCTTAACTCCCAGCACTGGGCCAAAGAGGCCCATGACCCATCAGTTCTGCTAAGACCTCCAAGGGCCATCCATCACCAGGGCCACGCAGAAACCTGGGGATAGATTTCCTCTCCCTGTGCCCACTCATCAATCACGAGGGGCTACTGTGAATACCTAAGCAGGTCTACTGAAGGTGGGAAAGGCCAAGCAATGTCACTCACCAAGCCAAGTATATGTACTATCACGATGATAAAAAGCATGTCTACTTGAAAACCACCCAGTGAAACGACATTGAAACATTTGAATTTGATTTTAAGGAACACACACCAATCGGGAGTCTCGAGTTAAATAACTGTATTGATTACTTGAGAGTAGCCTGGCCTGAAAGATCGCCAGTGTCATCTCGTTCTATCCAAACAAAGGGTTCAGTGTATCACCACCTGACAATGCCGCCCACAGTGACGCAAAACGATGCAAGAAACAATGGACTCAAGAGCGTTGAGAAAATAACAGGGGGGCATTAATAACTCACTCTATAGAGGAAAGGGGGCAGTGATGCAACAGAGTAGAAAGAGGGGGGGGGACAGGGGAGAAAGGGGAGGAAGGGGAGCAGGCACCTGAGGCAATCAGCGCCGCAGATCAGACACCTGCACAGCAATAAGCAGTCGTGGTTAAGGGTTTTTGTCAAATCGAGGATCGAGAATCAGGTCACCCGGCGCCAGGTGTCCTTTTGACATGGGCACTACTCACACGACGGGCTGAGAGGAGGAGCATGGCGGCTGCGACCACCCGGCGCCAGGTGTCCTTTTGACATGGGCACTACTCACACGACGGGCTGAGAGGAGGAGCACGGCGGCTGCGACCCCCACCCCCCCACCCCCCAACCCACCCTTCCAATTAAAACCTCTAATTAATTAGAGCTATTTTTAGAAGCCCATTCATCGCTGAAGGCGGGGAGGACGCCCACGAGAGAAGAAAAAGATAATCCGCTCATCTTTGCTCCAGTTTACCTTTTTTCTCTCCAAGTTGCCCTTCGGCACGGCTGCTCTCGCTCTGCAGCTACAGTACACAGCTGTCACAATTATAACATGAAGAATAAGAGCATGTGAACTGAAGCACGGATACTGAAGAATGTGCTTTTTCCCCCTGGTAAATACAGTAGTCTCTGTCATTGCTCATATTCAATGGAACAATAACTAATGTATCATGACACAAACTAAGAGAAATTCCACATGAAATGATCTAAAAATAAATCTAAATCATGAATATACGTTTTTCTACAATAGGCTTACTAAAAACAATTCAATATATCAGATTAGTGACCTGGTCAACCTGGTATGCCTCAATAAATATGAGAGAAATCTGATTTGAACTTTCTATAAAGCCTATTAACAGCCTATTTGGGGAACCCCTTTATTTTGTCACTGTGGAAAGGAGCTCATTAGCTTCTTGCTCCCCATCCAAAACCACTGCCGTTTCAAACCATAAATCAAATAAAAACAGTTAATTAGCTGAACTTTGCTGGGAAAGGGGGTCACTGTATGTCCAGGGGACATCATTCAGCAAGAAACATCATCTCTAAATGATTTTTCATTTATTGGACAAAGCCGGTTGACATCGAAAAACCTCCCAGTGGGACTTTGTGCAATAACTCCCAGGTCATAAACCCCTGCTGCTGCTGCTGCTGCAGGTTTTGCTTTTCAAAACAACAACATTCAAGCTCAGAGTTAAAGTTTTTTAGGGATGACCTTTTGCTCTGAGAGTTACAATACCAAGAAAAAAAACACACACAAATCACACAGGGGTCCATAAGAGGACAGGCTTGACAGGGAGGTTTTCCATAACAAGTGTCCATAATGTTTTGGTTAGGAATGCTGCTGGCGTTCGCTAACCATGCTGCCGGCATACACAAGCGTATATTCCAGCTTCAAAGTCGATGAAAACGCAGATCGACTGCACAACAATGCCTGTCCTGGATGCCAATTTGCCTCCCTCAATGCTTCACCCGCATTTGCATGTAGAGTATGAACTTAGCGATCAACGTGACTGCGACACGATTAAACAGCATCACAAATTCATGACTAATATGTCAGATCAGACGACCTCTTTGACCCTCATTCTGTCGCTGTCAAAAACAAGGAATCACATGGCCTGATTTACCCCTCTTAGGTAGTAATCACAAGCTTCTTGCAAGATGCTTAATTCCATTTAAAAATAGCAATATCCAAAAAGTGCTTCGTTTTCTGAAGACCAGCCCTGTGGTGCTGTGCCAAGAGCTGGAGGACAAGATATAAAACCACTGACAATACGGGCCTGTTCGGGGCGCTGCTTTTTTTTTCTATTGGCAAATCATCTGGAAAACCAGTGTTGTCAGCCATCACTAACAGTTTGCATTATTCAGTACTCTTATGCAGAAAGTTAAGAAAGTAAAACTTTGAACACAGATTGAGCACAAACAGTGGCTATTTTCTAGATTAGTTGGACTGAATTTTAATTCAAACTAAAGCAGAACTCCTGATGTCACACTTAACAATTCAACATGCACGAACCTCTCTGATGTCATGTCTGGCTCCGCCTCTCCGATGATGATGATGATGATGATCACAGCTGGTTTAAGACATTACATCGTGTTCATCCACATCTTTGCTGGTTCCTTGTATGGACACACAGCCAGCTTGTGTAGCGATGCCATGAGCCGTGGTTGTTGAGAGTCTGTTGTTTGATAACAGAGGAGAGAGTTTGTGGTTGTTTGCAGTTTCGGTGTTTGTCTTGTTTTCTCTGGAGCTCGTGCCATATCCTTATAATCCACTCCGCGACGCTTCATCTGGGTGAAATCCGATCTCTGTCAGAACGTGGAGGCCCGAGCGTTGCCCGGAGGACCCTCCACTCTCCCCGCGTCAGTCACTGCCGCTCACCCAGGTTCGGCCGCGTGTTTCCGGCTGTCACGCCGCCGGCCCCTCGCCCTCTCCACCGTTGTCGCTGCAAACGTGACACGCTGGAATGTCCTGATTCCCGTTTGTCTGCTTGTCCTAAGAACCACTGAGGTTATCAGCTGCTTCTCTTAGCGTGACAGGTGAGCGCAGCCGTTTCCCCCTGAGAGTTTCCTGACAGGCGCGCAACCGGAAGGAACCGACCACAAAACAGGAATGTAATTTCATGAAATGAGTATTTCTATTATTGTTTTTATTTTATTTGGATTCTTGCTTTTTTTTTTAATTCACCAAATGACCCCCCTCCGACCCCTCGTTTACATTCTAGGGCTGAACTTTGAACCGGTGAGGTCAGGTTAGGTTTTATTTTGGCATTATACAGACACGCTGCTGCCTTCCGGATGTTGGTGATCGTCCAACCTTTTCTTGCAGCTCCCAATGGTTACAGTCAGAGCTATCTTCAGTAATGAATACAAAGCTTCAGGGTTTAATTGCTGCAGAAAATAAACACACTGCACAACACCATGAGTAATAACAAATGCATGTTTTGATTTCCTCTCGATAGGACCTTTTTTTTTCTCTCACTGTTTTCTGTGTGAGGAAAAAATAATCAGATGTTTTAGGTTGCGAGTCCACATACTGACCATATACCCCGGAGAAGGTCTGGTTTCTGATAAGCCAATTACTTATAAAGTACTAATAACAAAGTAAAACATTACAGCATTCACTTGTAAAAATATTTGGCAAAAACTATTGTTCCTTGTGGTGCTGAAGTCTACAGGTGTTGCTTGAATTAAAATATGTTATATAACACCGGCTATGATATGGTCTAAGATTTTTGGTTTAATTTCCATTAGTTTTCTTGCAGTTTCACGAAGGAGAAGCATGGTACAGATGAGATCTTTTCATTTTACATCTTGTCGCTAAGTTACATATCACCGGAGAAGAGGATTGCTGCTGAGAATATGTATATTTAATGCTTCGGAAAAGAGAGTGAATCACATCTTTGTGAATATTTTTTTTCGTTTTGGCAATTTAAATTGGACTTTAATGTCAGCAAGAGTCAGAGGAGTCAGTTCTACACTGATTATTCTTCAGTGGTGATATTAGGTTTCCTCTCATGTTAATGATCTATGTTCAATGCAACGAAGATGAGCATTACCTCTGGCTTCATCGGTGCTGAAAAGAGGCTTAACTGTGGTATCTAAACACTTTTGATTGGTGCAGCTTATTGCAGACCCTTTGGATTCTTATATGCAGATTCTACCGATGTGGTGGAAACAAGTTTCAGCAGATTGGCCGTGAGAAGACGAAGATGAGAAGGTAGTAAATGGAGAGAACATTGGCCCTAAGCTGTGCCGCATGAACGAGCACGAGGCAGTGATTAATCTGAGGGACTTTTATTTACGAATCTACAGTAAAAGCCTTCACAAAGCAGTTGCAAAAGTGTGTAGTTTATTTATGAATACCATTACAGATATCACAAAGCAGTGCAGTGCAAGCTACGCAAACTCTAAACCTGAACTATTAAATATTCAGTTATTGTCCTACTAATCTTCCAACACTGTCTTTTGGAGAGGTTCGGTATTGTAGCGAGACAGTGGGATCACACACTATTAGACCACATGTATAGCTGCTGGAAAGCTTAAAGGTTTCCCTCCATCTGTTTTCCTGCAGCAACCGCTGGAAGATTGAGTTCTTAAATCTTTAATCACCTGCGGTGCAGCAGGCAGAGAAATAATTGCTTATTTTGTAACAGCACCCACTCTAATCATAAGGGATATGATACAGAGACTCACTTACACACGGTCCAGATACTGACATCTGAGCAGGGTGTACACAACAGAGCTTAGTACACTTGACCTGAAAGGATTCCTAATGATTGTCCAGTTGTTGCTAAGTAGATCAATGACATGGCACATTTTCCACAAAACACAGAGTCAGAGTTATTCCACCGGCCACTGAGGAGTCCATCAGCTCAGAAATCATAACCTCTGACCCTTAAATGCAAGGTTGGTGAAAACATTTTTGACTGACACACTCCCAAACACTGCTGTGAAATAAATCGATGAAAATTGTGATTTAGAATTGTCGTCTTGTCTCGCTGCAGTATATATATTCTCTTCCTTAAAGAAGAAGAAAGTGAAATGAATCTGAATGGGCTTGTGAGATTAATAAGTAAAACTCACATTAATGCTCCGGCCATGTTTAACATCTTGTTAAGAGCTGCTGAAAATTATATGAGCTAGAGTGAGAGAGATGTTATCTCACAAACGCTGCCTTGCACAGCCGCAGTGAACGTGTTTTCTTGCCAGAGCATCTTCCCTCTGATATTTTTTCTGGATGTATGTTCGTTCCAAACCACTGGAGCAGCTCCAGTCTAATCCCTGTCACCGGGTGAGAGATAGTAGATGTTGTTAACAGTGGTGGTAAACAGGGACGGGCGAGGCCAAATTACACCGTCGCTGTCTGTTTTTGGAAGGGTAAATCTTTAAAGATTCACGAAGGACACAAAACTGCCGGTGCACCTCTCTGTGTGGATTCAACGTGTTGCTTCTCCCCCTACATTAGAACATCAGGTGTAGCCGCAGCGACATGTGTAATGCATGAAGACAGAAGGTACCACAGCAGATGTTTAAATCTCTGCTTTGTGCCACTGAGTGTAGATTTCCCCCTTAATGTCCTCACCAGGCTGACGAGTCCCCCCCCTCCATAGGTGCAGGGTGTCATCTGGATCCAGTTGCCTTATTGAAAAGCTGACCTTTAACGCATCTTGAGACTGGAGCCTTTGCATACAAATGATGATCCAATTCCTCAGTAACCTGAGCGGTCAGATCATCTGCCTGTCAGCGCCACTGCTGGATTCTCCATCAGCTGAGCGGAGGGCCGTCATTTGTTCCCCAGTGATTTTCAAGATTCCCACAAACGTGACAAAATAATTCACTTGAATTATTATTTTTCGAACAGGTTCACATCCGTCGTCTTCTCTTTGCAAACAAGGTGAATATGAAAGTTGAGCACGTGCCAGTTTGGGGATTGTTAATTAGTCATCATAAGCAGCAGTGTTTTAAAGCCGGTGTAATTTAAAGCCGGGGGGGGGGTGTCGATGGCACATCTGTGCCACGTCCTAAAGGTGAATGATGCAACAGTGCCACCTACTGTGCATGAGCTGCACACTCTGTGATCAGGTGATGACGGCAGGTGGCGAAATGAATTCTGGATCCTGTTTTCACTGGCAACAAAAGAACTGAATAAATAAAAAGTTACAAATAAAGATTATGTTTGTGTTTACAGTTCTATAAAGATGATTTCTGAAAACATACGTTAGACTGCTTCTGTATCAGCTGGTTCAGACTGTTGTTAATTAAAATAAAAACACAGTATTTGAGCTTTAAATAACTTTAAAAAACCTCAAATTGACATGATCATTCATCAGTTTGCAGAGCCAACATTTATTTTCCAAGTCCAGAAATGACGTAACCATTCGTAACTTTGAAATGTGCTTTGCATTTATTAAATCTTGAAAAAAAGCAAAATATTATTTATGCAAAAAAAGGTATATACACAATGCTTTTAACCAGAAAGGCACCAGAGACACTTGAGCAGTTATTGCTTCTTGCTGGCTCAACAACGATGAAAAAAACAGGATGTGGATCAGCTTGAAAATGTGAGTAAATAATAAAACAATACTAGCAACATAATAAGAGCTTTTTAGTTTTCTCTCACGATGTAACTATCTTTACTTGAAAGCTTAAAAAGCTAATAAGACAATAGTGGTGTGGTGATAGCTAAAATATATATTATTTATTACATATATACACAATATTCTTAATGTAGCACAGTCTACATGTGCATATCTGACTCCCTTTTGTGGCTACAGTCTGTCCACTAAAGTGTGCAAGGGGAAAACACAATGTGAGAGCATCCTTAATACAAAGTACAACTTGAAAATATTATTTATGAAACATACACATTTGTAATAAATTATTTTTAGTACAATTTTAAGGTTGTACCTATTTGAAAACAGCTACTGTGTATCCTAGTTACTGCTTTAGACTGAACCTACATGATGATATGGCTGTGATTGTCAGAACGTGGAGCGTTTTCTACTGTGAGCATGTGATTCAACACGAAGAGACAGCCGTCCTCACTTGTGGTCTCACAGACTGAGACGGAGAGACCACAAGCAAGGCGCTTTTGCGAGACCTCGCTCATCCCCTGGGGACGCCCGAGATCTCTGACCGTGAGCAAAGTGACAGTGCCATGCAACTTTGCAAGAAAAAGTAGAAAGTGGCGCGCCCGAGACAAAAACTGCAAATGATGGTGCGGTCTGTTTGGCTGTGGACTGTCCCGCCTATGCATTACTGATTAACACTTGGTGTAAAGTCAGCAGCACTTGTCTTCCTCCACTACTTCCTCTTCTAAGTCGATGTCTTCCTCGGCTGTGGCACCAGCACTTGTACCATGACGGTGCTTCAGATCCATGCAACGCTTATTAACCAAAACCAAACTGAAAACTGATCGGGACATGCAATCAAAATTTAAATAGCCTTGGGGTTTGGGTGGTTTAGGTACAATAATGTAACGCCTGCCAACATTCTCGCACCATTCCTCTGCTCATGTGGGCCCGCCCCATCAAGAAATCAAAGCACGCTGTTTGGATCCGGACTCATGATTGGTCTCGCCCACGGTGCTGTGGCGTCTTTGTGGTCGGTCCCAAAAAACTGCATTCAGTTCTACAAAGTGTTAATCTCGTCTTCTGTTGTCCCTCACGTGTATGCTTGCGTCATTTGTTCAGGGTGATGGTGACGTAAGACGTAGGTATGTAGCCCTCGTCCCCGTTGTTCCTGCGGACACGGGTCCAGCCGTCTCCCTTGTCCTCCTCCACCACAGCCAGCACCTCCCCCTCCTGCATCGAGATGGTCCCCTCGCTCGCACCTGAAAAGGAGAAGACACAACACTGAAGCGTCTTCCCCTGGAAATACAAAAAAAACGACCTTTCTGGGAGGCGGTGCTGTGACACACGGATCAATATGGTAAAAAAATATGATTTTAAAGAGAGCATAAATGAATTATTCTCTGTTAAGTTCCATACCAGGGAAGTTGTACATGGCCGTGCAATTCCCAATAGCAGCAGTTAGTTCATCATCTTCAAAGTCATCGTCGAACTCTGCGTAGATGGCCTGGGAGGGATCAGGAGTGCTTTCATCTGAGTGAGCTCCATCAGGGCTGGAGAGGGAATGAAACACAAATCACAGTTCTGCTGAACAGAAAAAAAAAACCTCTAGAGTCAGGCATCATGTCTTGATATGTGTTGTCGATACCTTTGTAAATCATGGGCGCCGTTGTTGTTGAACGTGTGAGGTTTGTACTGCAACGTCTGCCCTCGACCTCCTGCTTCGGCCAGCCAGGTCTACGCGAGAAAGATGAGATGTGTTTAGCGTTCATTGGCTGATGAGAAACAGAGTCAGGATCAGACAGGCAATGTATAACAGACACACATCACTGAATCCCTTTCAAACCGAAGATCATTAAAAATAAAAAAGATTCTCCTGCAAGTGTCTTTTCTATGACTTCTAGGCAGATTCGAGGACATTCATTGGTGATGGACATTAGAATTGATGACACCTTCAGAGCGTAAATCACACTGAATACAGAAATATTAATTTCAGTGTTTCAGGGAAGTTGGTCTTTTAATTGCCACATTTCCTGTTCACATCATGAGTTATCTTTAATAGCCCCGGTACTGTCGCTTCCTCGAAAAGAAACATCTGCAGAAAAATGTATAAATATTTTAAAAGGTAATATGTTGTAACTGAGAGTAAACGGCGTGACTACATCATGTTACAAGATGAAAAAAAACAACGACCTCATGTTGTGCTCAAATACGAGGAATCTTGTTCATTCCTAATATAGCTCCAACCCATGGAATCTTATAATATGTTAGTTTAGCTGTTGAGAGCCGTGTAACCTCGTTCTGGTAAACAATAACCTCACAATATGGATTAAAGGGCAGAGTTCAGGATTACCTCATACTTATTGAGCTCCCCTTTCAGTCGTTCTATATTCTGGGATGTCTGGCTGATTTGGGATGCCAGACTCGCGGGGTCTCCCATTTGAGGATTTTTCTCATAAACATCTTTCATCTTCCCAAGAGCCTCACTAGGGAGAGAGAGAGGGGGGGAGAGAGAGAGAGAGAGAAAGGGTGGAGGAGGGATAACTTTCAGTAGAAATTGGTTCCCGGCAGAGCTGTGGGCTGGGTACGCCATTCAAACACTCACACAGGCACCACAGAAGTTAAACAGGATGATGTGCACAGCATGAATTATTATACCCACACCTCCGCCAGAGAGGTTCCAACAGACACAGTTCTTAGCACACAGGGGGAGACAGAAACACACCTCTGATCTACTTCCTTTTGCAATTCCTTGCAAATTTCCTCCAGCCTCTGTTGCAACCTCTTCCTGCGCTGCTCTGGAGGAAGATGTGAGAAGTCCTCCGTCACTGTCGGCTGCGAGATGTCACAGGGAGGGGAGGGGGGGGTTAACATGGCACTTACTCTACAGCGGCAGTTTCATAACGACAGTAACCATGACACTAGAAACAAATACCAAGCCTGTGGTTTGAGTTCAGCTCCATTTGTTTCACCATGAGTTTCAAATCTCTTAGTCACACATGTTGGGCTTCCGATGACTGGAAAAGTACAAAAGTAAGCTGAACTAAAAACCACCACCCGAGGACAAACAAACACAATCAAGTAGGCATTTATAAATATGTCCTATTTTCTTTTTTTAACTACACGATCAAGAAGTTAAGCAGTGAAGGCAAACGAGCGTGCACAAACAGCTATTTTATAATCAGGTTATGCTCCGTTTCCTCCCGTGCTACCCAGCATTCGTCCCCACCACCAGGTGGCCACCTCCTCAATACAACCGAGCCACGTAAGGCAGCACTGGATGCTGCCTGTGGAGTCATGAGGTGCAGTAATGAAAAGGTGGCCACTTTTATGTGTCACACAGCTGAGACCCCCACCCACACCGGCTGACATTATTACCATGATCCTCTCTGGAGTAAACTTCTGAGGAGAAACAGAAACAGGATGTGTATAGAGAGAAATCTCACACTAGCTTTCCTTTTTCAAAACAGATGTCTAAGACAAGTCTTTACACAACACACAAATACTGAGAGTAGTGGAACTGAGTGGTATGAGCTCTGTCACATGTGTGAGTGTGTGATTCATCCGTCACTGTAGCGGAGGCAGGAACGCAGGGCGACGGCCTGCGAGCCCCGATGGGGTGGAGGTCTCCTGGCACCCGTGACCTTCTCCCCTGGTGACTCACCGATCTCCTGAGCGTCCGGAAGGAAGAGATTCTGGGTTTGACTGTCTTATTGATCTCCTTCAAACAGTACGACAGGGGGTCCCGGCCAAACTTTGGGGAGGGGGGTCCGTTAGCAGGCGAGGGAGCAGGGGGAGTGGAGAAAGGTGGGAGCGTGGAGGGAGAGAGCTGGAGAGGGAGTGGGGGGGGGGGCGACACCAAAGCACCAGCACCCGAGCATAAGATATGCAGGCGGAGGAGGGTGGTGTTCAGGGTAAGGGGAGACATGGGGGAGGTGGGTAGGAAGGATGAAGAGGGAGGGAAGACAAAAAGGTGACAAGGGAAAGAAAAAGACACAGTCAACACCTTGAAGCACACCACAAAGCCAGGAAGACAACACCGGAGTAAACCCAGCACATGAGCCCTGAGAGCATGAAAAGCACAAACAGACATCTGTCTCTTTTTGGCTCTCGTGGACAAACACATGAAAAAATAAACAACAGCTTAAAAACCACGGCGGCAGCTCTCGACTCCTGTAGGTCGGGTCGCTTCAGGTAAAAGGACGGGGCCACAGGAAGGAAGAGGTGGTGTCAGCTAGATGATGTCAGCCACACTGGGGTGATGTGGTCAAACACCAATATTGTCTCCACCTACGTTTGAGTCTGTTTGTTTATTTGACAGCAGGATTATAACAAAAACACTACCCGACTAATTCACCAAGGGAGGTTCAGGGGACCAGTGTAATGAATGGACGCAAATTCAAAATTAAATCCAGATTAAATAAATGTTCATAAATAACATTCAGGACCTACTTCCTGGTCAAGGAGTGAAAATCAGATCCTGAATAAAAAATGACCAATGCACATGTTTAAAATACCCGGCTTAATTAACACAGTGGAATAATACTTAGAGATTTTTTTTTGGATCTTAATAATTGTATGAACTCTTACAGTGAGGTTAACTGGACAACATGCCTGGAGCAAACTCCATTAAAACAAACTGCCCCAGCTTTATGTCTACGTGGGGAGGTGGGGGTGGGCTCTATTAGTTAAATTACATAGGAAGCTGATACCCTCCAGTCTAGTCTATATAGTGAAGGTCTGTAACTGCTGCACAGAAAGGCTCCTTGTGTAAATACAGAGGCTTTTAAGTGCAGCACTATTATTACGGGAACATCTACAGGGTAGGTGCTAGTTCTCCGGAGAGTTATGGGGCTCTAAATACAGGAGGGCAGTTGAGAATGGAAATGTTTAGGGGGGCCAGGCATAAACCAAACGCTCACCCGAGGAGCCAGTATAGTCGGCCTCCTTCTCATACGGCGACAGGCCAAATTGGGAGAGCATGACTGATGACACAGAGCCGTGTGCCACACGCATACACAGAGCAGGAAGAGTGCACGGCGAAGCACAGCCAGGACGACATGCAGAGAAGAGAGGCGCTGAACAAGCAAACACTGAAAGAAGGGATCGTTTAGTGCTGGGACTAGAGGAACACTGAAAGAAGGGATCGTTTAGTGCTGGGACTAGAGGGTGGGGGGGGGGGGGGGGACTATTAGCTGGTTAGTGGTCAGCCACTCGTATCACCACTTTAATTTGGGACCTCAGCAAGAAAGCTCGGAGATTTACAATGTATGGAGGCTCACGAGACTGAGGTCGACGCTCAAGAGCAAAAAAACGCCAGTGTTCCGTTTTACAATGTGTTGTGATCCAGTTTTTCTGAGCTGGTGTCATCCCCGGTGTTGGTCCAAAGATTTTATTGTGATGACAGACATAATGCTAGGTTCTGGCCAGTATAATGGGAGCAGTGTGTTTGTGGATCCCTGCAGAGGAAAATTCAATGTTGTTTGTCTCTGTGCTGATGAAAGCACAAGCACAGCAGAATGCTGACTGCCTGTTGACCTATTGGAAGCCACGCTGCAGATAGAGGGTGCGTGTGGGGGCAAGGTTTTATTCACTCGCAGCCAGGGACAGAGTCATGCAAAGGACCTTTTCTAGAGGTGTCGGTCGGCGCACGTGTGAGTTTGTGTATAACAAAAAAAAAACAAAAACAATAAAGGGGTTCATGCATTATGAATACAAAACTGGATTTTAGAGATGAGAGGGCTGTTTGTGTGTGCAGCCACAACCACAGGTCCATCATAAGTGCTCTCTGTGGAGGGGGGTTTCCTGACTCTGCCTGCTGGCTCTTTGGCTCAAACAAGTAACTTTGCCATGCAAGAAGTCACCCACTAATCTGCCTGGCTGCCGCACAGCAGACTTTCAGATCTGCCCGCGCTAATCATCGATGCAAACTCATTCGTCGCACGATTTCCACAAAGCAAAGTGTGAGGCCATGTCAGTAGGGTAAACTGTGCTCTGCTGGCGTGACACGTCCTACCTTGCTCCTTTTGCTGAACAGCCAAAAGTTTTTGCTCTTGTTCTTTCCCATGAGGTCCATGGGGCCTTTCGGCGTGCCCAGGCTGCTGTCGGATGACGCCCGGTTGATGCCCTGACTGTAGTCCTCAAACTCCACCTCTCCAGGGCGCTCAAAGCCCGACTTGTTCTGCTCTATCACCACCATGGAATCCTGAAGTTGATGCAATTATGAATGACTTATTCTCAACGTGCAGCAGAAAGCCATGTAACACATTAAAATCCATCTTGCATTTTTGGAGACCAACTCACATTCTTCTCATTAACGTTAGTGCCGGCTTTAGTAATGCCTTCCAGGCACTTGCCAATGATAGGCATCACATGCTTCTCTGTGTCCGAGAACAAAATGTAACCTTGGGCCATCTTCCGGACTCGCCTCTCATCCAGATCCTGCAGATTCTAGAGAGAAGACAACAGTTGCTCAGACACGGTCCACATCAAGTTTCAGATAATACAGAATACATAGCCTATAAATCAGTATCTCATTAGCAAGGTATCACTGCTCTTACTGCTGTAAGTACAAGATCTCCTTCTGGACAAAATACTATACATAGCAAGTGAGCAAAACAAGACATTTACGATTCTAATGAAATGTATATGGGATAATTCCAAAACTTAGAAATACTGAGAAAGTGTCCTTTATCAGTGTTACCACTGAAGGCAGGAGAATTATCAGGTTGCATCATTCTTTTCACCTACGTTAAAAATGAGTGGCATGTCATTAAAGTAGAACTGGCTCTGCTCCTTGTTGTACTTCTGGAGCTGAGCAGCGTAGTCGTTCTTGCACTCCTCGGCCACATGTGCCCTCATGTGAGCCTGTTGTTTGGCCTAGAACGAAACAAACACGCAGGCTGACCATTAGAATCTGATTTGACCTTTAATTGTGTGTAATAGTCCTTATAATACAGACTCATCCTCCCTCCCCCCCCACGATTACTTTTTCAACATCTGCCTTTGTGGCGTTGATGTCTTGATCAGTCTTCTCTGCGTACTGCGCTGCACGCTCGGCTTCTCTCCACTCCCTCTCAAAGCGCTTTTTACTCTGGTGGGAAGAAAGAAAATAAAAGAGAAGAGACCACGGTCATTTCCTCTGGCTAAGCAGAGCTGTTGCTTCAATGAAAGGTTTTTGGGCTCAGGAAAAGATGGTATATTTGTTCCCCCTATCCATTAGATGGCAAAGCTGCACAAGTGGTGGAAGGATTCTGTATGGGTTCTACAAAGAATTTATTTTTTTATTGGATCTGGTTCTTTAACAGTCTGACACATTAAGGGAACTGGTTTCTATGAGTGTGTGAGTTTTCTATTTAAAGCGGCTGCTGGAACTTGGCAGAGGTATGCAATCTATCTAAGTGCCATTCTGGTATTAGTCTTTATAAAAATGCTGTTTTAATGCTTAGTGGACAGCTTTTTACTGAAAAGGGTGATTCAGAAAATGTTCACTTACACTGTCGAGCTGCTTGTAGGTGCTCTCCAAACTCTGCTGGGCCTTCTTAGCCTCCATTAGATACTGCAGACATTCATAAAAATAGCCAGGGTGTGAGGGGGGGTCAGATGACAGCGAGAGAGAGAGAGATAGACCCACATGTAGGGCCAGACACTAAATAAACAATGGCCTCCCCTCACTCACACAACACGACAGAAGCAAATACCAGCGTGTCCGTTCGAGACGTCTGCAGCACAAGCTTTTACATGGCTGCAATGTTCTGCAACCCTAGCGAGACAAAGCCCAAGCATTCCTCAAACAGAAATAACCCATTCCCTCTTGAACCGCTCCTTCCTCAGGAGACAGAACGCAAGGCTTCCTTCCTGCCACAACACTGAGATCCCCGCATCGCCACCCGCCATTTCAATCCGCCATTTTTCCTCTTCTCGCGCCTTTACGCTCCACTTCAGCGGTGTGGGCTGCGTACTCGAGATTAAATGCCTATCGTGCATGTTGAATGTGATGCCGCAGACACATACCAGCGTTAGAGGGCATACCCTCTTTCTGTTTATCTCTTCCACAGCAGAAGAAGGAGTATGCAATGGGATGAGACCAAAATCAAGACACATCAAACATTTAACTGGTAAAACAATATTAAAGTAAAGTTAAAATGGGCCCAAACTGGCCCAACTATACGACTGACTGGTTGTGGGAACGTTCTCTCCATAACTCACCGTCTTCCGCTCCTGCTTCAGCTCTTGTAGGTACTTGGTGAGATCGATGCAAATGTTCATCATCATGTTTTCAGCAATCAGCTCCCTCTGCCCGGCGTAGTCATTCATCTCATTCAGGATGTCCAAAAAAGACTGGTAGCTGGTCAATCTGCCATGGAGGATGAGGAAGAGGAGGAGGAGGAAAGAGTGGAGACATAAGTCATACTGATGGGGTCACTGATACGATGATAAATACACAGAGAGGGTCAACATCAAGTCTCAAGTCATATGAGGCTCATCACTCCCCGCTTCCTTCTAGGGGCATTTAAAATGGCTCCAACAGCAGTGCTGCACAACAGCATAGACAACACCCATGACACAACAATCCCAAACGGTTTGAAGCTTAATTAGAGTTCTGTTTTCACTTGTTAGTTCCCTCATTGGGTATGAGCACAAAGCGGAAGTATTAGAGTGGTCAGAGAGTGTGAAACGTTCAACTATTCTATCATCACCTTGGCAGAAGAGACAAGTTGTGATTCTCACACTGATATATATATAAATCACCTTCTACGTGGTGAACCTGTGTCGACTGGTGAAGTGAGTCTTTATTCACTCTCTTATTTCTGCTGTGCTTTCTACAAACTCCTGAGGGGAAAATTGGTTTCCGGCTGTTAAATGCTCCAATATGTTCATCAGCTAGACTCTGAATGTGAAGCAGGCACTGCGAAGCGTGAGCATATCGTTCTCTTTTAAAACAGCTGCATAATTTCGCTGAAAATTACCAACAAATCAGCAGCTCACCAACAGCTAAACCAGGAGCCGACTCCTGCTATGGAGCGAGATCTAAAACTGAAGGGAGACGCAGATATGGGTGGTAAATCTGTGCAAGTTCATCACTTCTATTAGACTATTTCATGTCATATCATTATTTTATACTTAAAGATGGAATAAAAATAAAAAATAAACCCACTTTAAAGGGAAACAAATTACCTCACTAAATTTTCAAAGAGACTAGCAGCTCACCTGCACTCTGGCTCATCTTTGCTGCTTCTCTTGAGGTTATATTTCTTTGAGAGGTTCCTGAAAACGGAGAAAGTGCATCATGCGATTGATCAACAAATACAAATGTACAAATTTTCCCTGAAATCAAGATGAAATTCAAAACATTCTTAGGAACTCCCTGGTGTGTTTTTATACAATAGAATACGTTTTAAATTCCCTTTATAATAAATTAAAATAGACGTTGTTCCTTCTTTTACTCTCCCTCTGACCACATCCTGTCTATCATGTGCCGGTCTGCTCCCACTTCCTCTCCTCTCCAGCAAAGCTCAGCACAACAACAGATGTCGGCCTGCACGCTGGAAGACAACTGCATGGGAGAGGGAGCTCCACGGATGGAGAGAGAGGGAGAAAGGGAGAGTGCACACTGCAGCTGGAGAATGAGGCCAGTGTTCCAGAGACAAGTTAGATTCTGTCCCAAAGTAGTCATAAGACCCCACAAACATTTTATAAACAGCCTCCTAACACACACACACAAGCTGCTCTGAGCGACACACTCAGGCATTTGAGGCAGAGAGCACAGTTGAACCACATCAAGAGCTGCTCCTACCTCAGTTGTTTGGCATAGTTTTGCTCGATCTCTGTCCTCTCCTTCACAAACTTCACATATCTCTCCACCAGCTCCAGGCCGGACTGTGTGTGCTTCTCAATGATGTCATATTGGTCCTGGAGGAAAGGGGAGCGCAAGAGACAAATAAGGAAAACGACATTCAGGCATGTGTGAACTTCTGGGGGTAGAAAAATAACCGGGACGTTCCCTCGGTTGAGTTTGAGGTCAGCGAGAAAGAATCATGAATGGAAGGGGGGATAAGCTAAACACGTCGAGGTTTGTTGGATTGCACGGATGCTCTCCACATGTGCATGTCTTGGCAACGCTGTCCAAACTTCCGCTTTGCTTTAAATCATGGGGCGCTAGAGTTGATAGAGAAAGCGAGAGAAAGGCAAAGGACGCCCGGTCACAATGGGGATCACGACGCTCAGGAGGAAAAAGATGGACTAAGAGTATAACAAATGATTGTCACAGTAAATGTCACATTTATATTTCTTCTTTCTGAGCTGAGAATGAGTAATAAACAGCAAAACTTGATCCAATTATATTACGTATATCCCTATCAATTCATCAATACTGGCCTTCTGTCTTATTGCTGTTGAAATGATTTTGTAATAATTCTTGATATCGATCCATGGCACAGCCCTGAGCTCTTCTGACAGCCTGGACTCTGTCATGTGTTCACTGCCCTTTATCATGCAAATCTTTGACCTATTTCATTTGTCTGTTCATGCACAACTGAATTCGCTGACATTTCCCTTTTTTTCCAGTTTTACAGTACGAAGGAGTTGCATCAGGTTTCTGTTGTTTGCTGGCGCACACTAGGGCAGCCACAAGCCGAGGCAGGTCCACTAATAGAGGGAGAGGATTTCTAACCCAATGTTTCTCTTACTATTTCCCCTTCGTTTTCCTCACTGCTGACAGGAGGGCTATTTGAAAGAACAAGTTAAGCCATGTTCTGCTGTACCCCACCTCCCCTTCAGGTAAAAAAAACACAAAAGAGACGAAATTCAAATGAATGAGACAACGTTAAGACTAATTACAGGACACAGTTGAAAAAAAAAAAAAAAGGTTCAAATAGAGACCTGCAATCCATCACCGCAGTAAAACCTAACCAATAGGCACACTGGGGGTTTAATTCACCCTCATTAATTACAGAGCACAAGTAACGATAGTCGCTACAGCCGACCTACAACTATGGATTTTCCCATTTCCAAAGATGCCTGTGTTAACAAGAGCTTTTCTTCCTCGTGACAGATGATTTATTTTGTGAATGATTTAGAGCAGCAACAGGCTGAATCCAGGTCAGTCACACATCCATTCAAGCAGAATATAGATTACAAAGCCTGCAGTTATCTATGCTGACCACAAAACACTTTGGCCCCTTGTATGCAATGAAACAGCACCAGATTCCACGCACTCTGGCACATCAGTGCTAATTGTTTTCTTCTTTTCATCAGAATCAACAAATTATTCCTTGCGATGATCAAGAAAGAAATCTTGGATCCACACCCTCATCCTCATCCACACAAGAATTGTTTTTTTTCTCAGTCCTTTCAGGCGTTTTAAGGTACTCTTGCTCCAAAACAGACCAACCAGCAAACAACCAGACCAGGGTTGAAAACATAAAAAGTTGAAATGCCGGCACAGTGACCTATAAACCTTTTCACCCTTTCTACAACTCACTGTAAGAAGTCAAGTCATGACAGAGAAGGAATATGAAAGAAGAAACCTTTGAAATCCCTGCCCATGTTTACATTGAGCGACTGGGGAGTTAAGGTGTGACATGTGGAAGTTCAGTGCCATCACTTTCACTCCCATAATAACAAGAAGAGCTGACGTTTGAATCTTAAATGTTGATTTAAAATTACATCGCTCAGTGTTCAAACAGTTATATATCTGTTTGGCAGCTCCTGATTCAGCCCTATAGCATACACCCGTCTATTGGTTGTATGCGGTTTCTGAACTGCGTGTCAGTCTTATCTTTGTTATCTAATACATAAAAATAGATTTTACAGGCCCCAGTCAATGTCTCAGCAAACACCAGACATGTCAGCTGCACTTCATCACCAGTCAAAATAACCATCATAGGACCCCTGAGACAGAGCTGGACACAAGTGATTTTCATAAATCATTAACGGCTGCAACTGCTAGTAGCTGTTAGTCTGCCTTTGAGCAGCAACTTCAATGTTACGTGTGGCTTGCTTCCTGGTTTATTTAATTCCAGTCCTTCGAGAAATACAGGTGAGAAAACTGGCAACCAGCGAGTGCCACATTACTTTAAAAGTTAGTCACCCGGAAAATCCTTTACCTGCAGGGCTGAGGTGGATGTTTGAGCCCTGATGTCATCCCATCTTCTCCAAAACTAGGGGCCTGCCCAAAATCAAACAATAGTTCACAGGGGTGGCCTGATAACACTCACCATCACAGCTAATGCCACTGATCTTCCACTGTGCAAACTATGCCTTAAAATAGCTTATGGATTACCAACAATCAGGAGACAGATGCCACAGAGCTGACTTGGCTCAGGGGAGGACTCTTTGGCCAAACATACACACAACCAATTATGTCTGCAGGGCTTTGCCTTACTAGACAGGTGAGGCTTCAGTACAGAAACTAAGAGCTGGATCCTTTGTTTCACACTGATGCACATGAGACACTTCCGTAGAGCTATAGAGCTTCTGATTAATAACGGGGGTGCGGATGTCTCAAACAAAGTAGGGCAAAACTAATTAGGCTGTTGCACCAGCATAAACGATGGAAAAGGGACAGGGGGAAGAGGCCTAGAGGGGAGCGTCTGTAATGAGGTCACAACCTCCCTGTCCTCATCCTCGCAGTGTTCCATTTTACATATTCAGGTTCCTGCAAATGTGCATGTTGGCAAAACGTGTGGCTTTATCTCCTCGGCACAGAGCACTGGTGCAGAAACTGTGGCACTTACCAAGGCAGTGTGGTGCACGGAGGGATTTTCAAACAGGATTAGCTTCGATTCTGGACGGTGCTGTCAACATTGCATCCAAGATTACTGCTCTAGTTGTACAACCTTGATTTGTTTTTAACAGCCCCCTTCTTTAAAATGACCAGTCACAGAAGCTAATATGTAATTACCATGAATGTCAGCTGAGCCTCATAGAAATATAATCGATCTGTTTACATCCAACACTTGACTCCTGTGCAGCACGTTGGAAAAAATGAATATGAATGAAATCTGGGCACCGTTTAACTTTTTTAAATTAATGATCATGTCACTGAGGAGGACACACAAGGAGCATCATCGAGGCAGCGTCTGGTTTCCTCTCCAAGGGAGATGTGCCACAGTGTAAACAACCAAACATCTCACTACGACACCTCAGCACAATAACATGTGTACAGTTGTGTACAAATCGGAATTCAGAAAAAATAATACTCAGATGCAATCTTCCCTGATACCAAAAGCCTAAAATGTAATTTTATCCTACAGCATTCCCTGATTTTACCTGATTCTAGAGTTAATTATAGTAATATTTATACATTTCTGTTAACTGTACTCATTCTTTAATGACTCTTTTCATTTGTTAATCAATTCAATTTGTTTTGAGAACTGTTTCATAGAGAAGGTTATTACTATTATATTGAGTCTGACGTAAAATCTTGGATTCATTTGGCTTGATATTCAAGTTGCTGTCGATTTAGTATGTTTGTTTGTTAGTTTGTTCCCAGAGCAGTGAACAGCCCCTACACAGTACATAACTTTATATCTGCCCAGTAACACTGGGTGAAGTGTCACACAGTAAATAAGAAAAAATACTACATGTAGGCTCATATTTGCTGTAGGTACGCTTCACTTTGCCCTGAATGTTACAAGTCCATAAAAGAGGATATGCTAAAAAAAAAAAAACACTCTTTGTTTCGAAAACTGTCCGAAAATGGAATTGCGTCCGTGAACGCACCGTTTTGCAAACACAAGCAAGCGGCAACGGAAATAAAAACCCTCCGGTTTTTTCATCTCTCCTCCATTTAACCCACTCATGCAGAACTTTAGAGCGTCACACACTTCTCCCCACAAACATACATAATCATCGAAAGGAGGGAGCCGATGGACTCACCCAAAGCTCCGTGCCCCAGTCCATGTTCAGCCTGTTGGCCGAGCTGCGAGTCCGAGGATACAAAGAAGTTCTCCGAAGTTTATCCCCACAGCTCAGAGGAGGAGGAGGCGGAGGAGGAGGAAGAGGAGGCCCTGGCACCAATAATCCCGACGTGATAAATCAATCGTAACCTCAACACATCCCGCTGCTGCTTCATTCAACAACTAACGTGCAGCAGCATCATAATGAGCTAATTAATTATGGCTGACGGCCGCTGCTCCCGTTGCGTTCAAGTGTTGCTCTCAGTGCAGCAGAGAAGGATAAACTCCCACATCCGCGTCACTCCCAAATCCTAAATCTTAAAGGGCCAGCGCACAGGAGCCCACGGGAGCCCAGGCCGCAGATCAGGGCCTCGGTAGACTTCTGTGTTGTTTCTGTCCTGATGGAGCTGACTGATGCCAGTGTCACCCATGACTCCCAGCTAAAGGGAGAGTTCACACCAAAATGAAACTTTGGGGTGAAGTCCACAGAACGGCACAGTTGCATCCAAATCCAGTGCTACTGCAGGAAAAGCTGATCCATCCTTGAAAAATGTTTCCATACTGCTCCTGTGCTGTCACCCAAGAGTATGTAACCCCAAACATTAAAATCTGAATTGAAACAAGATCCTTTACACTGAGTTTTAAAATGGCCTATGGTTGGGGGGTTGTAGGGTTAGGGTTAGGCTTGTGTCCTCTGATATTCTCCACAGCAGATATTTAGGCTCTAAAAACATGGTGTGAATAATGCCGTTTCAAACATGCATACAGGCAAAACAGCCCTCAATCAACATAGTGGTGAGTGATCTTTTATTTTGGCATGAACTTTCCCTTTAAGACATGAAGTTCTTCCTCCCCCAGTATTTCATGTCAACTGACTTCTGAAATAATGACATTACTTCTCATCACGGTCACAACAAAACAGAAAACAGTTTTATTGTTTTCCAGAGGATAAGGCTGCCAGAATCATGCATTGAAAATAACCAGGGCTGGATTGTGAAAGCAATACAATTGAAACTGCGAGGCTGGCAAAGGTTTTGCTCTCACTGAAATGGAGATTAAGAGGTTCCTAAAAGAAGCACAACACATATGAAGACAGTATAGCATAGTATTATTGAAAAAAGAAGAAACAACCAGGTGATATTTTTACATCTGTAGAGGAGCAAGCTGAGTCAAGACAGTCCCATACATGGAATCAAACTAAAGTACAGTCGCCATTCTTGCCACCAACCTGACTTCTCACAATATCAAGCAGTAAGTAAATATCCTAAGCTTAGTCCCCACCAGGCGTTGCGGCCAAAGGTATATCTGAAGCTAGCCTGCCAGGAATAAAGCTATACTGTCCGTGCTTCCTATGATGTCTGGAGACAATGACGACGATGATGATGAGGAGGAAGATGAGGCCGCACAAAATTAGCACCCACCAACTGACTGACAGTCTTCTGCTTAGGCCTGAAAAACAAGAAAATAATATCAGAACTTTTCTTTCACCGCAACATCCGCTGCAGCAACCACTTCCCGCTCCACATTTCTACAGAATCAGAATTAATGACCTCTCATCCTCAGCGTGACGTATCTTGACACGCTCCCAACTTTATTCGTGGCAACGCAGATGTAAACACCAGCATTGGTAGACGTGGCTCTTGTGACAGTGACGTTGGTCTGGCGCCCTCCAGTGGTCTTCTTCACATTCTCGACGGTGGCGGTGTTCCAGTGGATCTCAGGGACAGGGTTTCCCTCGGCGCTGCAGGCGAGTGTCACATTATCACCCGGGGACACGTCCAGACTGTCATTCCTTTCCTTGAACTCAGGAGCAACTGTGGAGCAAAAAAAAAAAAAAAAAATATTGACTTGAGAACACATCAACGGATCATAAAAAAAGGCTATTTTTTGACACACCAAATATTAAAACTCACACAAAACATCAAGATAAAGCACGTGGTGGGCTGTTCCGTGTTTGTTACTAGCACTAAGTTCGTATGTTCCACTGTCATGCTTTGCCCAGTGTTGATGGGAAGCCATCACTTCTCCATCTTTAAGCCAGGTGACGCTGGGTGCAGGTATTCCCTCTGGCTCACACTCAATTCTGACCTCTTCCTTCTCTTTGACCTCATAGCGAGCACCACAGGTAAATGAAGGGCCATCTGTGAATACAGTGTCAGGACAGTTATCAACAGCTCATACAATTTAGATTATACACCAGTGAAAACATCAGTAGGATCATTTTATATTTAATGTCTGCCAATAGATCCCTTTAACCCTAATCGTTCACACTGGATCTTTAAAAATATGAACTCACTGACACTTTGGTACAGTCCGGTGTACTCACATTCAATTGTGACATCAACAGACGTGTCTGTCCAGCCACACTCATTCGTTAGCGTTGCTGTGTAGTTTCCTGACTGAGCCCTGGAGAGAGGCTCAGACCCATTGATCTGTTTCCCCTCATAGTACCAGAGAACAGAGGGTGGAGGGTTCCCATCAGTTCTACAGGGCAACGACTCAAGCCTGAAGCGATGCTCCACTCCAGTGAATTTGGGAGGACAGTGCATGATTGGCTTATCTGCATGTAGGCATGAGCATCGATTATAGTTAATATACACAGGGAGATAGATATGTTTATTTCTAATATGTGGAAAACTCACAGTGCACGTCAGCGACGTAAGGCTCTGACTCATTCATAGGGATAGTGTCTGGTCCCTTTGGTCCCAGGTGCAGCTCAGCACGGCACGTGAACATTTTTCCGTTGTGATTTGCTTCAGGAGTCACTGTCAGAAAACTGGACACGTTGACTGGGGTGATGCTGGTGCCGTTGAAGAACTCCGTGTGCACAACTTCCTCGCCCATGAGCCAAGTCACTCTGAGGTTCCGCACGGGAGCCACATTAGTGACGTCACATCTCAGCAGGGACTGGGCGCCCTCCACCATGGGACCTTGAGTGACCATAGAGACCGTCACGACGTCTGGAGTCTCTGTGAATAAAGCAGAGGAAAGTATATGTTTGGAACGATGAATGGTGAGGATAACCAGGACGACGTTAGTTCCTTTTATTATGTCAAACCCTTTGGATCATGAACCCCTTGAGATAAAGAAGAGATTGTGTGTACTCACTGTAGAGTGTGATGGCTGGCATTGCAGTACACTGATGATATTCCAGCGTAACGTAGCAGCTAGTTTTTATGGACCAGTCTTGGAGATTTGCAACGGTCCAGATGACAGATGGAGGATTTTGAGAGTTTGTGCCTCCGACTGTAGCCTCCCAACCCATCCCCAAGGCATCTGTGACCGATGTGCTGCAGTTTACTGAAGCTGGGTCGCCAAATCTCACAACAAGTTCCGCAGGCATCAGCGTCAGCGGGCAACCTGCCGTTCAGAAGTAAGTCACGATCCATCAGCTTTCGATCAATTAGTTGAGTTATCCAAATATATATAAATATTTATTTGAGAGAAGTTACCCTTTCGTGGCTCAGGGGTGGTCAGAGCCACAACAGGTGCACTCGTGACATCTTTTATCACACTGATAAAAATGGATTTCTTAATGTCTCCCAGATCATTGGAGGCTGTACAGGTAACAACTGTGTTGGACTTTACTTGAGTAACAGTGAGATTCCTTGTGGTCCCATTCAAGTTCTCCCCATTAAGGGTCCAGTTAAAGTGGGGAGGAGGGTTACCCACCGCGTCGCAGCTCATGGTGATATCCTCCCCTTTTCTTACATATTGAAATTGATTGAGTGAGGATTGGGGTCCGTCAATCAATTCAGGAGCATCTGGAGAGGAGAATGTCTTGTGAATCATGGAAATACAGGATGTGTGGGTTGGTAATAATAATGATGATGAAAATGTGTACTCACAGTGCACAGAGATAGTGTGAGTTTCAGAAACAGGAGGAGGTTTCGGCCCATGGGGCCCGAAGTCCAGCCGAGCCTCACATCGAAATACTGCGCCGTTGTCTTCTCTTCTGACGTTGACAACAATGGAAGATGACTCACTCACTGGTGTTTTGGTTGTGTTGTCGAAAGACTTAGTCCTGAACAGCTTGTCATCTTTGTACCACGTCACAGTCAGGTTCTCAACAGGGGCAACATCGAGGATGTCACACTGCAGTTCATAGTCTGTCCCCACCACAGCATATTTCAAACTCTTGGTGGCAAACAGGACAATGTTTGGATTCTCTGTCAAAACAAAACCAAACAAAATTAGTAATGGGAGTTGCTGTTTTCTTACTGACACCCCTCCCCCCCCCCCCCCCCCCCCCTTGAAATTACACTCACTGTATAAAGTAATCTCGAGGTCTTTACTGCATTCAAGTGTTTCATTCAGCTGTATTTTGCACTGGGCCTTTAGGTTCCAGTCTGACAGAGGCACTGTCCAAGAGAGGAAAGACTGATCTTGCTCCGTCAAAATGTCTCTGGTTCCGTTCCACCAGGACAGACTCCAGTGATCTTCATATATGCTGGTGCAGTTTACCAAAACCTCCCCTCCGTATTCTGCTATCACCTCAGAGGGCTCCAGGATGAGAGGGTTGACATCAGGGGGGCATGAGGCTTCCACATCTATAAATAGACCAAGCCGTTATGCTCTGTATGGACTTGAACAGGTTGAGTTTGCTGAACTCTGCTGGCTTGTGCCACTAATGCGTGCCACTGTGGTCTGTGTGAGAGTTAATTCCAGCTTATAGACTGTAACCTTCACTTGTCCTGTGACGTTACTGCAAGTAGGTTAAATGTCACAGATAGTAAAGTCGATTTTTTTTTACCAGAACAGTATAACATCTACAGCTCAAATTAAACTGTGTATGATACCAAACCACAGAGGACACGCTGCTTTTATTTTGAACATCTAAATACGTTTACGTTACCTTCCATGTTTATATTCTCACGTTATGCAGCAGCATCGCTTTCACTCACCACACAGCAAAACCATGAGCATAAGGAGCTGCAGCATCCTGGGAGGCAGCATCAGCATGCAGGAGGAAGGTGGTGGTTGGAAGAAGGGAAGTGCTCCGGGACCTGGACAAGATCAATTCTGCTCTGAAGAAGACTTGTTGCTGACAGCTGAAAGAGTAAGACGAGAAACAAAAAACGAGGGAATACAAGGAGGAAGTTCAACGCCCTAGTTAACAGGAAACTGACTGTTTAACGGAAATATAACAACCACAGAGCTCTATGTAGCAACCAGCGGTAATGTGCCTCCACCCCGGCCCCCCCCCATCATTTTGTTAAATTAATTTAGTGCATCTTCATGAAAAATGTTCACACAGACTCAAATGTGGCACCGTTTTATTGAAAAGTTCACAGCAATTTT
Organism: Pseudorhombus dupliciocellatus; assembly: GCA_016785235.1. Lineage (NCBI taxonomy): Eukaryota > Metazoa > Chordata > Actinopteri > Pleuronectiformes > Paralichthyidae > Pseudorhombus > Pseudorhombus dupliciocellatus. Next base: position 282,188 of record JAFBJW010000210.1, on the reverse strand, counting down.
CAGGAAATTGCGACACAGACGAGTCGGAACGCGGGCATCTTCAAAGGCGTGTACTGACTCACCGTGTGCACAAGTGTCCCGGAGCATGAGCGCCTGAAGACGACTTTCACTTTCATTTTAATTCCCTTTGAAGTCATCAGAGAATCATTCACACCACTTTATCACATTCCCCTCTCACAACCACAACAGCTATGTTACGTGGGCTTGATCATCATGGAAACTCGTTTGAGGGAGTAGGAGCCTCCGTGGAACTCTGCCCAGTACGCCCCATCCTGGTAGCGGCTGCGATAGTGTCCACCCCGATACCACACTCCATTCAGATTGGAGTGGGCACACATGTGGTACCACCAGCCTCCTTTCTGGAAATGGGCACAGTTACCTGATGACACACCCGGAGATGAGAAGAAGTCACGAACATGGTGAGGTCACTGAGAAAACTAACAGGAGGGAGAAAAGCAAACCTGTGTAGCTGTCCTTGTCTCGGTCCAGAGTGGTGAACGCCTTGTTGTTGTGCCACGAGAGGGAGTCCCCTGCATTGCCCTGGTATTGGCCCAACCGCAGTCGGTACCAGTCACTTTCCGGTTCCAGGTGGAAGCTGTCATATTCAGCGTACACCTGCCGGCCCTGCCAGTCCTCCAGAGCCACGCGTAGCTTATAATCAGCCTGTTTGGTCAGCCAGTAGAGGTGCTCCAAGCCCAGCCAGTACTCTCCATCTAGGTTCCCAAAGCCTTGCTGGAATATTGGACAAACAGTTTAACTTGAGGGAACTTACTTGTTGTATTTTACTGTTTGCATTTTTTCCTCTATTTTGAGACTGACAGCACTCAGTCAGTTCTTTCCACTGCTTATGTCCAGGCAGAATTATGGCAACAACCAGTGGATGCATTCCATTTATAGACATGCATGGTCCCTTGGTGATAATTTCTGTGATGCCTGCGTTTTCCTCCAAACGTACTTTTGCATTTCCAAAATATAGGGACTTGAACTATGATCATAGTTTCTTGTGGGCTCTTGTTTTTACCACAGTGGCGCACAAACCCACCTTATACTGCTCCCAAGTCCTAAAGAAGTTGACCGACCCATCCTGTCTTCTCTGGATGACCGTCCACCCCCCCTGAGCCTGACTCTGCTCACACCAAGCCTGCATTAGGCGGTTGGCGCTCTGCGGGCGGAGCAGATATATCCCACTGGTGGTCTCGCCAGATTGCAGCACATGCTGGCAGTCCCGCCATGGACCTGAGCCGAGTGGAGGAGAATAAGATAAAGAATAGGCAAATATGTGATATTGTAAGGGCCAGTTACAGGAAGTTTTGGAATTGTGTCTGTTTTTGCATTCATCCTCACTGTGCCCTCAGCTTATCTGTTCCCAGCTGAGGAATTTGTTTCCAGCTCATGTTCAGTGTCTCATGTCACATTGATTGAATGCACATGAGAACATGTATACATAGAGGAGAACCTCCGGTGATAACGCCTGAAAGTGCTTTTACTTCTTACTTACAAAAGTGAGATGTGGCAACTGTATCTTTCTTCAGACCTTGTGTGCGCTGTTGAGTCACACACTTGGTCTCTGCTGACTTTTCAGAGGGATGACTCAAATCCCTTACTTTGTCATTTCAAGCATTCCCGTTGCTCTAATAAAAGCTCTGATCTGTGTGTGTGTGTGCTTATTCTAAAGCCCCCTCTGCTCTGATTAGAGCTGTTTTTGACATTGTTTAGGCATTCCCAGTGAGATAGGGCTCCTACCAGCAGGTCCCTGACCCCATCAGCCTCTGCTGCTTATCTGAGCAGTTAAAGAGCTCTGACAGAAGATTTGTGCAGGTTTGAGACCCAAAGACATGTTTGACTTGCATGTACCTGGACTCTTTGTGACAGCGAAGCTAATGAAAGGGGGGTCTGTAGGTGTGTTGGCTGTGGTGCTGGGGAGGGAATGAACCCGCTCCGTTTTGTCCTGCAGCGGCAGAGGAGCACTTTGGTCCCTTTGAACGTCATTGGTCATTTCGTTGGCTTCCGAGCTGTAATTAGGATGCATGTTAGACTGGAGTTTTGGTGGTTCAGTCATCACCTGGGCGGGCCAAAACAAAAACAGAGTTACCTCAGTTCCTGTGTACAAATCTAGCACAAAATGTGCAACATGTCGGTTTCCTACCAAGGACGGCTGGTGGGCGGAGTCCCTGCACTGACACTGCTTTTCCAGACGAGCAATAAACTGGTTCTGGGAGCTCAACATGGACGTGAGGGCTCCATATTTCTTCTCCAGCTCCCTGTAATTGCTGGACACCTGCAGGGCCTGAGATGTCCCAACAGACCCAGAACAGACACAGGATGAGTTTGACCACTTTGCTGTGGCGTGAATCAAGCAGCATCAAGGACGGCCGTGCCCCGCTCACCTGCGTTGAAGCATTGAGCAGCATGGTCTCCACCCTCCGCTGCTCCAAAGCTTGGTCCTTTTTGTTGATGACTTCATGCAGCAGCTGGGCGTAGAGCTGGGCGATGCGCGAATTCATGCTGTTGCTCTCTTTGCGCAGGGCTCTCACCTCCATGGCGAGGGCCCCCTCCTGTTCCAGTTGGACCCTGAATTTCTCCAGCTGTTCCTGCTGTCGCCTGAGCTCCGCCCGCAGCGCCGCCACCTCGGACTGGTTGGCGGCAGCAGACTGGGTGTTCAAACACAGCGCCCCGGTCAGCTTTTGCTGGGGGACGATGAAGGTGTAGGAGCAACGGCCTCCGTTTGCATCCGAGGATCGCGATGAACGTTTCTGAGTGTTATTTCCATTGACCCCCTCCCTCTGTCCGCCAGCTTCTGGTATGTCCACGCAGAGCATTAAAAAAAGAGTCAGGCCTATTGTCAGTGTCTTCCCCATGAATGTCTCTAGCTGATGACACCTTGGAAGTGGAGGAGAGGGCAAAATGAGAATCACCACAGCGGTGACAGCACACACGCATCACCCCATAATGTTTGATTGAGCCCGTAACAAAAAGGCTTGACCTGAGCTTTGTCTTCCTGTAAACCTGAGGTTCCTCAGCAGATGTTTCCTCACAAAGTCAAAGTACACACATTTCTCCCTGGCTGGAATTTACTAGCAGGTCAACACTGAGGGGTGAACAGTCAACACAAACCAGCCAGAATCAACACACCTCCATCTCTCTGTCAACAGACGGCTCAGCTCGACAACCAACCACAACAACCATGGTCAACACCATAAATCAAGATACGCGTGACAAGACCCAGCAGTAGAAATCGGAATCAAAGTGGAAAAAAAACATCTATTTTAAAGTAGGCTGCATTAGAAAAAAGACCATTCATTACTTACTGTTGCAGCTGGGAAGTGCTTTTGAGAAGCTTTGACTCTGTTCCAGCAGGAAAAACTTCAAGCAGCCAGTGACGTAAAATTAAGGCAAAGACATTTTAGAAATCACATCTTTCAGGGTCCCATGAAGGAGCTGCTTCAGCCAAATACATCTGTGGTCCTCTGTGATGTTAAAATGAAGCTGGTGCAGATAATTTTCAAGAAAGAAAATCTAGAGTGGCATCTAAGGTTTGTCAGTGGTCACACCAGTTCCTCTTTCCTGGGGATTCTGCCCCAGGGTCTCTGGAGGAGGAGACAACTAATTACGAACTGTCCAAATGGCACCTCCTCCCAGTGCTGGTTGTTCTGCTGGGTGTTCGGTGCAGCAGTCTCCTCCTCCCTCTGCCATCATCAGCCTGCTACCTTTACACAAACTCTATAGACCTCAACTGCACAGTGGTTTTCTCCTTGTGGGCAGTTAGCACGCTGTCTCTGTCCTTGTGAACATTTGGACAGGTGAACAAAAGCACATCAACCTTACATACTAATATTCTGCAGGGTCCTCTTTGTGATTCACAACTATTTAACAAAAAAGCAACCACAGCAAAAAAAATAGGCAAAAGAACTGCATTTTAGAGTAGTGTATAATAAAAGTTACAATATTTTTGACGTCACAGCTGAAATGCATGCTGCTTTGTACTTTAATCGATGTACATTCTTTATATTTTTACATGCACATTTGCAAGGTAACTTAAAACTGTTAAAATAAATAAAGAGGGTGGAGTCCTCCTGTCCAATATGAAACTATCGGTAGCTGGACATGAGACGAGCGTCTGCTGGTCACAGCGAAGACGTGCAAGGCCCTTCAAGACCGAGGCTTGCCGATAGGGGGCGTGTTAGGGCCGCGGTGCTATGATTGTGACTTCCTGTACATCCGGGTCAGGTCGGAACCGGGAACCAGCCTCCCGAGGAACACGGACATAGTTTAGCGTGACACACGGTGGTGGAGCCATGTGCCACACGTCGTGTTGAGTCCGCAGTTGAACGTTTGTCTGCAGGCGTTTGCTGTCACAATGCTCGCGGGTTGTTTTTGTAGTACAGATACAGTTTATCGCATTTAGTGTCACTTCGCTCCACGCGTCGCTGAATTATGGGGAAATCAAAGGTGAGTAACGGCTCGTGCTAACAGGTTAGCATTAGCTGATCACACCAAAGAGAGTTCAACAAATGTTGTTGAGTGGAAAGTGTATCTTGTGTTAGATAAGGAAATCACCACAGAACTCAGCGTGTGTTTGAATGTGTAATAACGTTAGCATAGCTAGTACACATGTTAGCCAAGTCAACGTGCGTGAAAATCGCGTTTTCTTCAAACTCTCGCTTTTAAATCAACGCAGTGTTGTTTAAATATTTAACCCACGTGTCTTGTATTTGTGCTGTTTTTTTTTTAGACCAAGAACCAGAAGAAATCCCGAGTTGCAGCGAACCATGTGGCCGAGCAGACGTACGGAGCAGTCCCCCACTCCTTCGTCTTTCATCGGGGTCAGATCGGGAAAAACGTGGGTCAGCTCATCCTGGACGTGCGGAGAGTCCTGGAGCCCTACACCGCCGAGTCTCTGAAGGTCCGGAACCCGCTGGCTTTTATACATTCATATTCTCTGCATTTTCCTTACTCTGAAATATTGCATTCGTTACTTATTGATGCCTATGTGTTGAAAAACGGTCGCATTGTTGGACTAATTGCTGCTATTTAACAACTATTTTTAATTTTAATAATTTTCTTAAGAAACTAAAGTACAAAGGTATGTCTTATCAGGTTACACCCATTTCATTCATTGATCTTTTTTTTAAAACCAGGTTAGGAAAAAGAATGTCCTGAAAGATTTTGTGGCCATCGCAGGACCCCTGGGGGTGACACACTTCATGATCTTCAGTAAGACCCCCAGCAGTATCAACATGGTGAGATATATAAAATGTGATGTTTTGTTTTCCTTGTCAAGCCCTCATGTGACTAACATGAGTATTTCCTGTCCTCTCAGAGACTTGCTCGACTTCCCAAAGGCCCTACGCTTCACTTCCGAGTGCTCAAGGTGAACACTGTTTGAAATCATAAATAAGGATTAAAATATGGGCTCAGATGATGAAGATTTAATATTTTGACTGTTAAGTGATGTTTTTCAACGTAAACGCACTGATGTGCCCAAACTGACCACAATTTTGAACCATTTCTGTTTCCCCCCATCATTTAAAAACTTTTTTTTCCCTTCAGTACTCTCTCATCAAAGATGTGGTTTCAACTCTGAAGAAGCACCGCATGCACGAGCAGCAGTTCGCACATCATCCACTGCTCATCCTCAATAACTTTGGAACTGACGGCATGCACATTAAACTCATGGCCACCATGTTCCAAAATATGTTTCCTTCCATTAATGTGCACAAGGTACGTTCTGAACTGTTGCCCGAGAGACAGTAAGACTCGGAGGTTTAAAGCTTTGTTGGCATGATGAAAGTATAGTCTTCTGATTTCACCTGACGAATTGTCAAAAGTAAACGCTTTCTGACTTAAGGCTTAAATTATTCTTTGCTCTCAAAGTTGAGTCTGAATTTATGTGACAACTGAGGGGTTTATTTTTCCAGGTCAGCCTCAACACCATCAAGAGGTGTGTGCTGCTGAACTATAATCCAGAGACTGGGCAAATAGAGTTTCGACATTAGTAAGTAAAATATTTTGTCATTAATACTAATGGATGGTTGTTTTTTTTTTTTAAGTCATATTGGCCTCAGATGATGACAAATCAGGACTTGACTGTTCAGTGATGTACGTTCAAAGTAAACGCACTGATTGGGCCTTGTCACACAAACTTTCTTTACGGCCATAGTTAGATGTCTAAGTGACAGAACACAATGTTGTTCCCGCCCTGCAGCAGCCTGAAGGTCGTCCCTGTCGGCATGAGCCGCGGAGTCAAGAAGCTGATGCAGGAGAGGTTCCCCAACATGAACAAGTTCGAGGACATCAGTGAGCTGCTGATGAAGTAAGGTGCCAGTGATGGTTGAACTCATGCAGTCCACGGGGAATTACACCCCCTCTGCAGAAGTGTTAACGTGGGTTTGTGCCTCCTCTCTCAGGGGCGCCAACCTTTCAGAAAGTGAAGCAGAACAAGATGGTGATCACAACATCACCGAGCTGCCGCAGGTCTACTCTGGAAGAGGCAACATGCCATCCCAACAGAGTGCTGTCCGTCTGACTGAGGCGAGTATTCAGAGGCAGCTTGTTTAAAAAAAAAAAATGTTCAGAAGCTGCTTGGATGTAAGCTGAAGTTTGTGTTTAATTTTTCCACAGATCGGTCCTCGCATGACTCTGCAACTGACAAAGATCCAAGAAGGCATGGGAGAAGGGAATGTCCTCTATCACAGCATGAGTGAGTCCTTTATCATTCAGTCATCTCTCTGCTCCTTGTTCGGGTGTACATGATGACAGAAACACAATATGAATTCTGTGATTTCTCTCTAAAAGTAAACGCTTACTGATACATCTGCAGCTCACTCGGTGTGATCTATGTCCAGCACAAACCGTTCCTCACCAGAGATTTTGTTCCGAACTGTTTTTTTTTATAGTCTCTAAGACGGAGGAGGAAATACAGGAGATCCTGAACAGGAAGGAGGCCCAGTTAAAGGAGAAGGCGGACCGGAGGAAAAAACAGGCGCAGAATGTTGCTCTGAAAAAAGAGAAACAAGAAGAGCACAAGTACGTTGACCTCAAGACTATTCAACTCTTCTGCCTCAATTTCTTGCATCACATGTGGCCTAATATATATATATTTTTTTTCCATTTTCACCAGGAAGAAAAGTCTGGAAGGCATTAAGCGGAAACGCGATGAAGAAGAACATGACAGTGAGGTAGAGGATCCTGGTATGCAGGACGGTCAGGCAGCTGCTCCCGAATCAGACGATGAGGTGGAGTACTACAGACAGGCTGTCGGAGAAGAGCCAGACGAAGGTGAATAACGTAAACAAAAACAAGCATGGTGATTCTTACTTTGTGAATTATTTACTGAGGGAGAATTTCTTTCTGCAGACATGTTTCCAAGTGTCAAGAAGAGGCGGAGGTCAGAAACATCCCACAGACCTGCCGGGAAGAGGACGCCATTCGCCGGTAAATCGGGAAAGAATGACAGAAAATCTAAATCGCCAAAGAGGGGTGGTCCAGGAGGAGTGAAGAGAGACCAAACAGGAAAAGGTTTCAAGAAATTCGGGGACCGGGAGAAACCATTTGGAAACAAAATGAAGCCCGGAGGAAAGGCGTTCGGGTCGAAGAAATTTGGCGACAGAGAAAATAAATTTGGGGGAAAGAAGAAATTTGAAGGAGACAAAGTGTTTGGGAAGAAAAACAAGGACAAATCATTTAAATCGAAAGGTCAGACGAGTAAAGCTGGCTTCAAGAAGAAAGGTATGGCAGCGAAGCAAGGCTTCAAACAGAGGAAGGGAAAAGGTTGAACCCAACCTTGTTCTGTGACTGAGACATTGAATGTGTTATGTGTTGTTACTTTGCAACACCAGGTGGCAGCACATATCCATTTTTCCATGAGTGCCTCAGCCTGTGACAACAAGGCATGGCTGGGTTGACAGACTGTACTGCTGAAGGTCAGCAGGGGGATGGAACTAAAGATGAACGTTGTATATTTTCACACTGTATGAAATGTATATGTTCTTGTTCAATAAATTCTTAAAAATATCCTTCTAACTGGGTGAATGGAAAAACAGCAAAATGTAAATAACAAAGTGGTATAGAACCATCAATAAGACTAGTGATGGGACTGGGAGTAATAATGATGGTCAAGCATAAGGCATGATGGGATAGACGCTGTGCTGAGTTAACATGCATCAGTGGATCATCACTGTTGGACCAAGAGCCTGATAACCTGGGGGTGGTCAAAGACGCTTAGCTGAAAAGCTTAACTGATTTCTAGTCTAAAATGTGTTAAACAAAATGAAACAAATCCTGATAGCAACCTAAATCATTAACCCACTGAGGGCTGGATTCAAAATGCTATCAACAAAGGAAAAAAACTGAAATCACAGGGTCTATTCATACATCAGCACAGGTCAGCTACTCATATTGTCACTGAATGGACTCGTGGAGTGTATACAGTCCCTTTACATTCAATACAGCTGCACCAAAATGCACACATTTCAAGATATTTCTTCTATAAATGACTTTATTTTTTCATCAAAGTCAATTTATTAGTTAATTTCCTGGAATATTTGTGAAAATATTGGAGAACAACTTAACTTGAAATGTTCAAGAAAGTGATAAACAATTCCTGGGTCCACTCCCTGATCTGGCTTCAAACCACATTTTATTGAGCTCTTCCCTGACCCACAACACATAATTCAAACCACTCCTCTGCATGAAGAAGTGTAGCTTTGAGATGTTTGTGTAAATGTGGGGTAGAACAAGCAGCCATGATCACAGCAGCTGCTTCACACTTGGATGGAGAAGCTGCTGCAACACCATGCTGATAAAGCCAGTAACACTTTTAAACCCTCAACACTGACATATGTTCTCTGTCTCCTCACTCCAACCACAACAGACTGCTTCTAATCACCAGCAGGTTTGCATAAGCACGGATGTCTTCACAGTTTTGCTTCTTCAAACTGCAAAGAGGAACTTGCAGATTCATACAAGGAGCTCCAGCGTCTCAACCGCATGTCTCAGCTCAGGTCAGTGTTTGGAGGTTTTATCACGTTTTATTCCTTCAGAAATGAACACTCTGGGTTTCTCTAGCACGGCACCCTGCACTGCAAAGTCTTCCTTTCAGTAAACACAAGTTGATTTTGGAATTTTGGATTTTACAATTGATAAATCATGTTTCTTTATAAGAATAACATTTAACCAACAGTTAACATAATTCCAGATTATCATGCTAAAAATGCATTTTGCAACTTGCAATAAGGAAACTTACAAATCAGATATTATAAGAGCTATTCTTAAATATGTGCATTCCCTCCACAGATACATGACAACTAAATAAACTTCAGCCAAGAGCAAGATGGTGCACAATTTCTCTGACTGTGAGAAGTTTCAGATGGCCCTGCTGCCCTCGGTCTTCGGGGTTGAGTTCACTGTGGCCCTGACAGGAAACCTCTTTGCCCTGTGGCTGCTGGTGATCAGAGAGAGAAGGAACTGGCACACTGGCGTTGTCTTGTCTTGTAACCTGGCCATCAGCGACCTGCTCTACGTCCTCACCCTGCCTCTGCTGATTGCCTACTACTCACTGGGGAAACACTGGATTTTTGGGGATACCGCATGTAAGATCGAGAGATTCCTCTTCACCTGCAACCTCTACGTGAGCGTTTTCTTCATCATGGCGATAAGTGTGAACCGCTGCATTGCACTCGTGTATCCCTTCTTCACCCACTCCTATGTGCGGCCTGCCCACGCCAAAGCCGTCAGTGTGGTCATCTGGCTTGTCGTGGGAGCCATTTCCTGCCCTGTGTGGAAATTTGCCAGCATTTGCCGAAATGTGCACACCAATAAAACTCTGTGTGTGTCCTTTTGTTTCCACAATCCTGCAGATGAAACCCCTCACTTCACTTACAAAGTGTTTCTGGCTGTGTTTGGGTGTGTTGTTCCCTTTGTAGTGACTTTCACTTCTTACTGCATGGTGATTTTGGTTGTGTGGAAAAATGTCAACATAACAGCACTGGAGAAACGCAAGGTCGCTCTGTTGGTCGGGTCAGTGGTGGTGCTGTATGCTGTGTCCTTTTTGCCATACCACATCTTTCAGACCTACCACCTGTATGTAAGAATCAAGGACCCTACCAACACTGTGTGCTGGGCCTACAACGCGTACCAAGTGTCAAAGGGCCTGGCAGTTCTGAACATGTGTGTGCACCCAGTCCTCTACATGGCTTTGTTTGACAGTATGAGAGTGGCATGCTGTGGGAAGAGCTCAGAGGAAAACTTATCTGCTGACTGACAACTTTCCTGTGATGCACAGCCTCATTCTATTTTGAAATATAGTGACGTGTACACAGGAAATATTACCACGGGATACCTCACTTTGAGTCAAATTCAACTCTGACACACAATAATTTGTAATAAACATTTTCAGTCATCATTCTCCTCATTCACTTCACAAGTGGGCAAAAATTCAGGCCAAATATAACAAGTAAAACATTTTTAAAAAGTCTGTGGAAGAAATGTACTTTTGTGCAATTTTCTCTGAATGGTGAAGTGTGGCAATAGGCCAAAATAATCTCTGTTTTTCAGAAGTAAAAAAAAAATTGAAGAAAATGCTTCCCCATTAAAGTTAAAACTATTTTGCATAGTTTTCTATGATGATAAAAATCAACATGTTTAATTTGATTGTCAGAGCAATAAATAGTCAACAACAGCAAAACACAATCCAACTTTTTTAGAGAAAAAAAATCACATTTACTATGATTATGCTTCTTCAAAATGGTGTTAAAAAGGGTATGTTAAGCAAATCATGCAGGCCAAAATAATGTGAAGATTTGCGTTCATACCTGGTGATCCATGATGTTCCATCTATCCATCTCAAGTTGTTGTTGGTTTGTCTGGCATCCTGTCCATAGTTGCATTGCCGCCACCTAGTGCATTTTTTTTCTTCTGTAGTTTCTGTAGTTCTTCTTTAGTTTCTTCTGTTCTTCTCTTTAGTTACATTGCCACAACCTCCTATAGAATCTACACTACACTTGATCTTAGCCAAAAGACTGAGAATCGATCGAATCCATAGAATCCATATATAGAATCCATTGTATATTTTTCCATTTTAATTTGTTGTTATTTGTTCATTCTATTCTTTGTTCATTCGGGTCTGGCTGCTGTTGCCTTTAGCACTGTAGCTTTCCTCTGATGTTGCTTTGATCAACGCAAATAGAAGCTGTTAACGTTAAACACGAGCGCTGCTTTTATTGCGAAGTTAACCTACCGGAAACCTGTAGTGGTGGCTCTGCTCGCTTCCTGCGGTCCTTCCGGTCGTGTCGCTAAGATAGCTGAGACGATGCCGTCGATTGAATACGACGAGTGAGTGTATAATAAACGTTTAAACAATATCTGCTGTCCCCCGGATGCTTATATCCGCAGATCTAAATGTTCACATATTTTTCTCACCCTCAGCTCCAAGCCCAGCTGGGCGGACCAAGTCGAGGAGGAAGGAGATGAAGGTAACGCGCTAGTTAGCCTTGTTAGCATTTAGCAGCAGCTCTTACAATCTGGAGCCCACCGGAGGAGGCCGGCGAGGCGGCTTCGACTTCCACGTGGTTGCCGTGCATTAAACTCCAGTTCAAACACTCACACTATTGGGTGTGTTCCTTGACCGACTTAAAACATAATCGAGCCTGACGGACGTTAATCGACGGTTCTCCGATGTAAGGGGTGATCGTCCTGAGGACGGTGACGCAGGCTGTCACTCAGTAGCGAGGCGACTGGGAGTTAGCGAGCCCAGCGCTAGCATCCTGTTTATATTCCCGTTCTGTGTGTGTTGGATGTAAACTTAATATGAAACTGAGGTCACAGTTGGTGTTTAAAATATATCTTTCTCCACACTGACCCAGTTTAGTTCCTCGCTTCTTCTTGAGGATGTTCATTGTCATTCAGATGAACACAGCAAAGAGATCATCTGACTGAAGTTGATGCTTCTTTCACAGGCACACTACCATCCCCCAAGGAAACCATCAAAGGAAACATTAAAACCATCACTGAGTATAAAATAGATGAGGATGATGGAAAGAAGTACAAGGTAAATGAGACTACTTTAATAAAGGTTTAATAAAGGTGTTTTTTTGTTAATATAATTTCAATTCCTTTTGTTGTTGTTTGATTTGTAAAAGCAGTGGATTTTATCCCACAGGTTTTGACTCTCTTGGAAGTGAAGTTTATTTTCTAGCTGTAAATATAATTTGACCGGTCATAGCACTTAACTAGAATTGGCTAAAACTATAAACGTTTGGGGTCATTCACATCACAGTGGTTCATCAGGCCAAAAAATTTTAAAAGTGAAATTGTATATGCTATCTTTGTTTTAGATTGTGCGGACTTTCAAGATCGAAACTAGAAAAGCCTCAAAAGCTGTGGCCCGGAGAAAGGTTGGTTTCCAAACTGAATGTCTTTGAAGCCGGATTTACTTGAACATAAATGCACCTCTGACAGGAGTCAGTTATTGATCCATTTGGTTCTCTAATTTCAGAACTGGAAGAAATTTGGTAACTCTGAGTTTGATGCACCTGGTCCTAATGTTGCCACCACCACAGTCAGCGATGATGTCTTCATGACGTTCATCTCCAGCAAGGAGGTAAGCAGGCAATGTCAGACACTGACGTGTCACATTTCTCAACATGTCAGTTCATTGTGACTGAGGACAATGACTTGAAACTTGTAGGACTTGAACGCCCAAGACCAAGATGAGGATCCCATGAACAAACTGAAGGGACAGAAGATTGTGTCCTGCCGAATTTGCAAAGGTGACCATTGGACCACCCGCTGTCCATACAAGGACACCCTGGGCCCCATGCAGAAAGAACTGGCTGAGCAGCTTGGGCTTTCCACCGGAGACAAGGACAAGCCTGCTGGATCTGGTATCATCACCTTTCCCCTTTTAAAAAATAAAATTGGACTTGATTTTTGTGGTCTACACTCAAGACTCTGCAGTAGTTTACTTATTGTTTTACCCTGTAACCAACAGAACCAGAGCCTGCACAACCTGCCCAGAGTAAGACTGGGAAGTATGTCCCCCCGAGCCTGAGGGACGGAGGCACGCGAAGAGGGGAATCTATGCAGCCAAACCGCAGAGGTGGGTTTTTTTTTTTCTTGTGCCTGTTGGATCCACAAACCCACTCTGTACTGAATAATTATACAGCAGCAAGACGTATTGCCAAGAGTAAACCACTGTGTTTTGCCTGACAGCTGATGACAATGCCACCATCCGTGTGACCAATCTGTCTGAGGACACCCGTGAGACGGACTTGCAGGAGCTTTTCAGACCCTTTGGCTCCATCTCGAGGATTTATCTGGCCAAGGACAAGAATACTGGACAGTCCAAGGTCAGTGTCTATCGGCACATCTAATGGAAATAATCTGTAAATAATCTAAGGACACAAAGAACAAGAGTTTTTAAATCAGATAATAACTGATAATGAAAAGACACATGGTGCAGTTCTGATGTATAAACTGCTTTGCTTCCCACAGGGCTTTGCCTTTATCAGTTTCCATCGTCGGGAGGATGCATCCAGAGCCATTTCTGGAGTTTCAGGATTTGGATATGATCATCTTATTCTCAATGTTGAATGGGCCAAGTAAGTTAATTTTTAGTTTTATTAAGTAACAATAAATTGGTCATTTATTCTTGCTGCTAATATTTTTTCTCTTTGCAGGCCGTCAAACAACTAAAGAATCTGGCAGAATATATTCCAAGATGCCATATTTGTTGTGGGAAAGTATGGCTGTTACCAAATGAAAATAAAATACTTTTGATCAATTTTGGTCATTTGATGGTAATTTTCTATAACTAAAAGCACAAGGTCTTACATTTAAATTAATTTCTTTGCCTTCAGTAGCCTAAAATAAGCCATTTTAATATTCTTTGCAGAGACAAATGTCTTTCAACTGCACTTACTTCAGACTGGATACCTGAAGAAATCACAGGCTAGAATGAGGAGCAATCAAAATCAAAGATAAGATCAAACCACAGGTTGATCATGAATGTGTCTGAAGCAGGATGGCAACATCCACAACTCTGCAGTCTGTGCAGTGTAGAGTTTAACGCACCAAAACAAGGCTGAAATTACATTCAGTAATGGACCATAATTGACAATGACTGAAATGGACACCAAAAGCAGTACCCGATTTGATCAAAAAATAATTCTACATAAGTAGTCACATTCAGATTGTAAGAATTTAAGATTGCATTTTATTTTCTGCCATTGTAGGTCTGAACATAGATGGATGAGAAGAACCAAGTTATTGATTTCATAAGAGCTTTATTTGAAATATTACATATAAAAACTACATACAATTTAATCCATATTAGGTGGTCATTTCCCAATGACGTGATCAAAAGCACATTTTAAAACAACATTGAAAGGGCATTGCACAGAATGCCAACGGTGGCCACTTAGTGACAGATAAAAGCCAGCTTATTTAAAAGAATTCCTGGCCCCCACACAAGAGCATCAGGACTTGTGGAACAGGTGTCTTGCTGGGAAGGGACTAATCAATGATCTCCATCTTCTCCTGTTTAATATTCTCTGTGGAGGGAAATAAACACATTTGAAAAGGAATTCAGCATATTTAAATAGTGGCTCCACAGGAATAAGAAAAACCAAATACACTGAGACCAGGTACCTGTTGCTTGCTCTTCCTTTATTCTCTCCAACACGCACTTCTTAATCTCCAGGCCTATGGCCCTGGAGAGTGGAGGGGGCACAGCATTTCCAACCTAGGAGGCAGAAACAAAAAGTTTAGATAATAATTTCAAATAGATTTCAAACATTGGCTATGGAATATATTTGTAGAGTAATTATGTCAACCAATTGCACATATTGGGCTGCGTGACACTTCACTCTCAATTAAGTTTTGAAGGAGCCATGGTCTTACCTGTCTGTGTTTGTCCAGAATGTTTCCAAAGAAGCGGTAGGTGTCCGGGAATCCCTGAGAGCGAGCACATTCCCTCACACTAACCACTCTGTGCTGTTCAGCGTGCAGAACACGGCCCTGGAATTATGGAAATCTATTACAGCTTCTGAAAAAAGGTACTCTGGGTTTGCTGAAAATTTGAGCCAATGGATCTTCACAACCAAGTTAATCCTTTTAATGTTCAGTTAGTTCTATAATGATTTCACAGTACAAAAGAACAGGCCTGAATACATTTGAAACATTTTAGCACTTATTTTACCTGCTTGCCCATGGGTTCAGGGTTGGTCACAGTTGTGCTGAAGAAGCCATCCCACTCCAGCCTGCCATAGAGTCCAGCCCAGTGATTGTGACGGTTACCAGTGTGGGGCAGACACCACGGGATCAGAGTGTTAAACTGCCTGTCTGCAGGGTCACACTGTGTCCCTACAGAACGCAGAAGCATAAATTAGAATGCCTCCACTCTGGGAATTGTTACCTTCGTGAAAAAAAAATCTCCATACCTCCTGCACAAGTGCAAACACCCCTGAGTGCACCAGTGCTGCTGCGTCCATTCTTTTTATCGGAGTGTGTGTAGCGCAATTTCTTGGTCATGGTGCCATCTTTCAGCCGAACCTCCATGTTGGGCAGATCCCTCCAGTCAGAGCCTGGAGCCAAGGGGATGTGACGCATCCGAGCCTCAACCAGAGCACTCATGTCCTGAGAACAAGATATATCTTATGTTATCAAGCTAACAGTTTTAATACAGGGGAAGTGACACTACAGTACAAATACATTATGTTAATATAACTACTAAGTCAAAGCACAGAAGCTCACCTTGCAGATATGATCTCTGAGGATAGGCTGATACTGTGTTCCTCTGATCTGCCTCTGGAACCAAGACTGAGGTTCTCCATTGTAGGCAATCTCCAGTGCAGACGCACCATTGCGTATCTCTGGCAGGTCAGACATGGTGTCACGGACAGTGATGGTTCTGTAGATTCCTCCGTTACCTCTGTTTTCAGACAGAGAAAGTTAGTCTGGTAACATGTCACACCAGAGCATTGTTTCTGATACGTTTAAGATGTACAATGGAAAAGGTTTTGCTTTACCGTGTCACATTACTGACGTATTTCTTTTCATCCACCACCACGCTCAGAGAGCAAGCCCTGGGAGCAAACACGTGCAGAGGCTCAGGATAGCGAGGCAGCTTCTCTCCAGGAGCTGCAGCCAGGATGATGGCCCTGCGACGGGTCTGAGCGACACCATACTGACCAGCCTGTTGAGAAAGGGAGTGCTGAAGTCAGATCTACTACCAACATGCGCAGTCATGATTTTCTCATGTGGTAAAAGAAACAAGAGCCTTATTTTTAGACGACATCCTCACATTTTAAAGTATTCAGAATGTAACACAATTTAAACTATTAGGTCAAGTTTGTGTTGCTAAAAAAATATTTCTCTTGTGTAGAAATAGTATAGTTCGACTTACCTGAAGGACACCAAAGGTGCACTGGTAACCCATGCGCACGAGACAGCGCAAAGTCAGCTTGAGGATCATGGACTTTTTGAACGACACAAAGTTCCTCACATTTTCAAGCAGGAAAAACTTGGGTCTGTAGTAGTCACAGTAACTGCAACAAGAGGAAAACATGGTTTGAGTGTGCACTAAAGGATTACATTGACAATAAATGAGAAAAAATTAGAATCTGCTCAGAGGCACTGACCTGAGATAGGAGACTACAAGAGAGTTCTTGAATTTGGAGTAAGTGCGAGAATTGAAGCGGTTCATCCCACTGAACCCTTGGCAGGGAGGTCCTCCACATAGCATCTCCACATCACCCTTCTGTGGCAGCTTCTGGCCCAGAGAATTAGTCTTCTCTCCAGACATGACCAACTTCAGCAAGATGTTGCAGTCCTCAGTGAACACTGTGGTTCCAGGGTTGTTGAGCCTGAAGGCCTGTGCTGCAGGCTCCCACATCTCAATGGCCCACAGCGTCTCAGAGATACCTAAAAGGTAACCCAAAAATCACATTTTTACCACCACACTGCGCAAAAACATATGACATATAACATGACATATATGAATTTCATTAGTAACAGAACAAGCATTTACCAGCCTGGTGGAAGCCTTCAGAGAGTCCACCACAGCCAGAGAACACGTCCAGTGTGCGATACTTTGGCACTTTAGGCACCTGTGGTTCATTCTGAGTGTCCTGTGTTTCCTGAGCAGCTGAAGATTTCCCTTTGCCTTTACCTAGAAGAGAAAAGAACCATTGGTTTAAAATTCCAATGAACAAAAGAGAATACATTTGTGTATTCGTCTCTGAATTGTTATTTACCTTTCCCTTTGCCCTTTCCTTTGCCTTTATGCACAGTTGAGCGAGCATGATTTGGAGGGTCTTCAAAGCTTTTAGATTTTGCATTATAGGCCTGTGAGAGGGAGATAAGTATAACAACAACAATCAATGTTTCTACTTTGACAGTAGAGATTGTCAAAATGTCCAAAATTGAGACCTACGAGTCCTACAGAGTTATTCCAAATACACTGTACCTCCAGGAAGTAGAAGCGGTCAGGTCCACCACTGGAATAGTCCTGGACGGACTCATTCAGGTCTTCGGCATATTCTACCTGACAGTGGCCTAGCACCTCGGACATGCTGACGGTAACTTCTTCATCACTCCAGTACAGCTGATTGATATCTGTGTGGTAACTGGATTTCACACCTTTATGAGTGTTCTCAGGCCTGGGAGAGGAGATGAGAGAAGACATTAAATAACAGCCATGAGTTACAGATGAAACCTTGAGAAGCCCTTTAATTTTTATACATTATACCTGTAGAACTTGTAGAGTCGCAGTTTAACCTCAGATGTGTCAGCTTTCCCGTTGCTACGCCTGTGACAGAAGATCTCCTTGATGCGCCCGATGCGGAAGGGCTCTGGAGCATCTAGATTTGAGCCCTTGATGTAGTCAGAGGATTTTCTGTAATACTCTGGATACAACTCCTCATCCACATCATCTTTTCGGTGGGAGCGCTTCACTGGACTAGCTGGTTTAACACTAAGGGCCAGAAACAAGCAGTGAGTCTCAAACATGTTTATCACACTAAAATGTGTAAATAACACCTTTTCAACTTTACTCACCTGAAATGAAAAGCCTCAGGGGGCAAATAAACGCCATCTCCCACCCTGAACTGCTCCCCCTTAAAGCAAGCCAGCGTATACAGAGCCTTAGAGTCGTTTTCCTCATTCCCCAGGGGCTCAAAAACACAAGGACTTTCCCGTTCGGCTCTCTCATTGGTCCTTTCACAGCTGCTACAGAATCTAGAGATGCAGAGTATAACCCCAAGGTCAGAGTAACATAAGAATATATAATTTCAATACAAAAGCATTGTGCTTACCTGAGCTTGCAGTCTGATTGATTGGTGGTGGTGGGAGGCGTCTCAAAACGGGCAAATTCTGTGTCGTACCAGAACTGATAGAAAAAACTCTTCCCATCATCGTCAATCACCTTGATGTCCTCATCCATGCCACCCTAGAAACAAACACAAAAATGGAATGAAGAAACATCATCACTGAAAATAAATTAAACACGCCGTCTAGATTACTTACCTCCATAAACCAATTGTCAGACGGGGGCTTGTACATGATGTTCACTTTGCCTTGTACATAATTGAGCTGCATGTCTTCACACTCGTCCACAAGGACGAGCTCCAAAGGATCAGATGACTCTCCCAGCACTGTTTGAGTACCGCGCAGGAACCAGTGGGCATGGAACATCTTTCCACTACCGTCTTCCCACAGGGATGTGATCCTGAGGGGACAAAAAAAAAAAAATTCCTCATTAAGGTCATACTAGACCCCTGACAACACACACCTAGGTATGAGCTTTAAAAATGTCACACCTTGCCAGATACAGGGGAGTGGATGGATCCTCAGATGAAACGGAGACACAGTCTCCCACCTCCAGCACTTCATCGTTTACAGAAACCTTCTTGTAGTAATGCTTCTTTCCCTCAGTCTGAAGAGGATAGGATATGTTATACATTTACTGCAGGATAGGAAGATAAAGCTAAACAAAGGAAGAAAGGAAATACCTGAACAGGTTCTCCAATCCAGTTCAGTTTGCACTGACTCTGCTTCTTCCTCTTAGCCTGAGAAACCTTTTTACCCTTCTCCACTGGAAACTCTTCCTCTTCGATGTTCTCATCATCTTCAGCCTCCTTCACTGCCAGGTTTGGGCACCTGAGCATTGGTATGCAAAAGAGGAATTTACAAGAGGAACTAGAGACAGCTCTTTCAGATGTTGCTGTTAAATTAGAATAAAAACCTTTGACTCTTGTAACCGGAGTCTTGTATATCCACACATTCTAAGTGTAATAAATATCTGCCTTTTTTTTTAGATGTTCGGTAGTTGAGATTGTTTAAAAGATTCAGAAACTGAATTACTGGCTACAGATTTAGGCCTCCTGCTGGCAGACATGCTCACCTCCTCTGTTTGCAAGCCTGCTTGCTTTTCCCACTTCCTCCAAATTTGATCATATCCTTGCAAGCCGTACACTTGCCACAATCGGGAGACTGGCAAACCTGAAGATGAAAAAGACGATGTATGAATTTGAAAGTACGAACTGAACGAATTGTGCCTCAGATAAACTAAATGTTCAAAGTGAGTTTGACTCAGGACCACTTACCTCACAGACGCCACAGCGCTGCCTTTTGGCTCCACTCTCTTTATCATTCTGCTCTATCTGGTCAGAGAAGAAAGTATCAAAGATCTGGTAGACCAGCTCAGTGGTAGTCGCCTTGGTCGGCCCCTTGCTGTCCTTCTCTATCTTTGTTGGGTGACGAATGGCCTGTCTTCTGGCAGCTCTCCTGTCAGAATAAAGTTTGTGTTCAGAGGAGAAGTACACGTCGAGGGATGGCATAATGAAGCCCCTGGCCTTCAACACACCACAGCATCAGGCCATGCAACATATGAAACAAGCAAACAAGATCCAAACAGACAAGATGTACAAGGCAGAGTTCCCGATAGACGCAGACAAAAATGTTTGAGCCCCTTTAAGATCATTTTGTTATTTTACCGCTGAACTTTGTCCTGTCTTCGAAATACTGTTAGAGTATCTAACTAAATTAAACTGAGGAGGTTGTATATACTGTGATTGACACATGACTTAATACATTAAGCTAAAGAATGTACAAATCAGATGACTGTCCCTAAGCACCACTTTTCTTATATTAGGATTAGTTAATTTTCTCCCAAACAATACACCATACATCAAGCTTGTTTGCCTGGTGACTGATAATTTGTGGTCTGTCCACACACGCTGGAGGTACACATGGCCAGAATTTGAAAGTGACTTTAAAAACACATTTACCAAAAAGAAAAAGTTGAATAAAACTGGAAATACTGTTCTAGCGTGAACTCTGGTATGATGTTCTGTTGGTAAAATCTTCTAAATGCCTCACACTAACACACCACCGTACAAGCTAGGGATGCATTCATAACAAGGCCTACCTACCAGTACAGCAGCATGCTGCATTAGGAAATGTCAAAGGATTGTTAGACAGTGGGGAGAACAAAGTGAGGAGCAGAAAAACAGGAATAGAAGCAAAAATAAAATTGGAAAACTATTAGGGAAATGAGCGGCTGTTTTTTTACTGAAGTAAAATAAAGAGCATGGACACTGCTCGAGTTCACATTACTTATATTGTGAAGGTTGCAATAAACCAAATTTCAGCCAAGTCTGCTGCATGATAAAAGAAAATTAAATGCTAATAAGTTGATTTTTTTTTTGCAATACCTCTTTCCAAGAGTGACACCAGCGAGCTTGATCAGGTCTCTCATACACGGTGTGACAATGATCGGTTGTTCATCAGAGTCACCAGCCTCATCATAGCTCTCCACCTGCTCCACCACAAACTGAGCGTGGCGCAGCAGAGTGTCCTCAGTGAAGCAGTTGAAGTTCAGCCCAGCGGGAGGCACAGTTGTCTGGGGGCAGAAGAAGGAAAACATGGTCAGTGTCCTGGTGCTGTGATGCAGTAACATGAGACGTGTTCTTGCCAAGTTTCTGATTTTGTACAGTAGGTTTAGCCTTAATGAAAAAGGTCTGAAATTTACAAAATCATTTAATAAAATAAAGACTAGAATTCACCTCAATTTTGTTGAGAAGGTCTTCATAAGTAGTGTCAGGATTCTTCTGGAGAAATTCCACCACTATTTTACTCATGTAGATCTTCTCTTGCATCAGTGCGAAGATGGGTGCATACTCCTCACTCGGATGCATTAGGATGTAATCAGCGAAAGCTGGATAACAAAGATATCAGACATAAGTACTTCACAAACGAGGGGAAGCAAAATTTTGAACAAATCAAAAAACTCTGCTACCGGTAGTGAATCCGATTAAAGCCTTTTCTCCTCCATCAAAACCAGTGATCCACCATGCATTGACAGGCCCAAGCTTCTTTGCGGGAACACCCCCTGTGGTAGAAAAAGATTCACTGTTAAGATACTAAAATACAAAATTAAAAACATGATTCTAGAAATATCCATTTTCATACCATCCAGGCAAGGGTTGTCATCATAGATTGGCTTAACGACACAGCTAAAGTAGAGCTCTACATTTTTCTCAATCAGTCCAGAGTCAAACGGACAAAGGTGGCCACGCTTATCATACACACTGCAAGAAAGGAAAAAGCAGAACACTTTAACAAATCAAAAACCACAGAACCCACGGTTAAATGCAATTGAATACA
The DNA here is from genome assembly GCA_016785235.1 of Pseudorhombus dupliciocellatus. Taxonomy (NCBI): domain Eukaryota; kingdom Metazoa; phylum Chordata; class Actinopteri; order Pleuronectiformes; family Paralichthyidae; genus Pseudorhombus; species Pseudorhombus dupliciocellatus. The sequence continues at coordinate 260,525 of JAFBJW010000210.1, read as the reverse complement.
TTTATATTTGCTGAACTAAAATAAGCAAATTACTTGCCTGAAGTTTGTAATCTTGTGCTGTGGCAGATCCTCATAACTCTCAAATCCATCCTCATTTGAGTCAAACAAGGAGAGCCGCTCATCTGTTAACATTTCTGGTTCATCCAGCTGTGGAAGCACATGAATTCTTTTAGTTCTCAGTACAAAGTTAGATTTAAAAATAAGTTTCTTTAAACTACATTTCTCACCGCATTATCGGGATCCCCTTGAAAAAACTTAAGATCTGAATCATCCAAGTATTGTCTGCAGTCTGGACATTTTGGTGGCGGTGTCTACAAAAATAAGATTACAATTAATTTCCTGTGCACGATACTGTCTGCAGCTGTGGCACTAAGCTGAAAGACCCAATCCATTACCTTTGCAGCAGAAACTGTCTTGACAGGCTCGCTCTTGGATTCTTCTCGAGCAGTTCTGGAAGAAGCAAAGTGTTAATAAACTCATCTGCAGTAGCTCCATCCCCATTGTTACTGTTCACAGAAGACAAGGCTTACTTTTCATTGGTGTCCACTTTGAGACGTTTCTCCTCCCGACTCTACAGGTGTAGTGATTGTGTCGTGTTAAACGCCAGACATGAGTTTTGTATCAACTCCTAATGTTTAAAAACACAGGCACAGAAGTGCTTTACCTCTTCAGCATCGTCTTCCTGCTTCAAATCATTCTGCCCATTAGTAGCCTCTCCATTCAGATCTTCTGACTTGCGCTTTTGACTGCAAATACAGATTTACTATGAAACAAAATGCAAAAAAACTGTGCTAAAATTTGATTTTCTCAAATAAATATAAAATGTGATTGAGAACATATGAAGCAAGAGACATTTTATACGCACACTTTGGAGAACATTGACAGGATGCTTGGCTGTTTGCCACCATTTCTTGTGACCCTTGCACTGGCTGGAGACTCTACAATACAGAAAAGAAAATCTCACACCACTGTTTTAAACCATTTCAAATGTCATGTTCATTTATGAATGCGTAAGGTAAATTACTTTTGGTCTCAGAGTTTGCTTTGCTCCTGCGTCCACCCTTCCCTTTAGGAGCAGTCGGTGACTTCACAGCCTCCTCTTCCTCCTGAGCATCCATGGCCACATCTTCAACATCCTCATCTTTATGGGAGCCGTTACTTAGACCATTTGTCTTTGAATTCTGCTCCTCATCATGTGAACCATTTTCAAGATTGATCTCTTTTCCCAGCAAGGCCTTTACTTTGGAGATGTAAACCTCCTGAGGAAAGTGACACATCACATCAGTGGTGAATTAATGAGTGATAAAAGTTCTGGGATTGCCAACGATTGAGATATCTGAAGAGTGACCAACCATTGAGATTTCTGAACTTTTCATCTTGTCCTCCAGGCTGCTGAGCTGGTCTTGAGCATCAACATGGAGAAAGTCTTGCACCAACTTCAGCTTCTCTTTGACATGATCCTGAAATTGAATTAAATTTCAATTTAAACCAATAGTTGCATAATCTGTTTTATTGATTTATTTCACATTGTATGGATGTGTCAGTGTTTCATAGGCACGTCATATTCACAATAGTACTTAAGACGACATAATATAAAACTAATGGAAAATGATAGCTGTTGGGATATTTTGATCAAATTGTCTTTAAGTCATACATGGAATCCATGGGGCAGCAGATGGCGTGGCACAGTCCATCTCTATTCTGTTAAAAGTTTCAACTACTCATGTTATTGGACGTCACAGATTGGAGTTAGGTGAAATCAATTAGTGTGATGAGCTTCCCTTAAATATGACACCGAGGCTGTGAATCTACAATCACATTCATTGGACTAATTAGTGGGAAGCATGAGCATCACGAGTGGAAAAGGCGCTCAGGTTCAGCGAGACACACACAGACACACACACACACAACCCACCTCATCTGAAGACCCATCCTCATCCAGCACCTGCAGCCTGCGGACAAAGAACACGTCAAAACAACGTTAGCGAGAGTGCAGCAGATGAAGCATCATCAAGGAGCGACGAGTGCCGTTAATCACACTGTGACAACCAGCTAGCATGAAGCACAGGGAGCAAAACTTCCTGAGTGGCGCCAAATCTCTCACGCTGCTCCATCCATTGACAGGCTATGAGATGCTAGCTGGCTAACGTAACAGAGAGAGGAGGGTGCTAACTGTGTATGCGGCATCGGCCAACGGCGAGCTAACGCTAGCTGCAGCTGCTAACGCAGACAAAAGGTAACATGCGAAGACACCGAGAGCAGCGTTGTTCAGGGGCACACTGCGGCTGTCATTGTCTTCATGTCGCCGCTGTGTCTCAACCCAGACGAGCAGCATCCATGCTACATCACAGAGTGTCATTAGCATCAGGGGTTCACTGACGTTACCTTTTCCTCACATCCTCCGGCAGAGACAGGGAGGTCCTGGCTGGCATGCTGAGCAGCTGGCTAAAAGCGTTAAAACGAGGGGAAATTAAAAACGGCGTTAAAAGTGCGTTAAAATTGCGTTTGAACCCGCAAGTGTTGACGACAGCGCGGCTGCACTGTGACCGTCCGTCTCGTGCTGGTTCCCGCAATGGATGCTATATACAGTTCGGGCGCGCGGGCCCGTTTTTTCGCGCGGAAACCCGGGTGTTGTGGACTAAACCACTGCACTCAACCGTGGGGGGAAACACTTCCACTGTCGGATGTGGTGAGCCCCTCGAGATTGTGTTACTTGCGTTGTGACCACGCATTTTACAAACAACCACTCTTATGTGGAACAGGGCCCTGATTTCCAGGTGGCGATCGGTAAATTAAATGTATGATTTCCAAGAAATGATTATCTGTTGGCCCTTCACCCCCGCTGTTCGCCAGATGTTGTAGACAACGCAGCAAGCGGAAGTTATACGAGTGTTGTTTACTAATGAGCAAAAATCACCTAAATGTTTTGTCTTGTCCGGTTATTATTGTGCGCTTCTGGACCTTTGCAGCTTTAAAATACAAAACTGCCATAAACAAGAGTTCACTGGAAGCACCAGGAGGGAGGTGTACTTGTATGAGACTGAGATTAGATCCCATGCTTATGACGCCTCGTTTACTATAGAGAAGAGACAGTGACACATGGAGTCATTTGGGAATTAAAGAATCATCAATTGTATGCTCTTGTATTGATAAGACAGACACATTTCCAGAATAATGTCTATAAAGTGGGACACGAGTGTGATCGAACGGAGACAGAGGGTGAAGAAGAAAAAAACAAGGAGGCACTTGTTACTTTTTTAAAGACACAGGACTGTTTGGTTCAATTTGAGAACATATTGTAAAATGATGACGGTGAAGGGGATCTATTGGCAGAAATAATAATCATAGTGACGTTTACCCCTTGTTTTTACAGTAGCCAAGACTGGACAAATTCAACGCCTTTTGAGTTTTTATGAAAAGTGAAAACTACAACAGGCTCTCTGTCATGTTAAGAGGAGGGTGAATACACGCTCTTGTACAGTAGGTGGTAGTATGCACCTTGACTTGTTTGTGATCCACCAAGTGAAATCAAGAGAGATAAAGACTTGAACACTGTCTGAACAGTGGGTCTTCTATCATCTATCGTTGAATTTATCTCAGACTTTGATTTGAAGGAAGGTGTTGCACCCGGTCAATATTTTCGAACTGAATTTACAGTTAACCAAGATATCCAGATCTGGGTTTGTTCTTATTTCACCACAAGGTGGCACTGTGCCATAGAGGATTTAAAAACAGAGAGCCTGAGACTTATCAAGTTGTCTGATAATACTTATGACTGATTTCCAACTAAAGACAACAGAGAATGGGGACAACATGATGTGGGTCAGTGATTAACTTTAAGATTAACCTAGCAAATAGTGGTTATGGTTAGCTTTAGTCCCCAGGGAATTAGTTCCAACTCCATGTTACGTTCCCTAAATGACCTGTCACACTGTACATGTGTGTTTACAGAACAGATAGAGATGATTTGTGAGATCTTCTTATTTACAGACATCAGTCTTTTGCACTACTTTTGCACTGTTTTTGTGTACACAACCTCACCTTTAGGCTTCCGAGTATGATGTTATATCCTGCAGGGCACTGGAAAGACTTGGCCGTCTTCCCAGCAGCGCACCCTCCTGGGGCTGATTCAGTCAGTGTTCCCACCCAGGAATCCTGGATGTCTGACAGGAAACAGGCCCAACTTTCTCAAGGCCACAATAAGTCAGCTTCTTCCCTCACCCCAAGTCTCCCCCTTATTCGAAAACCTCTCCCAGGGCCATTCTTTATGCTTCCCTCAGAACACTCTTGCAAATACACATTCTTCCATATCAAACCCTGTTTTCACCCTCCCTGCCTTCTGCCCAGCTTCCCATCATAGCCTCTTTAAAAAAAAATGCTATTAGGTAAGAGCTCAGTGATTAACGGCTGAGTAACATTTGCATGTGCAATTTTGTACTTTCATGATGATGCCGCTATTTTCCTGACCTTGTCAGAGCATGTTTGGATGAAATGCAGCTGTTTTGTAGGCACAAAAGGGAGAAACATCTCAGGACCTGCAGGAAAGATACAGCGGCACCTAAAAAGCTGAGTATTAAACCTGACAACACAACATAACTTCATTTCAGTATTTATTTTATTTTATAAAAAGGGAATGCAATTACAAAAATTGTTTATGTACCAACATTAGTGTTTCAGATTGTACCGGTTTAACACAGGCAGCGTGCTACTGGACACACAAGGCTATTGCACACAAGACATTTCATAAAACACAAATCACACATACTGTACAAAGATACATACATACTTACAAACATACATAGTTTTTTTTATATATTTATCATAAAAAAAAATCATAGAATCAGGCAACGCAATGAAGAGATAGGTACATAGATTAAAACAGAACCTGGGGGAACGCAAACATCACTGAAGCTGCCAAAGTGCTTTTCACCATTTCTACTTGGCCATCTAAATGTTAATATGAACAAAAAACGGATTTGAAATGTGTCTACAGGAAGAAGGTTAGTGTAACCCTGAACAACAGGAACCGGACAATGAAAAACAGGACTTCCTATGGCAGAAGGAAGTCACCAGTTGTAGGATGTCAGAAAATAAAGATGACTCCCCCACACACACTCCCCTGTGCATTTGGACCCTCTCTTATTTCGTAGGGGAGTTAAGGGATCTTTAGAAGCACAAGACGTGTAAAGTTACACGGGACATATGGCGAGCAAATCAAACCAGGAAGTTCACAACAATATTTTTTGTTCATGGTGCTATTTAAGAATTCACAGTGAGAGTGATCTACTCTATTCAGCCCACTCTCCGATCGTCAGTGACTTGGTTATTAAAAAAAATTATCAATGGTCAATAATACTGTCAATAATGGAGCGCCGGCCCCAAACACTTCATACATACATTCAGCCTCAAATCCCCGAGAGGAAGGCGCAAACAGAGACGGCACATCGCGGCTACATTGCTACAACACTGTCAGGACATGATTCAAAGCTGCTGGACAGCTGTCAATGAGTAAAATTCATCAGTGCCAACTCACTTCAGGAAGCGTGCTTTCTGATTAGGCCTTCCTCCACGGAAACTGTTCAGATACAAAAGACAACAGTAAAAGCGAGAGGGACAGATTATGAAGACAAACGAGGGAAGGGGGTGTTAGTGACGGAGGCTGGAGCTGGAATATATCATACACAGTGCTTACAAAAGAGTTAGGAGTCCATGCATTAAATGTAAGCAGATTTATCAGATGCAAGGTTATATAGGGGATATATAGCCCTGGTTTGGTTGGGGGAGCACTCGTGGTAGTATGGCTTCTGTGGAGCGGAGCTGATCACACCATCGCTAAATCTACAGGCCTAATGTTTACAGAGAACATCACTGAGGAAGAGTAATGCGGTTAAACCTCACAAAGGACAACGATCACGCAAGTAATCTACAAAGTGCAAATTTGCAAGCTTTGCATTGATGCAGTTCCTGAAAGGCCCATAACAACTCATACAACCATATCTAAGATATAATGCATGCTATTGTTTCCATTTTGGCTTTTAAAAGGGGTTTACATGTGTAAAAAGAACAAAATCAAAACAAGATGACAGGCTTATACATTAAGATGGTATGCAACTCCATATTAACTAATGGGAGTACCTTTATATATATAAAAAAAGCTATTTTCACATTTATGAAAGTTCTCACCTTTTAAATTAGTTCCCTCTTGAAACATTGTGTTTTACACCCAGTGAATGGGTGAATGGATTGAATGCTGATTGTAAATGCACACAACTTTGATTGGAACGAAAAAGTCTGCACTGAAGAACGCGTCACTGCACACTGCTGCACTCCGGCCTTGCCAGGCATGTCAGTCAACGGTTTGCCAACAGCCCATCACAGCCTCTCTGCTTAAACTGGCAGGCACACACTCATGCACACACACACACACGCACACACACACACATTCACATTCAGTCTCTCTCACACACACACGCACTGATGTTTTTGCACCGAATTAGACACAGGTGGTACAATCCTGCATGATGGGTATGGTCTGGTGTTCGTGTTTGTTCGTGCAGTGCTCCAGGGAGCTGGAGCTCTTTAGAGGGACCAGACAGCGGTCAGCGGGCCGCCCGCTCTGCAGCACCCCCCAGCAACACAACACGCGCAGGAACTCCTTCCTCATGTCCTTGCTCCGCAGCGTGTAGATGACTGGGTTAAGAGCAGAGTTCAGAGTGGCGAAGCCAAAAAAGATTTCTGCTTTGGAGAGGATGTGGCAGGACTGTATGCCGCAGGATGAGTCTAGGAGGAGGATGATAAACGCCGGCAGCCAGCACATGATGAAGACACCCAGCACTATTGTGACTGTTTTCAAAAGGGCATAGGCCGGTGAGTTGGTTGCCTCCTGGTGGCTGGAGCGTACAATCAAATAGATCTTCACATAAAGGATGACAATGGAGAGCAAGATGAGGCTGAAAATGGTCACCACAAAGACGATGTATTTCTTTGAGTATAGTGGCAGCACGGCCGAGCATTCAGGGAGGTTGTTGATGCAGTTCCAGCCGATGATGGGTAGCCCTCCGAGCAGGATGGAGGTGACCCAACATGCTCCTATCAGGAGGAACATGCGGCAGGTTTTGGTGGAGCCGTACACCTTCACCTTGGTGATAGCGGTGTAGCGCTCTATAGCAATCGCCAGCAAGCTGAAAACGGAAGCGGCGAGAGCGATGAACGCGGTGCCCTCCCGGATGAACCACTGCACAGGCACCAGCTCAAAAGTCCTCGCGCCTGACAGGAAAATGTTGGCTATGTAGGCCGAGCCTGCCAGCAGGTCAGAGAACGCCAGGTTGCCGATGAAGAAAAACATGGCGGAGTGGAACTTCTTGTTGCGGCAGACGGCGATGAGAACCATCAGATTCTCCAGGATGATGATGGCGCAGAGGACCACGATGACGATGTTGAGGGTGGTGAGCTGCTTTTTATTATCATAGTGCCTGTCCAGGTCCTGCGTGGTCTTGTTCTTTGCGAACGCATAGTAGGCGTGGATCAGAGTCTCATTGTAGTACTGGGAATACTTGCTCCTCATGGTGACGGGCTGGCAGAGCACGGTGGCTTTACGGCAAAGATTCATTCACACAGCGGAGTCGTGAAGAGCGTCTACGCTGATGATCATTGCCTCTCAGGACAGGAAGCGGGCCGAGACCGCGAGGGAGACTGCCCGTCCCACAGTCGCGTGTCAGGAACTCTATGTGGGTCACCTGCGCAGACACAGGAAGAGAGAGAAGGCCGGGGTTACTCACAGGGGACATATTTGTTGGACTAATAAAATAAACTGTAGCCAAGCAAACATAAATTTTTGGAAAAGTAACGCACTTGCCAAAGGCAAACTCTTTGAGCTAAACAAAGTCTCTAAGCAACAACCTGTGCCTCAGAGTGGAAACATTTCCTTCAATTCAAGTAACTCAACATCAAAGTAAGAAGAAGCAGGAAAAAGGCAGAGATGTGAAATAATAAATCCATATATTGCCATGTCAATATTCAACATGAAAAGAGAGAATGTTTGATATATAAGAGACTTTGTGTAGTCTTGCTTAAAACCCAACAAACCAACTAACATGCAAATGTGTCTTTTTTTGGATGCTGAACCTGAGCGTGCAGCGATCACCTTCAGGTAGAGGTGCCAAAAGCTCCGTGAGGCTCTGTGAGCGTTAGCCCTGAGACAAAAGGGCCATGCTCGCAGTCTGAAGGGGACATTCCAGCAACCCTGTCCGAGCACTTGGCTGTCAACACACGGCATTGTTGCAGGGGAGCGACCCATTCCACTCCAGTGAGCTACCTCTTGAAACTTCAGCATTGCTTGTGCATCAGCCAGGCCTCTTCATCCTGGCCGACCACTCCTAACCAGTTCAGAAAATCCAACAAATAGATACCCAAGAAGAGGAGGTGGGACATTGACTGACATGCTGTCGTTCATTGTTTTATACAATGTGGATGTTGCAGTGTTGTGTGAGTGGTACAGGCCTGGTCTAAATAAAACAGGCTGCATAAACAAGGATGAGAGGAACACTTAGGATTCTGGAAATCTAATTACAGGTGGAGCTGGTGTCTTAAACCCGTCAAAAGTAACAGGATCCCTTTTACAGGGCCAGCTCCAGAGGTAACTCAACACCGATGCCTGTCTTCGCAACCAGCCTGGGTGGCTGCTGCAGCTAATTATTGGAAACCTTGAGTGGAAAGTGGGGCTGGAGCTCTCTCCCCTGTGTCCTGCCATGGGCTTTAACTCAAAACCTGGGAGAGAGAGCGAAAGATGGAGAGGCGATGGAGACAAAGCCAGACAGCGAGCATGCATGTGGAACGGCATCTGGACACAAAGGCAGGAATCCGAGACGTCACTGTGATGAGCACATGGACACACAGAGTCGTCGATGGGAAGTGTTGCGCCACAGAACCTCGCACAGAAAACACGTTGTGTTTCTGCGAAGCTTTCGCTCCGAACGCAGACATTCTTCTGCACGCAGCTGCTATTGGTTTGCAGCAATGACCCGCTCGCTGTTTCCTCAAGCTGGAACAAAGAACAATAGTCTCCTTCAATGTGAAGCGCGTTGGCCTTCAGCCTTAATAATGAGACAGCACACTTCCATTTGGCTGCTGCAACTGTATCATAGCAGGAATTTATTTACAGTTGAGCACTCCCTTGTCTGAAGCTCTACAGCAGGACAGCCCCCCCCCCCCCCCACGCCATCCTTTATGGCTCCGTTTAGACACACGAATAAGAAACATGAGGCAGAGCACGTGTGCCAGCTGTAATTACATTAGGTCACATTATAGCAGCCTGTTTTATTTAATGGAAAAGTCAGCTGAGATAGACCAGCTCTGTGTCGCCACCGCCTCGAGCACACAGAGACGAGAGAGCGTTTTTCCTTTGTTCGGAGCCACGAGAGCGGCCCAATGTGTGTCACTGTGGCAAAATTCAGCCATGGAGACACCAACTGTGTCAGAGGTGTTTTTACAGAACTTCAGCAAGTGTCTCTGTAAATGTTCCATCCTCACAAATGTGCACGATGCACACAAAACATTAAGGGGGGGGGGGGGGGGGGGGGGCGGTGTTTGAGATCACACTGAGTTCAAATATGGGTGTGGTTCTACCTGTGCATACAGAGAAAGTAAGCACTGATGCAGTAGTGAGGACTGAGTGCTCATGGGTCAGGACAGCAACGTGCTGACAGGTGTTAAGGCTCCTGATCCCATCAAGCAACGATGTCTAATCTCTCTTCTTTCACTCAGCTCGGCCAGGTTTTCTCAGGGGACCCCTCTCTCCATCTGCTGTGAGGACAACTCGAGGTCCTCCTGACAACACGGCGTCCTGGGCGTCAGTCATCAGGGGATTTCAATGTGTGTGGGAAACCTGACGGGCTGGTTTGCTGACAGCGGCGTCTCGCCCGCGGCCCCGCCCCTCCACCTGTCGTGCGCTGTCCGGTTGTTTCCACCGTGATTGGCCGACAGGAGTGGAGACGTCACAGGGACACTTCCAGCCCTCCTGGCCAATTGCCAGAGAGGTGACCTATGTTTGACCGAGACGCCACTGTCACATGTTCACAATGGTCATGAGACATTGTGAAAACAGTATCCAACATGTATATACTTCAACAGTTTGATGGTTACCTCTTCCTCTGTGACATGAACATTAGATAAATACAGGTAAGCCTTACTGATTTGTACACAGAAGTTCTAAAATCAAGGAATTAACATGTTTTCAAATGTGAACTAAAGTTCTTGAGAGCAGACAAAGGAGTTCATCAAACACTGTGGTGTCAGTGAAGGTGCAGCAACGACAGAAACTCAACACAATATCCTGTCTGTATTTCACAGAAACTGAGACAAGGTGAAGAGAGAACAGAGGGAGGGATTTTAAAAGCTACAGCTCCAATGAGAAGTCAGACAACTGACAGGAAATCCTTTAGGTTTAACTTGATTCTTATCATGCTCTGAAAATAGTACATTTTTCTTTTCATTTGAAAAATGCAGACAGGCTAACAAATTTAAATATGTTCGAAAAATTATGTATTTTAAGATTTGGCTCCATTTAGACAGCACAGTTTAACGTGCAGGTGATTTATCCACTAGCTGGTTTTAAAATGGAATGATGGTCGCCGCTGAAAGGTGACTCTTGTTTTCTCCTAATCCGAACAAGCCCGAGTTCCCCTCTCCATCACGGGGCTGACAGCTGCACAAAAGCCTCAGGTGCTTTTTCCAGAAACACCTGATAAGCCCCAATTAGCCGACTGTCCGTCTGCTCGCCAAAAAAAGGCAACGGCGCCCCGTGAAGCAACCTTCTACCTGCCCCCCCACCCCACTTCTCTGAGGCAATAAGCACTTAAAAGCAACCTTAGCCTCCGCAACACACAACTGCACACATGATCCTCACCTATCACCCATAAACATGTGGGCTGAGATCAGAGCAGCACTTGTTTGCACTGAAACGTGTGTATCTCTGCTTGAGCTGTTTGTGGTCTCACACATCTTCCTCCATGTGCCTTTCACACTACCTGCACCTAAGTCCCCGTGATGGCAATACAGCACCGAATTCATCATCTTGTGTGTATCCACAAATGCAGCAGACAGAGTATAACAGAGAAGTCTTCTTTGTATGAGACTGAAATATGAAATCATTAATTATATCATTTGAAGGAAGTTAAATGACTTCCTCCACCCCACCTCAAACTTTTTCTCTTTAATAAAGCCCTAATCTCTCCCCAGATTTAAGAACAACCGCAGGGTTATCCATCACAGACACACAAAGAGCATCTGCTGCTGTGATTTGTTGTTTCCTGTTTCCATTAAAGGCCGGTATCGGTGAGGAACTTCTCTCCGCCCTATGCCAGGATTATGTTTTTGCCCATTTTAGGACATTTGTTGTCGTTGGCAGGATTACGCATAAAAAACTACCTGAAGGGATCCCATGGAATATTGCGGAAAGGTGGGGCATGACCCCAGGAAGGACAAGTCCAATTCTGTGGTGGATCAAACATATTATTTCACTTTGTTTAACTTAACTTAAATAATAAATGTATCCTCAATATACAAATGAGCCACATTTAGAGTGACGTGTGGGTCATTTGGGGTGAACTGACTGAATCGGTGTTATCACTGTCAGTACTCATTTTAAAAAGAAACATGAGCATTTCAGGGAAATAATAACCAAAGATGAAAATTTCCCATGAAAAGTTCAGTAATGTAGAAAGTTCGGCCAGTCTATGTAAAAAACATCACAAGGTTTCCCCACTGCTACTTCATGACATCCAGCTTCAAGGAAATGAGTAAGGCGAAAGACGTGAGAAGACTCAACACCAACAGTTTCATGACTCTTTTCTGTTTCTTAATGATTAACACCAAGGGCATAGTGTACGTCCTCGTCATCACACTGATGGGGGGGGGGGGCTGCTGCACACATGGTCCCATTAAGGCAGGCCTCTCTTACACTGTGCGACCACAGAGAACACAGGGATGGACTGTGTCTGCTGGCAGGTGGTCACATGTGGCTTTATCTATCTACCAATGAGCCGCAGGGGCCTGTGAGTGAGATCTTGTCAAACTCGCACAGCAACACCATTGATTGTCTGCCCTCATTTTCCAGGGGGGAAAAAAGCATCCATGTTTCCAGTATCATTGCACCCAGGATGGGAGGGAGTCGAGGAGAGTAACGTCTGTCCCGCTCCTTCAGATGACCTTGGTCAACAGTCATGCAGTTTCTGTACTAGCTCAGCAGCTTCGCTTTCTATAAGGCGAAAATGAAAATTAAGAGCAATTTTTACTTGTGCTTATCTTTAACTGCTGACAAGCTTGCTGATAACGCAGATGCCAAAAACAGTAACAAAGAGGCAGAACTGAGACAAAGACAGTTTCACAACAAAGCAATGAAGCATCAACAAGCTTTTTTACTTTTGTACAAAATGATAGTTCTGCGGGCAAAATAGAAAATCTATTCCCTTAAACAGCCTGATATTGAACTTGGGGCCACTCATGCAGTGTAGGCTACTAAAATACTGTGTGTGTGTGTGGGGGGGGGGGGGGGGGTGGGGGGGGGGGGGGGGGGGGCAGAGAGAGAACATAAAAGAGTCTATTTTGGTGTCGCTGCATAACTAAGCAGAGCACTTATGAGAGATATGAGGGTTCTGCAATATCTCAGTTTCTGGCTTGAAGAGGAACTCAAACGAAACCCAAAGTAAACGTCTGTCGCTGGTCAAACACAGATCACATCCCTTTTTTTTCTGCCCCTAAAGGAATAACAGTTCATTCCATGTCTGTGTCAGAGGACATTGCATCATGGCATCAGATGAGAACAAATACAGAAGAAGAACAAAACTGTTCCTCTTTGCTAACAGATGAAACACTTCCACCTTTTCACTGAGTTTGAAGAAGCTCTGAACGAAGACCCTGGCGTCTCTTTGTCTATTATTATGCTATACACAGTCATGCTTGATTAAAAACATGGATAAGCTGCTAGATATGAGGGATGTGGGTGTCCCCAATACAGCATATAATTAGGGATTACCCTTTCGCTCGTCAAACAGTTTGACAGTTTGGGTGCAGCCTCTTGTGAGGGGTTCAGACTGTCCACACGGTTCAGTCAAGAATGACTAAAAGCAAAAAAAAATAGACAGTATAAATCTACAAAAATACATATCTGCTGTCTCCTCGCAGTCGATTCACCTCTACAACTTTTCAGTGCTTTATATTTGGCAGCTGTTCATGCTGCTGCAGGGCTCTAAGAGTGGCAGCGGGTTGAGCTGGAGACAAAGAGCTGCTAAAGAAGGACATCGCACAGCCTCAGGAGCCATAACCCACATGACCGGCAATGAAGAGACCCCTACCCCCCCCCACGTCTGCCCCATCATGGGGGTGGGGGATCTCCCAGGGTGGCGCCTGAGAGGCAATTAGTGTAATACCTTCACCCTCGTACCACTCCTGTCAACTAAGGCCAACGGCTTCGAAAAAATTATTCCCTTTTTTTTTAAATTGCTCTGTTTTGCATATTTCCACTTTCATACCGCTCTGTGATTTGCAGAGCCACGCTGCCCTCACTCTAACACCCTGCCCCCCCTTCTTGTATATTTTAAACTCAACCGCAGAGATCAAAAGACGAGGCCACAAAGAAGTGATTAAATGCACATCAAGAGGGATTTATTTAGCACACATCTGGAGCAGACATGTTCTTATAGCCCCCTATTAAAGACTTCATTACAGCACACTGTGCAATCACCTCTCAATTCAAGAAACTGATGCTCGGCACAAAGGGCATAGTTTCTGTGAGCTGTATGGCCTAAATCCTCTTTTCAGAGCATACATGGGATAAATCATGAGTTTATTCATAACCGTTTTGAGGATGTGATTCACATAAGAAACTCCTGAAGACACAACACTGCACTCTGCTGTGTGCCGGATGTGTAATGAGTTCCAGCTCGAAACACATGCTTTACGCGGGTAAAGCATGCGCACAAATATCCTGCAATGAACTTGTCTGATTTGCAAGTGCAAAGGTACAGTGTAGACCACACGCTGCCTCTAGTTCACATGTTTGACATGTGCAGGTAGGTCAGGTCTGGCTGATCAGCATCAGAAATGTAAGATCTGAGTGTGGAGTGTCATTTAATTCGAGTTTCAGGCCCTCTCACACCTTCCAGTGTTCTTGTCTTTACAATGAGGTCTCCCCTAATGAATGGCTTTGAACCCTCTGTTAAATCTCCTTTGTCCTCGACCCCTGTTTCTATTCTACTCTGCTGCAAGACCTTGAACTCCACCCCTTCTCATGTTCCCCCTTTCTCGTTGGGAAACTTTGTGGTTTCCATGACAGGGTTTGTGATTACCTGTTGCTTGGCGTGCCAGTGCACAGGAGGCATGACAACACGCGCACGTCACGGTGACTTCCAGTGAGGGGAACATCCTCCCACCACAGACACGGTAAAGTACATGTGCTGGCAACAAAGCAGAGCGGGGCACAAAGGGGTGAACGATAGCCTCTACACAGGCTGAAACACAGGCCACAAGCCACCCTGACTGCTTGTGCCTACTGCCCACTGATAAGATGATGAATTGATGGAGGGCCTCCATCTCGCCTCGTGGTCCAGCATAGGAAAACAGCCTCAGACTCCTCTGGCAAACACAAATCCATTAAACCCTGCTCTGTTGTCGAAGGAAAACACGGTTGCCTGGATGGAGAACATTGTTGTGTCCACACAGTCCACAGTTGTTCCTCACAACTTTCATTTTCACAGAGGAGAACATTTATTTCACGAAAAAAAAACTTGATTGGCCGACTGCATCAGTTATGCTCTCTGACATCACTGTATCTCAAAAAGCTATACAGAAGCCAAAGTTATAACCTGCATTTAAAGGCCAGCGTGAAAGTGTGCATGGAAAGAGTCTTGAGGGTATTTTAAGTTACACAATTCTGGAGGGATACTATGTCTGTTTTATTTCCTGGCAACATTGCACAAGTGCTTTTTTTTACGAAAAGGCACCACAGTAAATAACTTGGCTTTTTTTATGCAGCTTTACTGGGACTGATGCAAGGTCTGGGTCGAGTGGATTGCCAAGGAATCGTTTGCAAAAATACCAAACAGGTCAGACAGAGAGTGTTGCTCTGGTGTAATTCTTTGGAGGGTACGAGTCGACAGCTACTTCACTTTGCCTTCTGAAATGGACATTTTGGAACTGTCGTCACGTTAACTAAACAGCATCCACTTCCACTCAATCTGTCTATTGCAGTGGAGCAGTCTGGCCTTTATCATGACCCAGCTTGTGTATGAATGGAGGTTAATTCCATCATGTCTTCAAGGCTGGAAAGACTGAAGCCGGGGCCTTGTCAGTATAAACAGCTCCTTCTAAACAAAACAGCCCAATGCAGTTTTCAAAATATGTCAGGCATTAGAAAATCAGAGAGGCCAAACCAAATGAATGGCTTCAATGGACCCTCACCGGCTGCAAGGGGCAATTTGAAATCCTAGAATACGGTCTCCAGCTTACTTCTGGATCTACGGAGGTCGGGGTGCCGGGATAAATCCTCCTGCTGGGTTTTCCAGCTGCACAAACAAAGCTGACTGGATAACAATGGCTTCCAAGAGGGAGGAAGACAGAGGCGGAGGAGGTGGTCTCCACAAACCACATCATCTTCATGTGTACCTGCTCCAGGATCGTTGCGGAAAGAGTGCTGAGAATGACCAGAAATCTGGAAACCACAACATGACCACACTGATTAAGGCTGCCACAAGAACAGACAGCGCATAAATCACACGGTATGACCTAAAGAGAGGTTGCAAAGTGGTGCCGATTCCATCTGAAGCCTCGGCAGTAACACGAAACCTTACGGCTACTGCCATTGTCTCTGCATGATGCACAATGTCCCTTGCACATAGCAAGATACCAGACAGAGAAATGAAAAACAGTTTTCTGCATTGCTTCCAACTGACAGCATTTTGGAACAAGCACTGGCCAAAGCCTGAAATGTAACAGACAAGCAGCCCCATCCCCTCCCCTTGAAATCGTCAGGAAATCCTGGCGTGCTGCTACAAGCATCAGCGCCTGATCATGGGGGGTCTTACATCTCGTCCCTCCAGTGGAACAGGAATGTAACAGGAGACTCTAAAGCTAATGGATTCTTTCGCTTTCCTGAAATAGTCAGATCCCCCTTTTCCAGCTTATGTAAATGTTTATATAATAATCAGAACAGCACTGAAACATCTTGGTCTCAGGAAGGTTGTTTTAAAAATGAGAGACAGAGATGGTGAGAAAAGAGCGCATGAGCATTTCTTTATCAAACACCATCTGCAGCGAAATCCTGTTTCCAAACGTGTGTACAACATGGTTAAAAAGAAAAAGGACGCCATATTAATTTCTCCGATGCGAGACACTCCCCGCTCTTGGCTATGAATCAGGACGCTCCATGCTGTCAGCTGTGTGTTGTGACTTGCGCTTCTGCAGCCTGCGAACAGAAGGCGTTTATTTTTCTCCAGCTGCCACACCCAAGGAAAGTGTTTTTCAGGCGAAAAGAGGTGGGAGTACCAGCTCGATCTGCGAGCCTGCAGAACCCAGATGGCCGTCCACAGAACACTATTAATATAGCAGAGAGAAGCCCAAAAGTTCTGAAAGTGGTGCACCGTTACACTGGTTTCATTTAACTGGGTGAAAGAAAACAGCCAAGGTGCCTCTGGCAAAATCGCTCCCTCTGATCTTGCTGTGTTGTTACCCTTCCAGTGTGACTGAATAAAGTGGTGAGTAGAGACAACAAAGGAGAAGTCAGTCTCCCCAAAGAAAAGCCTTCTTGCTGCTTCCTATTAGCACATCGCTCCCAGGCCTGAACTGAAACCTGAGCATCCTTCAGGGATGGACACCACCCACCAACCACCCATCTCCGCCTCCAACCCCCTAGTGACCCATTCCACAAAAAAAACAAATAATTTCCCACCGCCGATTTACCATTATTTGATTTGCCCACCCATGCACTTATGCATCTATTTATTTATTGATGTCATCTGTTTGTCTTCGTTTCGTTTGTCTTGTTTGGCTTCGGTTGCAGCAGTCATTTGTGGAGTAAAACAGCTCCACTGTGCACAGTGAGCTGGGTCAGCAGCACACACACACATCCTCAGCGCATGATGTCATGTGCTGCTGGACTCTCATCTTTAAGTTCCTCTGTATAGCCTGGTTAGAGTAATACCACGTCTGCTCCCGATCTGGGAGAGGCTGCGCTGCGCCCGGAGCGGCGGAGCGCCTGACCAATGAGGTTCACAGAGCCCTGTGGTTACTTAGTTTCACCAAGGCCAAGGACGGTGGGGCCGTGAATGATATGTGAAGACTGTCAGTGGTCAGGCCTGGTGGAGTTCAGGGTGTTGTTCTGGTTTAATGAGCCATGTGGTCACATGTGTTGAAACACAGACGGCCGGCAGGCCGCATCATGCCTCGTCTCCTGCCATCCCAAGGCATGCTGGGAGAAGCACCTGAGTATAAGTGGCCGTGCATGCATCCCCCAAACAAAGCCCACAAAGCCGACATTAAGGAAGCTGCTGACAGGACGTTTGACACTTGATAGTCTTCTCTTAACACCGCTGACCGCGCTTCCTCTTCACCCTCCTCTCCTGATGTTATCACAGTAAGATGTTTACTCGTCTTAATTCAGCAGGATTTGTAGCAAATGTGTGCATTACAGCGTTTGTTTCTCGCCACCAAGACCTCAACTTGAGACAGATAGTGGCCGCAAAAAGCTTTCACGGTTTCAGGCCTGCTAATGAGCACCACACTGTGCAGACTAAACCAGACCAACCAGAGGATAAAGAGTGATGGATGGGGGCTTTTATCTGGGCAATAACCATTAGTTCCTCAGCCTTATCATCTTATCTCAGTGAGATTTCAGGTTTCTCCCACAACAGGATGCCCCAACGCTGGAGTGCTGACACCTATGTATCCCTCTCTCTGGAGGCTTTACCCGTTTTGGACACACTCGGTGGACCGTGCAGTGAGGGTGTCCTCAGAGCCGTGATAAGCAAATGTAGCTACCAGGCTCACAGAGGATGGCAGCTGTGAATTCCGTTCTAATATGCGCCTAACATGAACCCGTCCCTAATCAAATAAATGTGCTTTCGTCACATATTAGTGGAACCTTCCACTCATTTGACATCTCTGAAAACAATGTAAACCAGTGTACTGGGCTAAATCTCTGATAAATTGCAAGTCAAAGCTCTGTGCTTCAGCACATCTCCAGCCCCCATGAGATTAACTCCGGTACATGCGGGATAATGGGGGCTTTTGTCTTATTAATACATCCTCTCAATACAATGCCTTCTTTAGGGTGACGGATGAACAAGCCTCAACAACACTCTGAGGGGTCAGACGGGGGGGGGGCACAGCAGGCTGCGCAACGGCTCAGAGGAACAGTGTGTGTGTGTGTGTGTGCGTGTGTGCGCGTGGTGAACTCATTTTTGGAGCCTTTCCCAGCACAAACACTGACATGAAGACCTCGTGGGGACTGGAGGTCGTATTGCAACAAAAGTTAGATTCTGAGGTTGTTGTTCAGGTTATGGTTGTAGGTTCCCCCGCCAATGAGCGCAAGTCAATCCAAAGTGTGCGCGTGTGCGCGTCTCGACCCACAACAACAACAGTTAGCCTACATATCAAGACGCAGACTGCATTGATCCCCATGACCGACAGCTGCACGTCCTGGTGTTAATATTTAACACCACGCAGTGTTATTCGTTTCAACACACGCGCGCGCGCGCGCACACACACAGTTTAACAAACGCAGCTGTCACGTACAGTCCAAACACTGGCTGTGACCGCAGGCTGCTCCTGCTCGTTGGAAGTAAAAGTACAGTATAATGTACTGTGGTATATTACAGTGCAGCCCCGTGAGGCGTTGCGCACTGTGCGGTCGTGCACGCTGCTGTCAGGTGATGCGCGTGAGTCAACTTTCAGTTCTATATTAACCGATCGCTGATGTCATGAGAGGGAACCTCAGAAAACATTAATCGGCCTCTGTTTGCCCGGGTCAGTGAAGTTTGCTATTAAACCGAGGGGCCCTTCTACAGTGATCCACTGGATTCTTTGTGTGCCACCACAAACAGTTACTCACCCCATGAGAGGTTCAGTGCAGAGCAAGGAAACGTCCCCAGAAGTCCTCACATGTGATCGCCGGTTTCCACAAACGCCGCGTGCGTAAAAACTCGTGCGCCTCTTTCTCCCGCTGGATCTGTGTGCGTGCTGCGCTCCGCGAGCTCCGCGAGCGGCGCTGACACTCAAAACTTTCGCGCAGGGCAAGGCGGCGAGTCTCGTCTAGACAGCGGTAAATCCATATCCAAGCGTGCGCCGCCGCGGAAACCGGTGCTAAAACAAGAGGGAGAGAGCGAGAGAGAGAGAGAGATCTTCTCCCCTGTCCAAGAAAGTCGCACACCGAGAGCAAAGAGGAGCGGGGGATCGGAGAATTGCGCTTTCTCTTTTGTCGCGCTAATCCAGCAGTTCGTCCGATTGTCCTGGCTGCTCTTTGGGAAACAACAGCTCCACGGGGCTGTGCAGCGTCGGGGAGGCGCGCGCGCGCACACACAAACACACACCCACTCTCACACACGCACGTCACTTGCCCATGAAAGAGACGCGATCGAGTCTCCGTGTCGACATATGTCCATGACGCGGATTTGTGGCGAGCGATTAATATGGGAAAGAGAGGTTTTTTCTCTCCCAAAAAGACTATTTGTGGACCTTGTCTTTTCTTCTACTCTGCAGCGCACAAATGAAGTCCAGATGTTCCACCTCCTCACTTCCTCTTTCTGAACAGATCCCAGCGTGAACCAGAGTCTACACTTCACAACTCATCCTGCCCCTGTTTCCCCTTGAGAGCAATACGAATTCATATCTCCCCGTGACAGTCTCGATCAGCTTCTGTGAAATGTTCCGGGGTTACTTGAAATTAGTTATATTTGTTGTCTGATGAGTCATTGGGGTAATTTTCTCGTGTCAGCCCCCCCCCCCACACACCAGGTCTAGCTATGTCTGTAATAAGGATGAGGTGAAGGTAAGTCAGGGCTTGTTAGTCACTCTGGGCTGTGCCGAGACACACAGCAGGGCAGGTGCTGAGCCCAGTAGAAAAGGAGCCTCTGTCCAACCCCAGAGGAGGTAATCATAATCTCCTCTCAGTCATTACCCTGAAAGCCAAAGTCATCCCAAGAGGCCATGATGTCATGTGTCTGCGATATGAAGAGGTGGAAAGCTGGGTAAATGTGGTGAGAGTGCCTTTTAGTTTTCTCAACAAACACAGAGCCAAATGAGGAGGATGAGATCAAGATGTCGCGCTTTCATTTATTAGCTGGAGGTTAAATGGAGAGAACAATACAGAAGCAGAAAGACCCGGTACCTTTGAAAAAAAAATGAATAAATGGCTCAGACATATAGTTTCATGTGTTAATGCCTAACCTCTCATTTATTTATCATTGTTTTTTATCATATTTATTTAATGTGTTTACATTGTAAATTCTTGTTAAGTCCTGTTCAAACAAACTATGACATGATGCTGTAGATATAATGAATGAACATGAACACCAAATGATACAACTTTGTAAAATTCTACGCTTAAGTATTGTACACAAAAAAGTTTCTGAAATGTGTCAATTTAGAAGAATGTGGAAGATAATGAAAAAGAAAATTTCCAGTTGTATGAGTCAGAAATAAACTTGTTCAACCTAAAATGTCAAACAAACACACACACACGCCCACATACACACACACCTAGGGGTTGTTCTGAATCTGGATGATGTCACAGCAAATAAACTGGGTGGGAGGGGGGGATTCACTGCTGATCACAGAGTCAAACTAACGTAGGTGAGGGAAATGACTCCTGTTGTGTCTGCTGTCTACCAAACACGTTTAATGACTTTTGACTCATGTCACGTCTGCTGATGGTTTGCTGCGGGGGGGGGGCTGAGCGCTGGGGTTGTGCAACACGATGTCACTGCACTCATCCTCGCTGCTGTGTGGAAACTACTGACAGAGTAGCTATGAAAAGAGAAGAAACTTGTGTAAAAACAGCCACAAATCAAAAACACAGAAGCTTGCAACACTTCTGCCAACCGTCAACGGGCAACCGAGACTGAGACAGAGACAATTTTCAATGGTTCAGCTTCAGAAGCTTTTGTGTTTTTTTTTTCCTGTTCTGTGCTCTCGGCTTAAACGCTGGCAGGTTGACGGAGCAGCGTGTAATGGCTGAGTGGCAGACAGGCTTTATGGACTCGCTCCTCACTGTCAGCAGCTTTATGATGGGACACTTTCAGGAGCCGCTCCAGTAAAGCTGCCCCACTGCTGTGTCCCGCACTAAGCCTTAAGGGAAACGGTCAAGAGCCCTGACCTCACTTCCTGTTGGGGCTCCTCACAAGCATTCCATTGTCTGTGAGAATGTGCATGGACTCGGGGGACGCTGCACATCTGGCAGCTGTTATTAGCAACCTCCTGCACAAACCACCACCACCACGACATCATCTGCTGGTGGATGTGAACGCACCTCAAAATAAACTCTCTGGGATGGTACTTTTTCACAAGCCACAACTTGCACAGAGACTTTCTAGGTTCAGTTTTTTCTAAATTGTTCTATGCCCTTCATTAAAAAGAAAGCTGGATGCAGCATTAAAGCGAGAATTTTACATGAAGATACTCAAGATAAGATTCAGCGCGGCGTCTGATCAGCCCTGATTCATGTTGCACCATAACAGCCACTCCAAACAAACTGCCAGAGTCATGATGGTGTGGGTCCTACAGAGCCCGGATCATGATGTTATGTCAGGAGACAGAGGAAGATCTCCCACATGACTGGAACAACCTGTCTGTCAAGTGGCAAGAGAAAAAGCTGTGAATTTTGATTTGATTAGAGGAAGTTCACTGCAAACCTTTGCACAGGAAACGGTGCAAGGCTAGGAGATGGTTTGCTCCTCACGCAACAGAAACCAAGGGGAAGCACAAAGTCTTACTGTGCACAATTAGCAAAAAAATCTTCCCTTGAACTCTTTTTCTTCCCACCTTTATACCAGACAGACTGCAAAAGCGGCAGATTTATCAGACGCATCAAGACGTGCGGTCTCCTGGCCTAGAACTAACCAGTAGCATTTCCCACACATCTTCCATTCACCTTTCATATCTGTCATTTCTGAACAAAGCCCCCAAGATCCATAAAAGGCAGCGCCTGTCTTATGAGGTAAATATTCTATGACCCTAATTTTAGACGCAGGATTACACTGGGGAAGTCATTAACAGTAAACTCCAACTGTTCTCAGGCTCTGTGTTCTGTGAGATGCAGGGACTTCCCATCCAGTGTTTATTCACATCTCCGACTAAAGTACAGATGCAGCCATGGGTAACGTATGAACCAAAGGTAACCGCAGCAGGCCTCAGTGTGCACTGAAACGCTTTGCTTATGCAGTAGATTACTGATGTGTTCTTTATCGAGTTCTTTACCGCACGCCTGAAAGCAAACAGTTTTATCGCCTCTACCTCTGAAGAAAAAAAGGTACCTGTCTTTCAGAAGTGTCTGTGAAAACTGTTCTCTGCTTGCTCACGGATGCACATCTGAGTGAAGGTGCACATGTATTTTTAGGGGAATGAGCAACATGAACGAGCATGTGATCATACTGCAGCTGTGTGAGTGTTGTCACCGCTTCCCTGTGCCACATAACAGCTTTCAAAACCATGTCATGTTTATGACACTATTACTATTTTGGCACAATGACTCGGCCACATCTGCACATGAATTGCATAATCGGGAAGGATGACTCGCATGAGACAATTCAACAGGAGCTTCTGTGTGAAATGTTTTGAAATTGAAATCTCTACGGCTTTGCCAATAATTCATTTAGAGGCGTAATCTGTTTGGCGGTTAATTGATACAGACAGCGCTTGTGGCAGCAGAGATTCGGTTTCCTCTCAAGGAGTGCCGCGTGGAGACAGGCCCGGCTTATCTCGCTCTGCACTCAAAACAGTGGGGCTTAAGTGCCGGCTGTGCCACATGTCTCTGCTGTTCACAGGTTTGGAAGAAATCATCCTTCACTCACTCCCCTGAGACCTGCAGTGTTATCTTACTGCTTATCTCTGGACCATCTAGCAGGGGGTTTTTCCACCTCCTTTTCTTTTTTGTCCTCTAGCACAAAAGAATGGCATTCTTCTTACAATTTGATGGGATCAACATGTAGGAATAAAGTCAAAAACACTGTCTGGTTTTCAGAAAAACTTTGTCTGCTTGCGCGGCACACAAGGAGAACGGAGGCCTGATGGGGTCTCTAAAGCTAGCTAATGTGCTTGTGCATCAAAAACAGTTGGGGTTTAACCACCACTGCTTGCGTCTCCCTGTGCGGCACTTGGCAAGAAACATATTTATATGTTTTTCCTCACAGAATAATCTTTATGGTCTTTTCACAATAATCCACTGCTCCACCCCTGCACTGTGACGCCTCACAGGGGTATAAAGTTTCCCTATTTTTACAGTCAGGCCTGAAAAGAGTTCCCATGGTCCACATCTGCATCGTCTGTGTACTGGTTACCCAGCTTGAGTATTAGTATTGGGTGACAGTTGTGTTCAGTGTCCTCTTAGGGGAGTGGATAGTAAAGTGAGGGGCCGGGGGCCTGCAGGTTGGGGGGGGGGGACATGACTTTTGAGGCTTCCTGCAGATTAGTGCTGTGTTTGTTGAGCCTTGCTGAAATACCCTTAGCAAAACACATTCAAATCCACACATCCATTATTAGAAGCTGTTCCACTGATATTATAACTCATAACTTGTGTGTTTCATTTTAATTTAAAAGTGGTGTTTTCACAATAAAAGTATCTCACGCCAGCATTTTGGCTCTGTATCAGTTTTAATCCCCATCTAAACTAACATGCCCGAAAACACACAAGAACACTCATGTTCACTGGATATGAAGGTCCTGGTGTACTCATGAATATAAAAGACCCATAATGACACGATCTGGTCTACAGATGCTTTCCGTGATCTGCCTCACCACCTGGGTCCCTTCCCTTACAGCTGTTGCCTAACAACAGAGCCGAAGTTTAGCATTCTGAGAAAGTTGGAATGTGCCTTGATTTTTTTAAAACATTGTACATGCACGTAATCTGATCTCTTGAGTGTGATACTTGCATTAGA
Source organism: Pseudorhombus dupliciocellatus (assembly GCA_016785235.1). NCBI lineage: Eukaryota > Metazoa > Chordata > Actinopteri > Pleuronectiformes > Paralichthyidae > Pseudorhombus > Pseudorhombus dupliciocellatus. The sequence continues at coordinate 236,385 of JAFBJW010000210.1, read as the reverse complement.
AGAGTCATTGCTTCTTTGAAACTGAATTCAATGAAGTGCAACGAAGCCTGGTACAATTAAAGCAGGGAAGGAAGCAACTTACGAGTGTTTACGTCACTGTCTCCAAACATCTTTGTTTTTAAATGAAAACAGGGCCAGTGCCGTCTCCAAGCTGATGTAAAACCCAGGAGTAGTATGGATGCTGGGCAAAGCTGTGGTAGAGTTGGTGTGTTGGTGTTGGTACATACAAACATGTTAATCTGCAGCCCCATCACACGGTGCACTGGTCAAATATGTTGTTGTGACTTGAAACCATATGGCAGCCATCAGTGAGTCCTGTTGCACTGGCAAAGAAACCCAACCCGGACGTTTCTTGCTAATTCATTGACCAGAAAGTGAGTTCAAAAGGTTAGTCAAAGGATTACAAGAGTGTTTGTGTGTGTGTGTGTGTGTGTGTGTGTGTGTGTGTGTGTGTGTGTGTGTGTGTGTGTGTGTGTGTGTGTGTGTGTATGCGTGCGTGTGTCTCGGTAAGTTAGTGGCATAAGACCGGGAACTAAAATGCGGCTAATTTTCAAGAATCAGTCATGTCCTTTTGGTTCACACTATCTGCTCTCTCATTGGTCCATCTGTTGGAGTCCTGTACTCAGATTATACAAGACAAGTCATGAGACCTTGCCGTTTGCTTGCTTTCCTGTCACATCTGTAATAGAGATACCGCGCCTGCCTGCTCTCACTCTGTGGCCAGCTGTTGACGCGGAGTTTCAGGGTGCTGCGTGCTTGCCAAGGCAGCAGGGAATTAGTGCACAGATGTTCCACAGAAATGGCAAACACTAAAAAACAGACGTGATCTTTCTTGTGTTCGCTCATGCAAAAAAAAAAGACTTTTCAGGAATAAGCAGAGAGGCAACGTAGTTAAGGAGCTGAAGAGGGAAATAGGAATGGATGTATATTTGCATGCAGAGGTCAGGAAGGAAGTGAAATGCAGTTGGTCGGTAGAGGGTAAAATAAACTTTCAGTAACCAGGTCAAGCGTGCACCTATTGGAATCTTGCCTGGAGAAGCCTGAATTTTTTACGGTGGAGCCAGAGACGCCTACACAGAGTTGATCTGATTCTTTGCTGCGGGCCGAGTGTCACTGTTTGTTTGTGAAAGCGTGTTTACAAAAGAGTGTCTGTGCTAACAGAAGCATCAAAAGATGAACGTGTCTCTCCTCAAGCGGAACTTCTCTCTTTTTTTTTCCCCAAAGGAAGGCCGGCACTTGGCTGCGTGGGGTCAATGTTGGGGGTCATCAGATAAGAAGGATCAGGGTCAGGCCATTACTCCGCTCCAGATGTATGACCTGAGCTGCTCTCTGTGCCGTCAGTCAGAGATGGCCGGGTAAAGATCTGACGGATGTTGTCGAAGTGGTAAAATGTATAGTAAAAAAGAAAAAAGGACAAAGAGTGGGAGGAGAAGCAGGCGTCTAAATGTCACACGCTCGTGATAGGGCCTGGAGCTTGTCTTCAAAGCTCATCACTCACACACACACACACACACACACACACACACACACCCTGAATCTATATTGCCTAGATTCTCACACATGACTTTAGAGGTGAAGCAGAGCTCAAGATAAAATTTCTAAGAATTAGTTCTGTCTTCTTTTGTAATAAATCACCTATCAGTGCTTGTATTTCCTTTGCCTATCTTGAGAACAGACGTGTTTCCGGCTTCTCACTTTGCATGTGTTTAAATAGGTGAACAGCTCTTTGTGCAGCAGCCACGGTGGCACTTGTGGGTTCTGCGGTCTGTCGGTCTTGACACACCAACATCAAGTTTCATATGCTACTGCACACAGCATCAGGTCGTCTCAAACAGGCATGTTGTGAATCCGTCAATTGCCTCACAACCACCCAGGAAGTGGGTCTTTGATCAGCACTCTGCACACATTCTTCCTATCGTCATTTCACTCCCCCCCATGTTTATTATTGGCTGCAGCTGGAACACCTCCAATTCCTCAGACCTCACTTCACCAAGGTCGCGCTGACAAACGCCCACTCTCGCTCTCTCTCTCTCTCTCTCTCTCTCACACACACACACACACACACACACACAGGTGGAGCAGCCCACCTCTGTTTGACTTCAACTCAGCTGGATGAAGAAAAGTTTCTGCTCAGCTTCAGATGAAATGTGGCTTTTCCACTCCACTTGTTTTCCTCTGTCCGGCTGTTCTGTTCCCCCTCTGACCCGAGGTCTGCTCATGACCTCTGATCTCTTAAAGAGGACAGTGATAAGGCTCCAGTGTGAGAGTGAGCTGAGCTTTAGTAGTGTCAGTGCAACAGGTTCTTTTGTGGAAAGAAAATCGTTCATTGGTTGAAATTGTTTTTTTCCCCCATTTTTTCATTCCACAAATCAAACGGTTCAATGCACAATACATGGGAAATACAGATGGACGACATGTCTCAAATCCCAGATGGTTAAAATCTAATATCCAGAATATGAACGCTGCCAATCTTGTGCATTTGGAACTGGAGTCTGTGCTGTAGCGATCGAGGGAGGGAACCACGGTGGCCGAGGTTGAGCCAATACACATGTTTATCCAATCATGAGTTTTTCTGAGCTGTCAATTCCATTTGTGTCACCTCAAATAATAAACTCAAACAAAATGTACTGGGCAAATGAGCATTTGGACAAACACCAGCGTGATAGGAACTACATGAAATGACTGAATTAACCTTTGAGAAAAGAAACATTGATAAAATGTGTGTATGATTGGTCTGTGAATGGTTGAATGGCAAAACTATAATTAAAATCTATTCAGATAGCCATAAAGTGTTTTATAAACACATACCAATATTTTCATAAGTTCTTCTGTTCGAGTTGATTCAAACCAAGTCAGTGGGTTAACAACTAATGGCATTCGTCAGCTTGAGAAGTTGCAGTACTTCAGGCAGGATACTTCAGGCAGGAGGGTGGAGAAGTAAAATGAAATTGCGGGCAAAGAGATTGGTGTTATTGATACAACCGCGCACTAACTGCACGATGACCTCACCGGCCACATCCAATCAAATTCCAAAATATTTATCACCTCCAGCCAAAACTGTAATGACCCCAGCAATTAAAGAAAACTCACCCGATACCACAGAGAGGGAACCAAATTGCAAGTTAATCCTTCCCTGCACCACTGAAGGAACACAGTATAAACAATACTTTAAAAAATGATTAACTGCAACTCCAGGATTCACACAAAGACCTGGCAACCCATCCCACACACAATCTCCCATTACAAAACAATCGCTACACTTGCTAATGACTTGTAGCTGTCACGTTTTCCCCAACTGCAGTCAACAATGAGCAATAATGACTAAAGTGTGGCGCCCTCCATTTCAATTCTCACTGGACAAATGGAGGCCTAACGTCATTGGATCTGTCCGCCCTGGATACACACATCTGTGTGTGAGGTTTGCGCATAACGATGACTGTTTGCTCATGCTGCTGCTTGCCAGCTGGGCTGGTTCTGCCTCGAGATTTGTGAGTCATTAGGCGCACGCACAAAAGAGACGTCTTTGTGGTGGAATAAAACAGGCTGCATAATGATCTAATCAGACTTCAGGTTTGATGGAGACATCATCCGCTGCCATAACCATCCAGCCTGTCAGGGTGTTGGGATGGATGATGGGAAATGCAGTCAGAGGTGGGCATGTACTGCGGATGTACGTGTGTGTGTGTGTGACAGGGCGTCCGTGTTCAAGCATGCAACCCTGACATGCAGAATTGGGCTGCTGCCACAGACAACGCTCCATAAAACTGGTGAATATCGCTGCTGGATAGCAAACGCTAAAATGTGGCTTTAATTAACAGCTCACACGGATTCTTCTATGACTGGCAGCAATCTCACTAAGCTGAAACAGACTGAGAGAGCCATTCTGCCTCATGGTACGGCAGCTACAGGACCACCATGTATTTTTTTTCCTTGTTCACTAAATTTGTAAACGAACCCTTCCAGTTATTTATACTCCTGTAAAAAAACAGCATGTTTTGCTTGTGTGATACTAAAACGTTAGCCAGTCAAGGTGCCACTTTTATAGTTATCTCATTTTTCACTGACTCAGGTCAAGCTATGCCGCATTGCTCCAAGTGTAGAAAGAGCGGGGGGGGGGGGGCTCCTGTACCGGCCGTGACACTTTTATTACTGTTTTGAAAAACTCCAAACAGTTACGGCTTTCTTCTTTGACTTTGTACTTCAGGTGAAAGCTACAGTCGCCCAAAGATCCGCACCGCTGACCTCAACCAGTTCCAATAACACAGCTAAATTGTAGGTCTCCACCTAAGAGAAACAGTCCTTTAACCTCCCGGGATGTGGACAAAGGCACTTGTAAAAGGAAAAGACAGAATGTCCATGACTTTCCAGCTCTGGGGGTGAATTGATTTAACGCCGCCTGTGTGAAATATTGCTCTTATCCTGACCACTCTTGCCCCTTAACCCCATCCTCAGCCAACAGCCCCCTGACTCCCCTGTCCCAGCGTTCCCTCCGAACGGCCAGGAATTCAAGGCAAAGTTGCAGCAAAGTTTGGTCTTCCATAAATCACCGCTCGTCTCCGCAGCCGCTCCCTGCAGAGCAATGAAGGAGAAACATCATCCCCTTCCCTTTCCCTGAGCCCCTCCGGCTTCGCCCCCCTCGGCCTCTGACTGCTTTAAAACTGTGCAGGGGAACAAATGAGAACTTCCTCACCGTTTTACCACAACCTATACAAGTCTCTGCTTCACTTCGACTCACTGTGTGCTATGATCTTTACGATCCTGTCTGTCACACCACGGTGGCGTCAAAGTCATGCGGCTTCAATCAGTCGCCCTGCTTCTCTTTTCTTTTCTTTCTTTCTTTTACCTGTTAGTGTTTCTGCATGGGGTCATGGTGTTGTTAGGTTTTTATTGCCCGTAATTCACAACAGTGGTGCCAGTCAGGTCTGACTGACAGACAACTATCTTCTGGCAGTGTTTTTATAGCGAGCACAGCAGCTCAACCCTGACTATACACTCCTGCAGAGGGGGTTCGCTGGGGGGAGGCTCCTGTTGCAAAACTTATCCACATAAAAAATAAAAACCTCACAGAGCAGAGCTGCAAAATGTATAATGGGACAATGTTCCATGACACAGTACACTAATGGAAACAAATGTTACACAAGCGTTGTCGTACAGCACTCGTGGAAAAGCTTTTTATCGATAGCCCTGTGTTTGGGCCTAAAAGGAGCGTGTGACTGCAGGGCTGGAGCCCAACCCATGTGAGGGATAGACCTGTCTCTGCATGCCCATTAGACACAGGCGAGCTGATTAACGCACGGGGGTTAGGTTCGCCTGTGAATGGCATATCAATCACATGGCTCGGTTTCTGGGACAGTAGGTCCAAGGGCTCTGACAGGAACTCTCGGCACGGCTCTCATGAATAACACATAAACAGAGAACATCCGTAAACAGTTTAGAAGACCCGTTTGGACTTTGTTCCAGAAGGGTGGGCGGGTGGATGGGAAGAAGGGACAGGAGGGGTGAGAGAGCAAAGCACTGCAGCTGATATTCTCTCCATGGCGACCCAGTTGGGAGGAGCAACATCAGGCCGCCTCAGTTCTCCTCGGGGACGCTCTGCCTGTACAAACAAACCGAGCCCGGGCCTCTGGTCTAATGGGAACCAGACCTGCTGGAGGACCAAATCCAATCCTCTCTCTCTCTCTCTCTCTCTCCTTCCATCCTCTTCATCCCCCCACTCCTTCTTGTCCTCTCTCTGGAGGACCAACGCTCCGCTGACACACACTCCAGCTGAAGGACGCACTTCAATTATCCCAAACAGACCTGAAAATATTTCCCCGTTCGTATTTTCCCCTCCAATGTTCCCACACGGCGGCTGGTTCATGACGTCCACATCAACCCTGACCTTCTTGACCCCGGAGCTGCCAGACTCCAGTAACCTGCCCTTTATCTCCTTCAGACACACTCTCTCTCACTTTCACATGCTTGGTCTATCACTCCTCCTCTCTCCCAACCTATTCCCAGCTGCTTTCAGACTCACACCAAACCCTGGAGATTCTCTGGATATTTTCCGGAGGGCCTGTATGTGTGAACGTAAATGTTTGAGTGAGAGTCTCTGGACTGTCTCCACAGGCCAGGCAACAGCGCAAACGCTGCAGATGTCTGAAGGAGCCGATGTGGAAACACAACAGGGGATCCTTTGCGTCTGAGTGGCCGTGTCTAACACGTAACAGATAAAAAAGAAAACAAAAATCGAATCAAAAATATCTCAGGGAAAAAAAAAAAAAAATGCTGCCAAACATGCACATGGCGAATATTTCAAGCGTTATCTCTCTTCAATGTGCTCCTGTTGTCATGTGACAGTGAGGTACACTGTCTGTACAACTACATGCGTTATTAGATCCGTGCCGGATGGCAAAAGTGACCCTAAACTGCTCAAAACCGGAGGCATCGTGGTGGTGACCTGCTGGGTGCTGAGTGAGAGCAGCTCGTCCCTGGCTGCAACGTCTGAATGTTCTCATTGTGAGGGTTCAGAGTTTATCAGTGAATGTCCTCCCAGTCTCGCTGCCGTCTCCATCTGAATGTTCTGTTTCACTAAAGTATGAATATTGGCTCAGAGTCCAACTGAGGGGGAGAGGAAGGCCCTTAAAACACACTGACTGCACGTCTAGTGCAGAGCAGCCTGATTGTGATATGCATTGTGACAGTGTGGCCTCAGACATTTGGTGCTAATTAAATTCCGTCACTTTGTCTCCATGTTCCGTTTTATCTGAGATAAAACGACCCGTGAAAGCTTCCTCAGTCTACTCTCCCTCTTTTCTTACTGTAAGGCATTGTGCAAGCACCTCGTAACTCAGGCTATCAGCGGGTCAGGGAAGCTCATTACTTGTTCGTGCTAGAATCAACGATCGTGCCGCTGATGCCAAGTGCCTGGAAGTACGGCAGATTTATCGAGGAGAATGGACCGTGACTGAAGAGTTGGAACAAACTCACAAACACTAGATGTGACTGCTGAGCTCTGCCGCCCTCCCACACATCTGGGCACAATCCCGTCAATGTTCCCCCGTCGGCGGAGATGAGCTGAGCTGCTGCCCAGCTCACGCACACGCACGTGCGCGCACACACATTCACACCCTCCGTCTGGTTTTTGCCAGGTCTTGTGACAGGTCTCCCTCTTTATCCTTTGTCTGCGTGTTTCTTTCTCTCGCCTTTGTGCCACGCAAAGGCCAGGAGTGGCCAAGCCCAGGCGCAGCCCTTTGGAGCTGAATGGCTTTTCTGCCGAGTCAGCGCAAGGCAAGACCTGTCGGCAACAAACGTGTTGCAACTTTTGGCTCTCAGAGCGAGGCAGAGTGGGAGGTGTGTCTGGGACGTGAGACAAATTAGTCAGAAAGTGTTTACAACTCCTGCGTGCTTGGCTGTTCTTGGACTTTGCATGCACGTCTGGATTCGTGCACGGGAGCATGCATTGTATGCCACCATCATATAGCTCCAGGATGTATTTTAATTAGTGCTCCATTGATCCGCTGAACATGACCTCACACGTCACATTTTGATTGGCTTAACAGAAATGGATCAATACTTGAGGACACAAAACATATCCAGTGGCTAGATGGGGGGGGGTGGGGGAAAGAGGTGGGGGGGGGGGGGGGGGGGGGGGGGGGGGGGGGGGGGGCTATATTTGGTGGTTTATATGTTGCATCTAAGCCATGAAGAAATAAGACCTTAGCTTGGTCTGATAATAAGCCCAGGTGGGTGTGTCCTGCTTGGAGTTGTATCAGTGTTGGTTTATATTTCCACTGATGTCATTTGTTGAGGCAACAGAACTTTGGCAGGAAGGGACTGACAAACAGTCAAGGTCATTGACCCACTTCAGGGGGAAAGCCACCAATCACCCTGACTGTCCCTGATGTTTCACATTAATGACTATTCCCTGATGTAGGACGACAGACGGGGAAAACAGAGAGTCTTTGTCTGCAGACAAGTCTGTAGTCAGGCCACATCTTTGTCCATTAATGGTTAAATATACCCAACCTCTTTGTCATTTGTTCACAGCTCCTTCCTCTTCTCTCCTTTCTTTTCTAATCTGACCTCTTCCTCCACATTGTTCCACTGCCACGTTGCAACCGTTCAGAGATGGGGTGGGGGAGGTAGAGACACCTGGATATTGCTAGTTTCCACTATAAATTGTTTTTCCTCCGGAATAGCTCGCGCCAGAGTCCACGGCCACGTGATGACAATGATGATGATGTGGCACGGGCTGATAGTGAGAAACTAGTGAGCGCGGGGACTCCACACCCCCACGGCCCCCTCTCCTGAATCAAATACGCAGAGATGTGTGGGACTGCTCTCACAGGAGGAACTTGAACCCTCTGACTTCCTGCCCACTGATGAGGTCATCGGTCTCAGTGGGAGTGTCTGTGAAATGCCTGCTCAATAACAGCCGAATGATGGCGGGGCATGGCGGGGGTAGGGAGGGAGGACGAAAAAAGGAGGAGTGGGACGTGGAGCGGGGGCAGAGGAGGGGATGACAGGTTGTGTGTGGGGGGTGGGGTGGGGGGGGTGTACAGTGCCTGTCTCTTTCGAGCCTGAGGCATTTGGCGCAGCCCAGCATGTGTCCATGTTATGGAGAGGACTGGGATCTCTCTTAAAAAGAAAAAAGATTGTCAAAAGGGGTGGGGGCGCGAAGGCTCCACAGCCAGGAAAAATCTCACAAAATGGCTGAGAATGTTCCCGTCTCGGACAAAACTCTCTGCTTTTCATTAATCACAAGCGTGTCAGTTAGTAATTGCTATCCGAGCCAGTCGTTGAATCGCACATTTGCGCACGGATCAGATAAGGATCAGGACTCCATATGCCAGAATGCTTTGCTTCGCCCTGAGGCCGGAGTCATTTATGACCAACAAAGTAAAGCCAGCAACAAGCCAGATGAGCTTTTACAACTGTCACAATAAAGCTCTTTAGAAGGGAAGTGTGTCGTATATGGCGTATGAAATGACTTGTGGTATCACATGCTGCTCGCCGTCAGCTGGCCTGCCTCCCTCTGGCTCCTGGCTGATGTCAGCGTCCTCTTGATTAAAGAGCGGGCGGCCTTCGGGCTCAGGGAAGATCGTGTTGCTCTGAGGTAACCTCTGGTCCCTATGGGCGGCAGGAGCAGAGCTGCTGTGAGTGCGCCGTGAGGGGGAGCACCTGGCGCGCGGTGCCTGAGGCTGCGGCCCCGTACTGTAGGTAGAGGCTGGGGGAAGGAAGGGAGGGGCAGGATGGTGATCGCACATACAAAGCCATCTTGTTTCAGGCCGGGCTCAGATGGAGCAGCTCCGTTGCCAAGGGTCCAGATCCCTACATCCTGCTGCCCAGTCAAAGACCCAGTCTTCAAACGTTCGCAGGAACAAAGAGCCATACAGCTACGTGCACGAGCGCCCGTACTCGGCCCTTCCAGCGCACGTAGAAAGGCCACACTGTAATCTCGCTCCATCTCACACATCTGACTTCCCCATGCCACCCTCCTTTGACTCGGAGCATTTCTCAAGAGGTCATGCTTTCATACCCTAACTCTCACACAACAATGCAATTAACTCCATGAAAACACACACACACAGATTGGTCAAAGCACACACAGTCGCACACACACACACACACACACTCACTCCCCCGTCATCGTCTCCCTGTGTTTCACCCTCGGGCAGCAACAGCATAATGCCTTCCAGATGTTGAGATGTTGTACTCTCCAGCTCAACCCTTGGAAGTCAGTGCCCCTTCTCGCATGGTGTTAATGGTGATCTGGAGGCCGCTGAGGAGGGGTGGGGGGTGGGTCACGAGACCTTTCAAGCTCCTACTGTGCCCACAAAAAGCACCACAGCATCCTTTCCCTTTCAGAGGGTAATCGCTGATCTGTCCTCCCTTTGCTCGGGCCAGCAGGGTCTCAAATGAAAAGTTGCGCGAGGAGCGTGGGTGTGGTTTAGAGAGGCGGCCTGCTGACAGCTGAGAAAAGAAGGTGTGCTCACAAACAGGATAACAAAGTCCCCGGCAGCTTCTCTGTCCAGATGGGTAGTGGTGGTAAATACTATTAGGTTTCATTTGTCTTCTTCCTTGGGTTGGGCCTTTGGGTATCTCATGTCAGCGGAGACCCCCTCCCCCCCATGGGCTGTTCCTCATCTGCTTATTGCAATCCAGTCGCTTTCTCTTTACTCCCCTTTCATTCGAGTTCCATGACTTAGAAGCATAAAGAAAAATCAATAGCTACTCTCAGGAGCTGGCTTGTGTTACCATGTCCCCTCCCTTCCCCTCACCGTGACCCTTGCTAAATGATCCTTGGTCACAGTCTCAGATTTATGTTTCATGCAATGTCCCAAGCTGTGCTCTATGAATCCGTGAAAGGTCGATCATTAGGGTCTTATCTGTTTCTCAGTGTAGACACTGAGATGCCCTGGGACATGGTCGCCACGCTCCCTCGGGCGTTGTTTTTTAAAATGCTCATCTCCTCCTTTAAAAGCAGTGCTGCCGCTCAGCTGGCTGCTGTGGAAACGTATTTGCTTTTTCGATGATTATTATTGACTGCGGAGTTTAGTGGCAGCGGGGTGACGGAATGCAACTGTCGGTGACACATTTTCTAAACATCGTCTTGAAGCACTTCGCTGGCAACTCGCAGGAGACGATGGACAAGAGCGTACACCAGCATTCGCAGGGGCAAAGGGACATTAAACGAGACGATACAACAACAGAGAAGAGGGAGAGGGAGAGAGAGAGAGAGGGCAGGGACAAGCTTCGGGCCGTGCAGTTCTGTGAGAAAGTGTCCATCTGCAGCACATATTGGAGATGGTCCAAAACAAACAAGTTAAAATTAAACCGCAGAAAGACAGCGAATCTCCGAGTTGAAAGTTCTCGCAAACAGAGGATTACCCTGTTACCATTTCAAAGATCTGAGAAATTGTCAGCTTTCGTGGTTTTATCCTGCATCAATAAAACCAATAATCTCTTTAACAGCTTCACCACTGGCAGAGCCACAGCTGGCTGGCACGGGGAAGATATGGATGAATGTTTAGAAGAGAGTGCGTGAGTACTTGCAGGTGCCTCATTGGGATATTTTTTGGTTCCTTAAAATGTTCTGTCTTTCACATTTGTTTTCCAAAAAGCGGTAACATGACTTTTTCTGTGGTCTAAATGACATTCTCACAAAACTCGGTACGACAACATCCAACAGATGATTAATTTAAACTTTTATTTGGATCAGCACCAAATTGCAAACGATCTTAAATAGCACTGCCATAAATGAAATATCACAGTCTTGCGAATCAAGTGAAACATTTGGTTATCCTGCTGATTAAACGACCATCGAACAAAAAAGGGTGAAAAACACAACCTACCTGGTGAAGGTAAAGTGAGTGGGAGCTACTGCAGGGGATGTGTGATTGAATCTCATTTCCTGTGTGGAGCTTGGCTTGATTTGCAGCATTTGCAGTTTATATTTCACCGGTATTTGATCATCAAGGGGGAAAAAAAGTACCTTCTTGTGATGAAGAAAAAAAAAGCGTGCAGGGCACGTTCAGGCCTGTGGAGCACATGTGAGCTGTCTCTCCCTCTAACTCTCTCTCCTGTTACAAATCATGATTGATATAAATTAAATCTGAGTAACAGGGATCCCACGTTTCTACCCAGTTGACTTTGACCTCGCTAATTGCGTTTTCCCACAGGCTTTGTTATGGCCTCAGCGTGTGCGTATGCGGTCGCTGTGGTTGCCACTGCTGAGGTTTCCCATATCCATATGATATCCAACCGTTAGCACCCCCCCTCGCCTCCTCCTCCTCCACCACTTACAGCAAAAACCCCGTGTGCCCCACAAATCTCTGCACAGCCAGAGGGGATCGAAGGCGCTCGATGGTCAGAGGAGTAGCGCGTGGTTGATGGTTTGGCGCTGTGCCGCCATCTAGTGGCGAAAAGCAAGAATGAGCCACCACTTTTAGTGTTCAGTAAATAGCCTGATAAACATTCCAGGCATTATTATGTGATCCCTGTATGAGATGGCTGGGCGTGTTAATGGCTGTTTCAGAGTGAAGATGAGCTGTGATTGACTTGGGGTCAAGAGGCAGGCCGAGCCAGAGATGACTCACATCACTTGTGGCCTCTGCAGCAAAGTTCTAAACCCTCCGGCAGATCCTCCACAAAGAGCCAGACAGATAAAACATTCACATGTGTGTTTCTTTCTCCCTGCAGACGCAGTCAACCTCACGAGCAGATGTTTTTCGTCGAATGCTTTGGAGGATTTCAAGCGACAGGATTCTGGGGGACTTCTCCTCGCATCACGCTGACCTAGATGACGTAGGTGTGTCTTCTTTGCATCCAACTGGAAAAAATATTTCCACTTTATTAGTCCCAAAATACGTGACATCATCAATCAGAGCCTCTGCACTCAGCACATGCTTCTAATAAATCCCCCTTTTCTCTTGAGAAAAAGCAAATACAATTCAGGACGTCTTGTTATGATGAACTGGGTAAATATTTATTTTCCAGTTATCTTACGGCGTACTTTGACTCATGATTCATAAATACAAGAAGACGCAGCAACTAAAAAATGATTTTTTTCTGCTTTAAAGATAAATAATATAAGATTATAGACCAAGAGGCTTTCATGGGGGTTCCTCCCAGCTATATGTTTGTCTGAGTTTGTCTGTGCAGGGTGAATGCAACACACATGAGAGGCTACATTTCATCGCTGACTTGTCCAGAAAAAGAAAGTTGGACTCTTCTGAATGTTTTGTCAGTGTGTCGTATTTCAATAGAAGTATGCAGCTGTTTTTCCTCTCTGGTCCACAATGAAACAATAGATATATCAAATCCTGACCTGCTCTCTGGCCACACGGGATCACTGCTGAGTGTTTCTATTTTTTTTTTACCTTGGAAAAGCAAAAGCTTTGGGGACTCTCTGAATATCTTGATGAGTTTGTAAAAAAAAAAAAAAAAGGCTTTGCAATGACAAAAGGAAACACACAGGAGCTGAACATATGTGCTAAGCTGTTAAATCCAAAAGCAGCTTACGACATACAACACAAAATATGGACTTGAAGCTGTACGTACTGCGTCCTGAGGATTTTCTCATTCCAAGGGGACAGGAAGTTGCCTAAAATCTACAACTGTGAGTGGTACTTCTTTAAACTGGACATTCATCATCACTACACACACCTGACATCTGCTTCCCTCTTGACGAGAAGCAGTTCCAGCCGAAGCATTAGAGACCTTAGTGTGATGTGTATTTGGTGGTTCAAAATCAAAATGACACTCCCAAGGTTCCTCATACCTGCTCTAAACATTCCCATATGGCCATGGTGTCAAGTTTTGGGGTGCAGTTAAAATTTTCTCTTGGGACCTTCAGGCTCGGTAATGTTCAGTTAGACACTCACACCAACCGTCAGCAAATAGCTGACCTGCTGAGTTGCCTTTTTAGATTCGGTGAAATTGCTGTAATGGGCAGAAAGAACAAACAAAGATTTCCTGTGAAATAATATGAGTCAAGCGATTTAGTGTTTTCTGGCAGACCTAAAATGTATCCTGGTGACTTAAAGGTCGTCGGGGGATGTCTATTATCACCTCTGACTCATCCTCCCCCAACAACTGTGAGGTTCTTGCTGGGTCTAATTGTTTTTGGTTGTCAGGCGAGCAGAGGGACAGGCTGTGAGGGGGGATTGCTGGAGACGACAGGACTCTACAGGAGTGACGCTCCCTGTGCGAAACAATAATGACCAAACAATGCCATTACTCTGAAAGGATGCCTTCACCCTTGGCTCAAACCTTAAATAGCCACCAGGACCCCACTTCCAACTGGAGAAAGCAATTGCATTTAAAAGAAGTCGGGGGTAGAACAGTGAAAAGGAAAAGGTGGGGTGACTAAAAATAGAAAGTTAGGGCAAGTGTTTAGGCAGTTTTACAAAGGAAGCAGAGATTACTCAGGCTCAAAGCACAGGATGTATTGCCTTTGCAAAAGAGAAAGGTTTGTGGAGAGGTTGACGTAGCGGCCCAGGCTAACACTGTGATCATTTCAAGTAAACTGAAACAATGCAATTGGGGATCAAAACAGAGCAGACAAAGGCTTTAACGAGGGAAGAGATCCTCTGTGCATGGGATTTCCAGTGATCAGGACAGGAGGAGTCAAAGCACGTTGGAGCCTGACATGACGCTGCCTCTCACAGAGAAGTTAGGCATTTTTCCAGTTATTTGTGGACTGCTTTCTATTGTCCAAAGTAAATCCACCACTTCCTGTTGGTTATCTGGTTCCTGCATATGTCACGCAGTCGCCCGGCTAATACTGAAAGTGACGGATAAGTTTTCCTTTCACGGGCCACTTCAGGGTTTATAACATCCTTTGGGGGCAATACTGATGAACTAAAGACACTGATGTCACACGAATGCGACCCAACTCTTGGACAGGGTGTCAGATGGTGGTGAAAATGATGATGATGATGATGATGATGATACACTGATGATACCCTTTGTTCTCAGGTATCAAAGATGTTATCACACAAAGGTTTACAGGAGGAAGCATCCGGAATTCTACAATCTCTGCAGTCCTCCCACTTTTGTTTCAGTTTCAGGATAAATTTGCAACCATTTTATGGATATTTTCAGTATCCTTCCCGCAAACGGGATCGATTCCAGTAATGAGCTAAGCTCATTTGTAATGATAAAGGGAAGAATGCAGACCTTGGCAGGGGAATACCTCGTCTCTCTCAACACTGTGGTATGCAGAGTGTTAACTCTCAGGGGGAGTGAGGGTGCACTGAGGGCTCCACGGTGAAAGGACAGTGTGTTGTAACCACATTCAAACAGTGGAATTTTGAAATGCATTGGTTTGCAAATTAAGGTTTTACTCAGAAATCCTCAGGAACCTCAGCCAATTATTCGATGAGTATGAGATTCACTTTCACAACAGGATGCTTGAGTTGAACCTGAGCTGCGTCACACAGTTTCACAACTCGGTTCCAAAAAAAAAAAAAAAAAAAAAAAAAAAAAAAACAACTCGGTTCCAAAAAAAAAAAAAAAAAAAAAAAAAAAACGAGTGGGCCAGAGGATTATTCATGTGCTGTCCAAAAACCCCATTCTAGAAAACCCAGTTGCCTGCGTCCAGCCAATGGGATCTTTTCTGTTGCTTCAAATACAAAAAAAACGGCTTCAAATGTCAGCAGAGACCGAAAGAATCTGAGGACACAGAGGGCTCTCTGTTGGACTCACGCATTTTCCATGCTCGCATTACAATCAACAGATAACACTCATATTGTTTCAAAGTGAAAGTTTGTTATTCTCCTGGTTAAACATTAAATACCCACTCCGTTTTAGAACACAGATACAGAGTGGGTGAGAAACAGCATCTGGGCTCCACGGCTGATGTGGAATTATCTCTGAAAGTACAAGGTCACTCTATCAGTGTTCTGACAATACATTAGTCTCTGGAGCCTCACTCCTTTACATGTACTGAGATATTCAACTGTCCACAGCTGTTTCCTCCTTCAAAAAGCTTTGGAAGGGTTAATGTCACCACCTGGAGTCCCTGAGATCGTCTCTGGAGTTCATTTGTGCAAACAGCTTATTCATCTCCCTCGTCGTCCCACTCAGTGTTCTTGTATCCTGGCACCTCTACAGAGAACATTCACATTAGCATGAGCAGCGCTGATGGCTCTAAATGTGTTAAAGGGGATTCAGAGAGGTTTTCGTGAGAGACTTGTGCCTTATTTGCTCTTTGCTCTCCTTATTACTTATCTTCTCCTCCATCGCTTTCAAGGCTCTCATTACATCCAAGGGGGATTTCCTCATACTACTTTTTGTTTTGTTTTCAAATCTGAGGACAGCTTTGGGACAATACTGAAATAGTCATGACAGTCTACTGTGGAGAGATTGATGAGGCTTTGCTTTAGAGGATGGACAAATGGATTTGTTTGACTTTGAGAGCTAAAATAAACAAGATCACCTTGAAAATAGTATCACACGTTCTGGATTTTCTGCTGTGGCGAAACAAATGATGTCTTTGTTTTAGACGACAGAAACTAATTTGTGTCCATTGTCTTGTCAACCTGAAATGTGTGCCAGAGAAGGATCAACACTGTCCCACAACATTATTATCACTTGATGACAGACTTATGTAATTACCTGAACCTATGAATACATATGAGGAAATGACTCTGAGGCAGCTGACGAGTCTCTCTGATGTTGACATCAACAGGAAGTGAGCTGCACATACTTTGGAATATTTCAGCTCTGTTGGATGGAGCATTTTTAATTTTTATTTCTTCTGATGTTGCAGTGGCTTCAGAGTGTAATGCCTCTTCTTTTATTTATTTTTGAATAGGGAGTGTTTCAGCAACATGACTGGAATCTCAATGCTTGTTTTCTTAACCAAAGCCCCCTGTTTGTATTTCAGAGCCTCCCGTGTTCCATATCTCCTTCTATCCTCTCCTTCTGCTCCCATCAGACAGACTCTTCAAAACCCTTTGACCCCAGCTGGATTAAAGGCAACTGGCTGTGTGCAGCTGTTTATTCTCTCCTCTTTAAAAAAAAAAAAAAAAAAGCCTTGTTCTTTTTCTATTCATCCTTCTCCCAGGGAGAATCTTTGCCTTCCAGCTGAATCAGTGACTCTGTCTTTATATTTCTTATTTTGACATGTATTTCTCAAAGTCAACCCCCCCAAGGTGACTCATCACGAACATCCCGGCATCCACTTCATATTTCAAGGTGAAATTCTTGCAATTTCAAGGAATTCGTATCCTGAATACACTGCATTTCCTGCACTTGTGAAATCTGAAACTAAAGGCAGGATGTGACAGTACGGCATGGAGTGTGGAACTTCCAGAGTTCAATCTTGTGTCTTCCTGACAGTTGACAGTGATGCAGGGAAATGAGACAACACTTTTCATTTTCAAGGAAACCATACCCCCTCCACCCCCAAACACACACACACGCACCCATCCTAACAATGCACTGTAAAGTTAATGAGCTTGTGTATCTTAATGAAAGACACCAGAGCTGTGTCTCTGAAACAGTCCAGAAGTGCCACATGTATCAGGGCCAGTTTTGTTGCTGACAACGTTCTGTGTGAAATATGCAGACGTGGAGCTGGGAGAGCTGAAGACACACAATCTGTCTCGAGATGTGGGCGTGTGGGTGTGAATGTGCTGGTGACCTTACAGCGTGGGCATATTAAAGCCTGCCAGCACGCATACAGAGCAGTTTAGTTTGGCCTGATTGAGAGAAGGAATTTGATGCTGTTTTTAATCCTGAAAATAGAATAAATACACACACATGTATCTTTTAACTTAGCAGTAGAAAGTACCTTAAACTAAGCCAGCATTAAGTTTCAAGCCTCAAAATGTTGAGCAGTTTATAGTGAAACCATTGTTATGTATTTTTCCTGTGTGGTAGTGACTAACATCGCATCAGTAAAACATGGAAACACAAGCATAACAGAGACACATTTTCATACAAAACTGGCATACATTGTCATTTATGATCAGCCGATATTGTTTATATATTCTCAGTATTTTGATCACATGTGCTGAAAAATGCATCACAACTGCAGGCTATGTACCGCTGTCTGACTCATGAATGTACCCCCCTCCTCCTTGGGTTTGTGTGTGTGTGTGTGAGAGAGAGAGAGAGAGAGAGAGAGAGATTAGGTAGGAGTGTGTTGGCAGAACAATATCTGTCTCTGTGCCTCGGCTCCTAACGCACTCGATCGGTTTAGAGGAGAGTGTGATCAGAGCTGAGCAGCCGAGCAGAGCTGGACTTACCCCACACCAGGAACTTTGTTCAGATCAAATGAGTGAGGCAACATCAATTGTTTCATTTTTCGTGGGGTTCATTCTCACTGCGACAGGTAGGCTGCATGCGCTCAACCTTATCGCCACGGTCAACCCTAACATCTATCGCGTCTCGTCGTGCATGATGAAGTGGGGTTTGTCAAAATGATATGGATTGTATGTATCGGGGGAAGCGTGCAGCCATCAGCATGAATGAAAGAATGAATGTACATGGGTGCAGAACTTAACTTTACCCAGAAGGGAGCGGTGTCATGTGACAAGAGAGCAAAGTGGCGCTGGTCATTCTGGGGAGAGTACATGAAGATCCTTTCGGTTTAATGAATAATCCCCCCTCTCATTGCTTTTCAGTTATATATGTATTACTTTAATATCTTTTATATGATCCTTTCCTTTTCACATCCCTCACATACTTACGAGATTGGATTCAGATTTTCACTTTCATTTAAATCATGTGTTTAGAAAGCGCAACATATTTAGTGTAAGTTTATTTCTAACTGGATTAGCTTTAACTGAGTTCATATTTGACACTGGGGCAACAGTTTGCTTTGCTGTTTGTAAAACTATTGTTTCTGTGAGTTGAAAATATTGTGTAAATGTTTTCAGTTCACTTTTCACAAATTGTGAAAATCAAGATGTTTAAAATGGTTCATTTTGATAATATAACTGTAGCTTATTATATTAAAACCCTTAGTGGGCTGCACTTTTGGGTTGAACCTCCTTTTTATACACCCATCCACAATATAGGGGAAGGAAAAGATGCAATTAAATGTTCCACATATATAAACAAATTCTACCTGCACCTCTATGCTGCAGGTGTGCAGGCCACTTGTCCCATTGAGCTGAGCCCCCCTGCAGTTGTGGTGCGATATGGAGACCCTGTCACAGTGAACTGCAGCACATCAGAGACAGAGATCGATGGAATGGGATGGGAGGCAATTAAAGGGGGCACAGATGTGCAGACTGCCCACCATGTGACCTGGACTGTGCCAAACCTGACGATCTGGGACATCCCTCCCAAATGCTACATCGTCTTTAAAACGCTGAAGCAGTGCGCCAGAATCATGACACCTGTTGTATACAGTGAGTTTAGGCGCCTTTGATTGTCATTGCTATGGTTTACATGCAGCCCAGATCTGCTGAAGTTCATTCCACGTGGTGTGTGGGCTTGTGGGACTGTGCGGATAACATCCTCTTTTCCTTTAGGATTCCCAGAAAACATCTACATCGACTCCAGCAGTGGCTCCAATGGTGTGATGAGCGAGGGCAAGCAATATACGCTCACATGTACCATCCACCAGGTGGCGCCTATAGAAAACTTCATTGTCACATTATACAAAGGTGATAGTCCAGTCAAGGACTTCATTTCTAACGACACCAATAAGAAACTAGTGGATCAGCTATCTACCTACAGTTTTACACCAACCAGAAAGGACAATGGAATCAAATTCAGATGCGAGGCACGCATGGACCTGCGGCCATTGGGGCCACTACTGAATGTGTCATCACAAGAAATTAAAATTACAGTTCTCTGTAAGTATTTTCTTTTATTTTCTTGTCTGTGTTTACACTGTGTTTTGTTTTAATAACCCAGACATATAGTCCATGCATCAGATTCTTCAGGAGGAAAGATGTTTTTCAGCTGCAGCCCTAATTCTCACTTGGCATGAATACATTTCAGTGTAATGAGACTGCTTCACATCTCGTAAACAATATATGAATGTGATGTAATGTGTTTACTTCTGTATAGATGGACCAGAGGTACAATGTTCCCTTCTTAACGTACTGGAAGGGGAAACTTTGGAGAGTTGGTGTCCTGTGGAAGGAAATCCCACCCCTTCAGTCACATGGATGAAAGATGGGCAGCCAACAAACTGTAGTATCCCCCTGACCAGGAAGAACTCTGGGCAGTACTATGTTGAGGCCCAGGGTGCTTCCTTTATCAATGAAACAATACAAGTTGGGGTAATGTGTGAGTGTCACATTCAGGTTTTATGGCAAATTTACCACAATACTGAAATATTTCCAATAATGCTGTTCTTTCTCACAGTGTGTGACTTGAAAAATCCGAAATGTTTTATTTTTGCTTTCAGATGGACCCGAGCTGAGGTGTCCAGACTCTTACACTGCAGCGGAGTACACTCCTCCCAACCTAAACTGCACGGTTGAGGGCTATCCTCAACCTGAGACAAAGTGGTACAAAGATGACAAAGAGGTGGACATTCCAGGAAACCTAACAAGAAGCGACACGGGGCTGTACGTGATCACAGCTTCAAACAATGTGTCAAGTGTCAACGTGACAGTGGAGATTAATGTTGTCTGTGAGTTCATTTGATGAGAACAATGAGTGAAAGGTTCTGACTGCTACCCTGGTGAATTTGCTTTTTTTTCTGAACCATCTTGAATCATTTGTCCACAGACCCACCCTCGCGCATCGTCGAACTCGAAGACTCTGAAGTTGAGATCGGTTCTGCTGTGGGGCTGAAATGCTCCTCTGTGGGAAACCCACGGCCGAAATACTCCTGGTCATATTACCGTGCCGCTAACGTTATGGTGCAAAATGAAGATGGAGTGTCCCGTCTGCTCATCCACAATGCCACACAGTATAACATGGGCTACTACACATGTCAAGCCTCAAATGAGAGAGGAACTGTCTCGAAAACAGTCAGAGTCACTGTGACAGGTAAGGCCAATACAATAAAGCAACCATGTTAATGAAATTTGAAACTGCACAGTAGTGATCATAGAGCAGGCCGACGCTATTGAGGTCCCACTGATACACACACTTGACCAATCAGGAGACATTCTCAGCTGTCAATCAGGATGTTGCTGTCGTATATATAGACTCAAATAACTTCTATGTCAACCACCTAAAAGTACTAAAACTCTACACCCACCCCTCCATTGGCATGGTGCATCTTCATGTCTGGGTGAACGCTCCCTTTAAATCCAAACCTCAAAGACACGGAGTCAGCAAGGCGGTGGGAGTTTGCTTTCTAATCAAAATTCCTTCGGGCTCTCCACCGTCTCCCTCTGGGTTTTTAATTTAAAAAAGCGATGCTATGGCAGATTACTGTAATTAATACATTTAATTATCAAAAATAATCACTGCGACAAACTTATTTAACTTATTAAACTTATTTAAAGAGAAAAAAGGACAAAGTGAATTAAGGAGGAATTCACTGAATCAGTTAACAACATTCAATCGAATATTGATTGTTGTTTTTAGTTAGGTGTGTGTGTGCTCTTGTACAGCTATTTTTGGAAAAGTGAATCAATTTTGGCTGGTCCTCACTCACCCCTTCTTAAATGGACTGTTTGGAAATGCATTTTGCCAATTAATGTCCTCACTAAGGAGAAGTACGTGTGTGTGTGTGTGTGTGTGCGTGTGTGTGTGTGTGTGTGTGTGTGTGTGTGTGTGTCGCTGCAGGGGGAGGGGTTTCCTCCCCGGTGATGATGCGGGGCAGGGGGCGGGCTCAGACGGAGCAGCGAGAACATGCAGCCATAATAACTTCTTAGCTTCGAGTGTTTCCCCTGGAAATCAGAAAGGTGTTCCCGGTTCTGCGCTGCTAGTTCTCCTGCAGGAGTCAGTGAAACGGAAACGGGCAAACCGAGCTCCTCTTCTCTCCCCCAATGACGGATCTAAACTCTCTTCGCCTGCTGCCAGTGGTTTTGACAGTAGAGCTGCTGCTGGCGCTTTGTAACGGGACACACTCGAGTAAGTTGAGCAGATCTTCATGTTGCCTCTGAAATGGCTCGATTAGTAAAACGGGAAACAAGCAAACAAACAAACAACAAAAAAAGACGCTGGGATCGTTTGAGCCTTGTTCGTGTTGCCTCAACTAACTCCCAGTTTAAAAATAAAGAGGAGACTGGAAAGTCTGGATGTGAGTGAGTCATAGCCATGTTATATGTGGCCTGTGATTTAAATGGGAACAAAAGACAATAATACTGAGTAGATCAGCACAACTAGAGAAACAGTGGCAGCAGTACATCAATAGTGTCTGTGTTTCAGATCTCACAACATGGGACAACACGGAGTGAGAGATTTTGAAGTTTAACTGTAAATGTGTGTTTTCTTGGTGTCACAGAATGTTTTTGTTTATTTGTATGTTCTTACCCTAATGCATTTCCAACTGAAAACACAAATGAATGAATGGTCAATAATAGTAATAAGATGTATAGTCTTCTGTGAGGCAGTATCAAGCCTCCTCCCCCACCCTGAAGCTATGCAACCAATACATCATTCTCATATTAGCTGATATTGATAATTAGCACAATTCCCTCTTAGGTTTAAAGGCAGTTCTATCACTCCTGAGTGAAGTTTGGTTTTAAACTCTTCTTTATCAGCAGAGAATGACAAAACCCTGATAAATTCCATGTATGTATTATACCTCCTCACTGTGATCCAACATCTTCATCTATACTGGATTTTTTGTATATTTAATTCATGGGAATTAAGAATGTGGTGCCTTTAACATGGATATGATTTCTACAACAAAGAATGTTAGGCAGCAAGTGCAATTTCCTCTGGGAGGGATATTTCCTTCCTTAAGCCCGCCCCCCCACCACCACCACCACACACACACACATTTGCCTCCATTGTTTTACAAATATGTGTTTTTCAACCCCATTCAACATCAGATCTGGAAGTGGAAATGTTGTGTAACCATAATGGGTGTGTATTGACTTGTACTGGAATACATGTTTTTAAATCACGTCTCCTTCTCCTCACTCTGTTCTCCTCAGATGCCACCAAAGAATGCCCTATCGAAGTAACGCCACAGAGGATGGTGATACCACTCCGGGGACCGACCCAGATAGCAGAGTGCAGACCCACATCCAACATTTCCAGTAATGTTCTAGATATATACTGGGAGGTTCTGCAGGGGATGAGAATTTACAATAAAAGCTGGAGCGCTGACACGAATAAAGACTGGGACCCGAGCCCTGCTTGTCACGCTGTATTCACAGGACTAGGACACTGCAGTAAAGCCGTGGACTACACTCTCTACAGTATGTTTTCAAAACTTTTTTAGTCCTTTCGCTGTCATCAACTTTAAATGGAACTGATTTAATCCTGATTTTTGTCTCCCTCCACTCAATGTGGCGTTTGTAGAAACCCCGGACAGCGTCTCCATCCGCCCTGTCCGTAACTGGACCTCAGCGGTGGAGGGCAGTGAGATCCAGCTGCAATGTGACGTCATCAATGTCGCTCCAGCGCAGAATGTCACTGTGCAGTGGTATCTGGGAAATAACACCCTGGAACCAGCTACCAGAGGTGGGTTATCTTTGTTTACACATGCCCTACCTTATCAGTTAAGTCAAGGAAATTTGCTGTGTATTTTGAAGCAATCACATGGACACATTCTCACTGTGTGAACACAAATGAGTTCTGGACTGCTTCTTCAGCTGGCTTCTTGTATTTTTACTCACCTCAGTGTCTCATTGATTTGCTTGAGGCTAAAGTCCCAATTTTAACACTGACCATTGCATGTTTGATTAAGTATAATAATATCAGACCTTTCCTGTGAGATACAAAATATGGATGTTGCCTTACCTTCACTCTTCGTTTGCCCATCAGGCTCAATTCGAGTGACTGACTGTCAGCCGGAGAACAGCACAAATTGTAACATCAGTGTGGTCAGATTTCCAGTTACTGTGTCGTCCACCGTCACCATCATTGTGAACAGAACGCACAACGGAGCCGAGCTCAGATGCGAGGCTCAGTTGGACCTGGGACCCGCGGGACCAAAGATTCCTCCAATCATGGCGTCCGAGCCTTTCAACATCACTATCAACTGTGAGGCTACATTTGGTGCTCAGCAGTCCTACACACAAAGGATATATCATGGCTTGGCCTCATACCGCTCTATTTGCCTTCATGTCTCAACAGATAAGCCTGTCATCAATACCCAAAAGCTCCCAAAGAGGATCCCAGTGTTCAGAGGTTACCCTGAAGTCCTGGTTTGTGAAGCTGATGGCCACCCAGGTCCAGACATCCATTGGCTCTACAGCCCGGACAAAGTGCCCCATGTGTCCAATGGCACGCTTACTGTGTCAGAAGCAGGCCTCTACAACTGTACCGCCACCAATGACATTGATTCCACCTTTCATGTGGTCGAAGTCATTTTAAAGGGTAAAAAAATTAAAACACTAAGTAGAAAACAGGGACCTCTTACCTTTACCACTACAAAACATTCCTTCACTGAGGTACAAACTTCACCAGTTATGGTCTTTCTCATTCAGTGCAAGTAAATTTGAATTCATATATACAGATTCCCTAGTGAAAGCAGGCATTAGTAGTCAGCAGAAACATAAACATAAACATTAAGTTGGAAATGGAAGTGATTTATCAGTGACGGTTATATACAAACCAAAAAGCCGAAATGAGCACGGATTATTTTGACTTATAAAATGTTAATCTGTTATATGCATCTTTGATTTCTTTCTTCGCAGAGGACTACCTGCCCCTCATAGCTGGATTTGTGGCGGTCATTGTCGTTGTCATCTCCATCGTCTTCCTCGTCATCTACTCAATCTACTACAAGAACACCAAGATGCGTCGCTACAGCCTCAAAAACCCCAGACTCAGCACCCACAATGGTAACGTGGCTCACAACGGCTGGGACATGCAGTTTCCTATGACTAAACTGTCTTAGGGGGACACCTTCTGATTGGCTGGACAACTGACCACTCAGAATGAGCTGCATCTGTCTGCCCCCACAGTGTCTGGAAGCCTAAATATCATGAAATAGTGGAGATCATTTGAATTCCCTTAAAGCTCATATTTTTCCTCACATTTCATATTTTACCTTGTTACACAATAATCACAAAAACAGTGACCTGGGAGATTTCCATGTCTGAGTTAACTACTGGATTCTACCTGTTTTCACTGGAAAGAAAGAACAGGAGGAGCACAAACTGAAACATTTGGCTCTGTAACAGAGCCGGGATATTTCACTTTCATGAGCACAAGTTAACATGATGATGAATGTTTTTGTTGACTTTGGTTTTGCTAATACTTGGCTCTGTTTTTCTTTTCTGCCCCCCCGATATTCATATCTCAGCGTCTGTCATTACTTCCAAATTGTTGTTTAGAATGTGTTCGAAGAAGGGTTGACCCTGACTCTGCTGTGATCACATTAACAGGATGTGTGCTGAAGGTGTGAATAACAGACCAGCTTTGCTCTACATGTGGACGTCGCATTCAATCACCATTCACTGAGCCCATTGTCCCCTCGCTATTCTTTGTAAGCGACTCTGCACTTCTCTCTGTAGCCTCCTCTGTGCCTGACCCTTTGCTGTGCCATGATGTGCCAGGCGACAAATGATCTCGTTCCTCTCGTGCGTAAGCTTTTGTATGAATGACTGCGGCTGTTTCTTTTGTACGTTCAGCATATTTTTATGTAAATGAAAAACTTTATATTTATTAATGAGATTGAGTAAAAATGGGAGAGATTGCTATTGAAAACAAACTGAAGGTGGGTATGTTGCAGGACGGAGCAGAGCAAGTCCAGCCTGTGATGATATGGACATGAAAATGATGTAATGTATTTGTGAATACTGCTGTAAATAATTGTGACTGGTGTAAAACTGTATTTTATTCTTAAAATGTGCCTTTTCAACAAAAATGTGTGGGTTTTTTTCCCCACGTCCATACACGAAAAGATGTGAACAGATGTCCACACTCAGTGAAAGGGTGCAGTATAGGGTAGACGAAATAATGCATAAATGACAAATAACTGTAAAGCAGGCTGTCATGAGCAGAAGGAATCAGGAGGAGAATTTAAAATTGGGTCTGAATAGTTCATATTAATCGCCTTTTACTAGCGAAGGCTTGCTCTGAATAAATAATATAAAACCATTGAAACAATACATATATTCCTAAGAGTTACAAGAAGCCTAAAAAAATGAGTAGGAAAAAATGATAGAAATATAACTACTGAAAGTACACAACTACACCAGGTCTGTACAACATTTGCACTGAAGCTAAAACATTTTATCTATTTGAATCCTAACTCGTTTTTCTTGTTAGGGCTGTGACCTGCTGCTCCCTGCTTACAAAAAAAATAAAAAAAAAAAAAAAAAAACACAGAGTGTGGGAGAAATGTCCGAGGAACACGTAAACGCACCATGATGCGTTTGTTTGGGGACTTAACTCGTAACTCAGGTAAATCGAAACCGGCCATTATTCACTCCAGCCTTGAGTGTCCCTGCCCGGTTCAAGGAAGATACAACGATGTGGATTCTCCTGCTCGTCGGGTCTGTAGCGATTGCAGGTAACGTTAGTGTTATTAACTTTCTGTTCTTACAAGGTGTTAACGTTGACCTAAGATAATGCTCCAGATTCTGAGTGTTGGCTGGTCTACGCCCATCGTGTGTGTTTAATGTCGCTGATTTCACACTGATCATCACATTTGATCGTTTATCTGAACATCTGTTCTTGCTGGATCAAGTCGAAGATTTTGTACGTAATTTTATTTTGTCCAACTCAAAGGGATAAAAGGGGAGAGCAGCGCGACATGGAGTTGTAGTCATCAACAGTGGGGGCGGGGGTGTTCTTGTTTTACTGTGTGAAATAAAGACAGGGAGAATCTACAGTGTTACCAGTGTCTGTTTAATCTCCCTCTCCCTCAAGTTAAATACACCACTCATTCAGAGCGTGTACAAAATATTCAGTACTATAGTAAAACACTTATTTGTACCTGGTTGCCCACAGTTGACACAGTTGACCCGTGCTGTGTGCTTCTAGGAACGCCTGTGACTGCCCTATGCCAAGTTAACCTCAGCCCCAAAAGGGTTGTGGTGGGATTCGGAGACTCGTTCTCTGTCAACTGCAGCTCATTATCCGACCAGACATCGTCGATGGGCTGGGAGTCTGAACAAGATGGCATACCGCTCACAGAGGGGGTCTCCTCTCTTGCCTTAGAGGTCCCGTCTGTTAGACTGTGGCACATGACTCCAAAGTGCTTCATCAATCTCAAAGATGATAGTCAGTGCTTAGAGAAACTGCCAGTCACTGTTTACAGTGAGTATTACTTCATTGTCCTTTAACACCACTGATGTTTTTTTTTTTTTTGGAATTTTCATTCAACGTTCTTTCAATTTTCTTACACAGAAATGCCAGAAAGTGTGTCCATATCACAGCCAAGTCAACCGGGCCCACTGGTGGAGGGCCAAGAGTACACGGTGCAGTGTGATATCACCGATGTTGCACCAGTCAGAAGTCTCCATGTGCTTTGGCACAAAGGAAATGAGACATACACCACTGAACCGTTACGTGATCCAATCGAGACTCCAGTCAATAAAACATTTAAACTTTCTCTGACCGCCCATAGAGATGATAATCGGGCCCAGATTTGGTGTGAAGCCAAACTTAACTTCTTGACAGCAGGACTACATCTTCCCACGAGGCGTTCAAAGTCAGAGGAAGTGACTGTACTCTGTGAGTTCCTCGCACCCTCACAGCTGTCAGAATATTACCCCTCCTTTGCCTCTCTCCGAATGTATTTTGAATTTCTCGTTCTTAATTTCATGCACGTCCTCAGACCCACCCACCTTCGACAAGCCTGAAAATGAGACGCTGGAAGTTCCAGCTGCTGAAGTTATTTTAAATTGCAGCGCGTCAGGAAACCCGGCGCCGGTGTACAGTTGGTATTCCCCACAACCCGTACAACAAACTCATCCAAATGAGAATCAACTCATCCTCACCCGGGCCCTTCAGACTCCAGGGACGTACAGCTGCACGGCTTCTAACACCCGGGGCACCGTGACCAAATATTTCACCATCGTCAAAGCTCCAGGTAAGTCCTTGACATTTCTCACCTAGTTTGACCTAGTTATTGTCTTGCAGTAGAGAAATCCTTCCATAATTCCCTCACGCTGTTGTTCTCCATCAGGTAGCCCTGGAACGACGGCTGGAATTTTAATAGCTGTTTTCTTTGTTGTAATTTTCATTTTGGGATGTGTGGTTTATCAGAAACAGAGAAAAACTCCTGTTTAAAGACAATCGAGAGAGAGAGAGAATGTAATAAAGCAGAAACCCTCCCATCTCCCACAGGTGATCGATCAGCCTTTGCAGCCATTCTTGGAGCGTTTTTGCTCCTGGCAGCCGTCCTCTTCGTTGTTGGTGTATCTTTTGTGAAACCCGATGGCACAGTCTCTTTCAACAAAGGCAGCTATCAACCTACCTCATCGGGACCAGTATGAGGCTCACTTTTTAAAAAAAATAATGTGCATGGCTTTGCTATCAGGTCCCGACTTTTAATTGTTTGTTTTATCTTGTTTTTGAGAGGCCTACGGGTGCGGTCTCCTCTGCATGCTCTGCGGTGAACAGCTGCCAGTGCATTGCTGCTGTAGCTTTAAGATAATATTCTCATCAGCTTCACAGCGTCTACTAATCAAACATTGTATAACAAGAGTTTATTACAAGCCATAAGGAAACCAGGGTACACAGGTCACTGATGTGGGAGTTTAGATCCTAGACCTAGTATGTACTCAAGATGCCTGACGACAATTTGGAAGCATGACTAACGTGTTGCTTCCTGAGTTTCTATATGTTTTATATGTAATCTGTAAGATCATTGTCGCTTTTGTGCTTTGTGTGTTTGTGTGCCTGTATCAGAGCACAGCTTTCCCACACATTGTGAATACTTTATAATTAAGAGAATTTTTAGAAAAACTCCAAACTCACACACTATATTTGAGTCTGACTTGAGATGACTCATCATCAGCGTACCTGAAATCCGTGTCCCGCGCATTTAAAAAGCGGGACTGTACTGTAATCTGTTTTCATGGGTGCATGTAAATACACTGAACCAAATCAAGGTTGCACTCAGCAGTGGGAAAATGCAACTCTTTTTTTAGCTTGTTTTAGCTCATATTTACTGAATGGTTAGGATCTGCACTACTGCACGTATGTTTTTGGATGATTGATTCCCCTCATTTTTTCTGAAGATTAAAAAAAGGTGTCAAAATTGTTGTTTTACAACTAGAAACATTTTCAGACGTATCCTGCGGAGCATCTCTGGAGGATCGGGTCCAAACAGCTGTTCTCCTTTCTACAGCGAGCATGTAGAAATGAGCTGGGACATTGTTCGTGAAACGCACAGAACACAGGGTACATTGAGATGTTTTGAAAATGTGCACTAAATCTCAAAGTTTCTCTAGACATCAGACCAAGGTACAAATGGATCATTTATCCACTCAGGTACATTGTGTTCCTTTATTCTACTACATACTTAACACAGCTCAGTGGTGCTTTAAGCGACATGTTTTATGTGTGTAATTATTTCATAAATGTTTTGACAGCAATGAATGCAAACTTGTTTCTCTGTAAAATTGTATATGCATGTGATGCATGTGAGAATGCTATTCTAGACTGTTGAATGGTATTTGCACTGAAGAGACTTTTTTTTACACAATTTTATCCTTTATTTTTTTGATTTTTCTGATTGTGAGCCACTAAATCCTGCAGTTTGTCCAGTGTACGAGTAAAAATACTTCTTCAAACCCCTGGAAAGGGCTGGTTTTCATTTGTCATCCTCAGTATTATGAAAGCTTTGTCGAGTTTTTTTCCGATCGTGAACGTGTGGTGTGTATATACGTCCGGCATTACCTAACTGCACTGTCAGTGACATCCTTTGGCAGAATACTGATTGAGGCGAAGTCAAACCTTGAATATTTTGTTTCCCTGCCACCTTTTGTCAACCCCTGAGGCCCCCCCTCCCACTCCCTTTCTCATTCAACCTGGCTTACATTATACAGTGCTGAGACTGCCATACTAATTAGCACTGAACAAAGTGAATGTAAAGGAGAGTGTTTGTTATCCTGCGCTCCGTTGCCAATATAAGCCTTTTTTTTCTGAATCCATGTTCTTTATGTTCCGCAGCTGTCATTCCCACTGTGGCTTTTGCCAGAATGCTCTGTTTGTGTATGCAAGGTGTTGCTATAACAACCTGGCAGTGGCCATCAGCTCATTTCGTCATGGGTGGAAAAAGTGTTATTACAAACACACGTTTCTGTTGAGCCTGACAAGAGGGAACAAGCACACACTGTAATCTGTGCATCGAGATTCCCAGCTGTGCACACCAGAAATACACCGAAAGGCATCCGGTTACTTGGTCACTTGCACTTGCAGCTGATTTCCAGCACAGCATTCTGGTCACAGTGTGAGTCTTGCAGAGCTTCATGCTGCACAACACCAGTGCCTCCGGCCTGCTGGGATCTCACAAGGCTCAGGAGCAACAGGAGACAAGCATTCATACAAAACTGAAAACAGACTTTGTCCACACAGATCAGAAATAAAAGGCTGGGAAGCGAGACCATGGCCACACCCGAGACTGGCGTAGAGAGAGATAAAATAAATATCAAAGCCTTGACGCAATAAAATAAATAAAGTTAAGATCAGAATTATGTGGCTTTGTTGACAATGACCGGATAGTTTTATGACCTCAATCTTAGTCGTTATAATTGTTATTTAATATAATTAGGACGATTAGGATGAGGTATGTATTAGAACCCAGTACAGGGACATTTGTCTTGATAGCAGCGAAGACGACAATCAAAAATAGACATGGGTGAAGTAAAAAGTAAAGATGCAATACTTATAAAAGTAAGAAAATATAAACAGAACTAATTTACAGTTTAAACAGAATATAGGCTGTATGGGAATATATACGTTGAAACGGAACATGTCTGCCTGATACACTTGTATCAAGAGATGTATTGATATACTTTAAAGTAATAACTATCTATCTGACATATTTTACTCACACTTATAATCCTCCTGTTGTTGTACTGTATGTCCGAACCCCTCCTGTTGACACAGATGCTGCGGTGTTTGTGGATCTTCACTTTTGCTGCTGTAATGTTTTTGAGGTCACTATGGACGCATGATCGGGCTGTGTGTTTTTCTAGAGGCCGCTGCCACCTGTTAAATTTCCCTCTTTTCCCTTTTGCCCCCCACCCACAAAGTCAGCTGGGATGACCAGGGCCCTTTTGTTCGAGCACAGCTCCCTGCAGAGTTGCCAAGCTCAGTTCAAGATTTCTTTTTCCGCTCGACCCTTTTTAAATCGACGGCTCAGTGCAGAGAATAACATGGGAGGCAATTTCGTGAGATGGATTGTGACACTTTGCATGTTTTGCTCAGGTAAGAAGTCGACGCCGACGTGTTTTTTCTTCACTTAAAGACAAGATGATGTTTGGTGAAGTAGTAGTGTTGAAAATAGGAAAACAATGACCTGCAGTTGGTGATGGTAACAACCATCAGTGCTACAGCAGGTAAAAGAACTGCTTTGTTTTCAGTGTGAAAACAACAACTCTCATAATTAGGCCTCAGGAATGAGTTTCTTCCATCACTTACTAACAGTCCAACAATAAAACTATATGGTTAAAATGCATGTGCTTGTTGTAGTTTTAAGCAGGTCGACAAAGTGGCAGATTAAACACAATTACTGCACACGTGTATTTCATTATTTTATTAGAGTTACATAACTCCTGCTTTGTATAATACAGACTCATACTACTCATATTAGTAAGTAATGCAGCTGACAATGGGGCTCACATGAAAGCAGATTGAAATGATTTAAAACTGTAAATGCTTATTCTTAACAATGTGAACATGCCAGAACATGAATGGGAGTGGAAATACAAATATCTGCTGATGTAGTGGAGTGAAAAGTAGCAGTGAATATATCTACAAAGTAAAGTACAAATACATGATAGAAGTAAAGTAATTGTACTGCATTACATCCCTCTAGTGGTGACACTGCTTGCTGCTGTATGTGTGTGTCTCAGTGTCAGGTGAAGGCTGCTCCCTCATCCTGAAGCCCTCCAGGGTGGTGGTGGGCTTCGGGGAGCCGGTGTCGGTCAGCTGCGAGGCCGCCCGCCCGGTGCGTGTCCTGGGCTGGGAGTCGGCCATCAGCGCCTCACACACCCAGCAGGATCTGTCCGTCCAGTGGAAGGTAGACAGCCTCATCGACTGGATCGAGGAGCCCATTTGTTATGGGGTGTTTTTCACAGCTCCCAGACAATGTGAGGAGAAACTCAACCTCGTCCTCTACAGTGAGTGAGGCTTTTCTTTGTTCAGTAACAGTAATAACCGTATTTGTTCAGTGACTTTGAACCAGGTGGTTATAAGTGAACGTGAATGTTTGGGCCAGACCAGGTCGAGCTTAAAATGTTTCAAAAAATTATATTGATTAGTAATCAATTCCAAACCAGAAGCCAGACTGGAGTGATGTCATGCCATCTATGAAAAGTCCTGACGGCCCTGAACCCTGTGTTGTCCATAGAGACCCCTGATCGTGTCTCTATCCGGCCTGTGAACCACACGGGCCCCATGGTGGAGGGTAAAGAGTACCAGCTGCTCTGCGAGGTTCAGAATATCGCTCCTGTTCAGTATCTGACCCTGAGGTGGTACAGAGGGCAGACTGAGGTTTATAACCACTCCTTCTCTGACCTCACGTCCTCCTCGCCCGTCCAAGTGTCCTCCATCCTCGTCATCACGCCGACCAGAGCCGAGAACGGAGTGCAGTATCTTTGTGTGGCAGAGCTGGAGCTCGGGCCGGAGGGGCCACAGCCACCTCCTACTGTGCCCTCCGAGCCCCTCAATGCCTCAGTGTACTGTGAGTGCTTAAAAACATTCATACATACATTCATGTATTGAACAAGCGCCATTGTGCGTCTAACCCCTGTGAACTCCTCTCTAGTTCCCCCAACGTTTTTCAGTCCAGAACCGGAAGTGCTGGACCTCACAGCGGGCGCTGAAATCCACTTAAACTGCACAGCCACAGGGAATCCTGCTCCACTTTACAGCTGGCAGTCCCCTACACGGGAGAGGATGGAGGACGAAGCGGTTCTTACCTCCTCCTCACTGGTCCCGGGCACCTACACCTGCACGGCCTCCAATGTGCTGGACAAGAAGAGCAAGCAGTTCATCGTCAACTAAAGGTAGAGGGGGACTCTGATGAGAATTTCTGTGCAAGTCTGATTCGCTCTCTAAGTCCTAACCTGCATTTTCTTTTCCTTTTTCTCAGGTGTTTGAAATCTTCAGGCAGGACCACATCGGACACACAAGAGGATTTAATTGTTGCTGCTTTTCAAACGGAGATGAAAATGTGTTTATATAACTCGACAGATATTTATGAGGATCTTGCTTTCACCTAGAATCAGATCTCATAAAGAGAAAGACCAGAATATACTATATTTCCCATTTAATTTCTCAGTATTTCAACATGAATTTATTCTTTGTTGTAGATTCTTGGTTTGGACCACAGTCTACTTTTAATGCTTTCCGTGTATCTAATTTATATTTTTGCTTCACTCATTTTTCCTAATAATAACATTATCATGTAACACTAAATATTAGCAACAAATAATATAGCACTGATAACTACAGTATGGTTAATTAATGCTTGTAAATGACAAACTGCAACTTTAATACTCCATGTTAAAGATCAGTACTGTAAATATGACCACTATATTTGCTTATCTTTATGAATAAAATTGAAATGGAAAACGTTGCTATTCACATTATTTGTTTTCAACTGGCAGTATTTAACTGCTAACTTCTATTGACTTCTGACTTTAAGAATGATGAACAAATAATAAAACACATTAACGGCAAAAGTTGTTTCCGTTGATAAGCAGGAAATATAAATGTGAAGGATTTTAGGATTTTAAAAAATGCCTAAACTAAAGACAACATGTATACACCAGTGTTTGTACTTATCGCTTGTATGTCACTTTGGATAAAAGCGTCTTCGAAATGACTTTGTAGACTTTGTAGACAACTGTATTTCAGTCAGCCACCATTTGTTTATATAGGATACTGTTGAGTGGATCAACCACCAGATGTCGCTGCTGCTCTTCCTTTAGACATGATCTAATTGGCTATTGACGTGCCACCTGACGTTGACGTCACCCCGGTGGGAAGCGGTAGGAGCGGCTAATGTTAGCCTAGCGACCTGGCGGCGTTAGAACTTGATAATTAAATCCTCTGGAGGGAGGGACAGAGGTGGGGGGCGAGTGTGTCTTTAAACCCCTTGTGTGTTTGTGTATCGCTGCTGTGCAACTTTGTGAAAAATGCGTTTTATTTTTCAGGGATGACGCAGAAAGATCCGTGTCAAAGGCAAGCATGTGAGATTCAGAAATGTTTACAAGGTGCACAACTCTCTCTCTCTCTCTCTCTCTCTCTCTCTCTCTCCCTCTCTCCCCCTCCCTCCACTCATGGCCATGATGTGTTGTCAGCTTTATCCTCTGTTTGATGTTTCACCTCCTACTCCTCCTCTTCCTGCAGCCAACAGGTACGTGGAGAGCATGTGTGAGGACGTGATCCAGGAGATGCGGCGCTGCTGCGAGAACCTGGCTGGAAGCTCTGTCTGCTGCTCCGGGTTCAAGGAGTCCCATCCTCCGGAGGAGAGGAGGAGTCACGCGTCGCTACCTTCCAGCAATGTCACTTCTGTGACTGAATGATATTTTGTTCACATTATATTTGTTGAGTTGTAAAGACTCATCAGCATCAAGCGCATAGTTATTGGCGAATAATATGGTGTAAAAGAGATGTCTAATAAACTATATAAATCTGTATGTACTGTGTGACAAAAGGGTATAAGAAGAGCAGCTTCAGTAAAAAATAGTTTTTAAAAACAACCCTCTCTGATGAGCTTTGAGAGAGAGAGAAATGGATGGATGGATAGATGCACTTTATTGAGCTCAAATCACTGAATAATAAAGCCTATAAAACAATAATAATTAGTATTATTGTTATGCGTGACATGAATTACAATGCATCTCAAAATAAAAAGGCTTGAAGCGCTACGTGATGACGTAGATCTTGGACGCAAGACGTAAACCGGAAATTAGCCGGAGCAGTACTTTCTAGAAAGTACAGTCGCCCCGTTAGCCGATGTCACTTCGCTCAATCTGAGTCCGTGTCGGCTGAACCCCACCCGTCTCTGCACCCACCAACACCTACACACTCTGTAGAAAGAGCAGCCTTCGTCTGCGGTGTGTCTTTCCTGCCTGAAGGTCCGGTGGAGGTCGGTTTGCTCACGAAGTCACGCTCCGAGCTAACGCCGCTGGCATCATGTCCAGGATAGACTACAGTGTGTGGGACCACATCGAGGTGTCAGACGATGAAGACGATACCCACCCGAACATCGACACCCCCAGTCTCTTCAGATGGAGACACCAGGTACAGCTTTGAGACAAATCCGTTCCCAAGCTTTTTCTTTGGAGTGGGAATGGTCCACAGGCGTGTTAGCCGTTAGGTGTTAGCTTGTCTGCTGTGCACACTGGGTGCTGTAAAACACAATATGACAGTGCTTGTATTGCAGTAGCTAAGCCTGTTGTAGTTGGGTCTTTATTTTGAAATTGGGCATCTTGGATAATGGAAATAGACCAATGTTGTCGATCCCTGTCTTGTCCCCGTGGTCGGGACTGATCTCACGACTTCTGTTCCTCAGGCTCGGCTGGATCGAATGCAAGAGTTCAACAGCAAACTTGAAGACATAAATAAAGGGGTCACTGAGAGTCAACGCAAGCTTTCAGAGGCACAAAAGAAAGTGCAAGAGCTGAACCTTTTGGAAACAGATGATGCCAAAGCAGAGCTGGGCAAAGCCATGGCTGAGGAGAAGAAGCTGAAAAAAGAGTTGCGGGAATGGGAGAAGAAGAAGGATGAGCACAGCAGGGAAGAGAAGAAGATGCCATGGAACGTGGACACGCTCAGCAAGGAAGGTTTCAGCAAGGTGAGGCAGATTATGGTGTTGCTTAACATACAACACGTGACTTCAAGTCTGCTTTTGACTTTGACCAGGTTTTTATTTAGGATCTTGACAGTCCCCTAAACCTGTTTAATTGGGATCCATGAATCAAATCGGTAAATGGTTTTGTCCTGTCACTGTCCTCCGCAGAGTGTTGTTAATGTCAAACCTGACTCAACTGAGGAGACTGAAGAGGAGAAAGAGAAAAAGCATAAAACCTTTGTGGAGAAATATGAAAAACAAATCAAACATTTTGGTAAGAATTTTAGATGGTATCGTTATTTACAAGATTAAATTGGGGATGGGTGATTGAAAGTAATGACGTTAGCTTGTTTCTGTCTTTACTACAGGCATGATGCGACGCTGGGATGACAGCCAGAAGTACCTCTCTGACAACTCTCATCTCGTCTGTGAGGAGACAGCGAATTACCTGGTCATCATGTGCATTGACCTTGAAGTGGAGGAGGTAAGCAAAAATATAAATTGCTGACTGATTGCTGTCATCCTGCAGATTCCTTACACGTTATGTATTTCAGGACGCGCTTCTGACAGTATTTTCCTCTTTCTGTAGAAACATGCTTTGATGGAGCAAGTGGCTCATCAGACCATCGTCATGCAGTTCATTCTAGAGTTGGCCAAAAGCCTCAAGGTGGATCCCCGTGGGTGCTTCCGTCAATTTTTCGCCAAGATTAAGGTAATTGAATGTGTTTGGATGCTGCAAAATCTTATTGGATTAGTTGTAGCTCCTTAACAGACCAGAGCATTCCAGGGACAATGGAATCAGAGGAGCTAAGTGTGAAGATGGAGCTAATTAGTTAAATGTGTCTGAAATGTAATTTTCACACATGGATAAATAACAATGAGTCATCTTGTTCTAAGGTTTATTGTTGCATGACTGTTTTTAGTTGGGTGTAATGACAGGTGGGGTTGTAATACAAGAGAAAACAGGAGCAAGAACAGTTCAAGCAGGAGCTAATTTATTTCTTCCTCTGTAGCAAGTTTAATTCCTGAGGTCCACTAAGGGGTTTTCTGTAATTTCCAGTGTGGGAAACATTTATGTTTGACTAACCAGTTGTATTTTTGCTTCAATTACAGACAGCAGATCAGCAGTACCAGGAAGCTTTTAATGATGAACTCGAGTCATTCAAGGAGCGAGTTCGCAACAGGGCAAAGATCCGCATAGAAAAGGCCATGAGGGAGTATGAGGAAGAGGAACGACAAAAGCGCATGGGGCCAGGAGGGGAGGACCCTGTCGAGGTTTATGAGTCCCTTCCACCAGTAAGTTCTTGTGACACCATGAATCCTCAGAACTCTCTCCTTTTCATTTTTTCTTGTGAGTTTAAAACACCTCATGCGTATGTTCTTAATTATAGGAGATGCAGAAATGCTTTGATGAGAAGGACATCCAGATGTTACAAGATGTTATTAGCAAAATGGACCCAACGGTAGGTTTCTCTCAGAATGCCTGTTTTGGTTTTTTTTGACTGTGACAAGTTGGAAAAAAAAAATTTCAGATATGTCAGTGTTTCATTTTCTGTTTCACACATTCACATTTAAGGAGGCAAAGGCCCTCATGAAGAGGTGCATAGACTCCGGGCTCTGGGTTCCCAACTCAAAGACAGAGGATGGGGATGAAAAGGATGAGGATGCCACCTATGAGGAGGTGAAACAGGAGCAGGAAGAAGCCAAGAAGGAGTGACCATGTTGATGCTATGATTTGTTGCAGATGCCTATGTACTTACCCGCTGT
Organism: Pseudorhombus dupliciocellatus; assembly: GCA_016785235.1. Taxonomy (NCBI): domain Eukaryota; kingdom Metazoa; phylum Chordata; class Actinopteri; order Pleuronectiformes; family Paralichthyidae; genus Pseudorhombus; species Pseudorhombus dupliciocellatus. The sequence goes on along the minus strand of JAFBJW010000210.1, from coordinate 199,100 downwards.
ATTGCAGTTCCATTAGGACTAGTTTGCCAACCAAGGGTCACTGAAATGTTAAAATGACTTTTAAGGGATTAAGTGTTCTGATGCATCAGTAACTCTTGTGTGGAAAATAAACTGCTGCTTCTATTTAGGTATTTTGTTTGTTTAAACCTTGCTCCAATTGTATTCCTACATTTCTTTGTATACACCTGTTGGTTTTGTGGATGCCTGACATCTTCATCAGTTTTAGTTGGATTCATTTTCTATACATTTTCACCAGCCTGTACTTCAGAGCTGGATTTGTAGTTAATGAGGTAACTTCAGTGTCAGTCATTGTTTTTTTTCAGTGTAATGAAGATTCTTTACTTCAGACAGTGGTAAACCAGCATGGTTAACCTACACTGCACTCCTGTTCTTATCTCAAGCTGTTTAAATTCTGAGATAACATTCGGAAACCAAAGTTGTCAATTCTACAGAATCTTGAAAGAGACTAAGACGTTTACAATCAATAAATAATAAATAACAATTCATGGCCTCATAGGTTTCAACCAGTTTTCTTTTCCAGAATTTCCATTAAAGCAGCTTCTAAAAAACAGGAAGTTTGTGACTGACTAAATGCATCCTGATTATTACGGCTTCATTTTAACTAGACAAAACTTTTTTTGATTCCTGACAGTACGCTTTGACTCTGCTTCTGTTGCTGCTGCTCAAAACATGAGATATAGTCAAAGGGTGGTATGTGGGGAAACCTACCCACACTGTTCCTCATTCCAATGAATTCAAAACAAAAACTAGAGTCAGTGCAGATTTTAAAGGTGTTTTTGTTAGGGTTAGGGCTAGGGTTGGGGCTGGGGCTAGGGTTCGGGTTAGGGTCACACACTGGGACCCCTAATAATATTAATACATGCAATACTTTAATAATTTACTATAAAAACTGCCATTAAAGAGCAGTGAGAAAATCACCATAATAATAGATTTTAATTGTAAAGCAGCTTTCATTCAAGTCGATGAAATGAAATTCAAAACGATAAGAAAAAGGTTTGAATGACGTGTGTCTGACAACAAAATCAAACAAAAAAAAAAAAAACATAACAGGTAGTCCCAAGAAATAAAGAAAATATTTGAAAAATAAAATAAAAACAAGACCATGAAACAGCAAAGTTGTGCCATTTCAAACGACTTTTACTTTGAAAGGTCGGCCTGGTGGTACGTGCTGCTGCTCCAGTCGGAAGGAGGGAGTGGCCTACTCGGTTTGGGGAAGCTGCATCAGTCGGTGGTTCAGTTCCGTCAAATCCAGCGAGTCGAAGATTCACCGAACGGCCCGTGGGGCCGGAAAACACTGCGATGGTGAGACCGTGAGGTTCCGGCTGACGGTGCTTCACACACACAGGATCACAGGTAACTACGCACGCGCTTGTCACAGACGGGGCTGTCGCGGATAGAATGTCGGGTACATGCGTAAAATACGCGAGGAGACAAGTTCCTGAGGCGCTCAGTGACACAGCCTCGCAGTCGTCGCATGGACCCCGTACATGGAAGAGTGGGGTCTGCTTGATTCACCGTGGAACGCCTCAGGGAAACATGTCAACAAACGGTCGGGCAAGGTGTAAGCCCCGGAAGGCCTGTAACAAGTTGATCCAATTACCTGGTGTCGCATTTTAAAAGAAGTGTATTCTATTCACACACGCGCTCTTTAAAAAAAACGTGTTACTATACATGTTTATGAAGAAGATAAGAATATTGTGATGTAAACAGACAAGTGTCGAATATGCGGTTTCAGAAAAAACCTATGGTCTTGCCTTAAAATTGCGTTAATGTTCACGCGCGAGATTCGTTCCAGTGGTTAAAAAAAAAAAGTTATTGTTACGTTTTTGTGTTTTTGTCTCTCTCTCTGTCTCTTTGCGTGTGTGTCAGAGACTTGGCTCACCCCCCGCCACCATGTCGAGGAGGTGGTGGTCCAAGCGGTCCAAGTCAAGCCAGTTCCCAGGACAGGCTGAGCCTCCTCAGGGAAAAGGCATTCATGTTTTCCTCCTCTGGACCAAAGAGGGGGAGAAATATTTGTCCCACACAAGTGGAGACGTCACAGCAGAGGAGTTGTGCATCTCAGCAGCTGAGGCTGTAGGTGAGGGGGCGGACGACCTTGACTGAACACACCCACGCAGATCTGGATGAAGGTTTCGTGGACTATCTTGGCCTGGGCCCTTTTGGCATCCCTGTTTACTCTGTTCTTGTTCCACAGGCATCGCACCTCTCTGCCATGTGTTGTTTGCTCTGTACAATCCACTCTCAAGATGCTGGTACAGTCCAAACCACATCTTCAGCCCAGAGGAGGACTCCAGCCTAATACTGCACTACAGTATGAGGTCGGTCCATGTTTGTGTGACGTTGCTGGGCTGATGTAACTCACTGACCTCACTCACGCATCCCATCTTGCGTCCATGTGCTTAGGTTTTACTTTCACAATTGGCATGGACTCTATGAGAAGCAGCCAGTTGTGTGCCGCTATCGTCTCCGATCTGGCAGCGACCAGGAGGGTTCCCCTCTGCTTGACTTCACGTCCCTGGAGTATTTATTCTCCCAGGTTTGTTCTTCACTTTACTCCATTTTAATTCAAAGCCCATTACTGTTTGACATGCTGGTGAAGTGTATGATGCTAACCTTTGGTCTCCTGTTTCTCCAAAAGGCTAAATATGAATTTGTGAATGAAGTCATACAGATGGAAGACATTCAGTCGGAAGAGGAGCTAAGCCGCTTCAAAAATGAGAGCTTGGGGATGGCTGTGCTTCACCTCTCGCACCAGGCAATGCAAATGGGCTGCACACTACAAGAAGCAGCAGAGAAAGTCTGGTAATTAAAATCAGCAGAAGTCATGTGCTGTTTTTAAGCCAAAGCTATGAGAACAATACATACATGCATAATACATATTTCAAATTATTTTCACTTGTCTCCTTCCATGTCTTATTTCTCATATCTCCATGTTCTCCTTTGCATCCCAAAATCATCTTCTTATCTAATTAAATAACGAGGCAGATGACTTCAACTTATCTTCTCTTTCCCCAGCTTCCAACGCTGCATCCCGAAGTCTTTCTCCAAACAAATTTCCAAAGACAACTTCCTGACTAAAATCAGGATCAACCGGGTGTTTGCGGACTTTGTACGGACCTTCCAGCAGCACACTGTGGACAAGGGGCGGCTGGGCGCTCAGGACATCATGTACAAGTACATCTCTACCCTGGAATGCCTAGTGCCGCGGTTCGGCACAGAGACCTTTCCCGTGCCCCACCTGGAGCTGAGGGAGGACGGATACGGAGGCAGCTCTTACGCCATCAGCAACCATGCCCAGGACAATTTGAAAGAGAACTTCGCAGCTCCTGCCGCGTATGAAATAACAGTGTCTGGCATCAAGGGGATTCAGTGGAGGGAGTTGTCCGTTCAGAAGGTTTGGCAACGTGTCCTTTAAAGCCTCTAAATTGTCTTTGTGACATGTTCTGTGGACCTAATATTCATTCAGTCTCTTACCCACTGGCACAGGTGAATGGCTCCTACCGGAGCGATTACATGAGCATAAAGAAGTCCAAACACCAGTCGGGCCAGTCAGATGAAACAACTCCCAACAAACTGAACTTCTTCTCCGATTTCCCTGAAATAACTCACATCTCCCTCAGTGGCGCTAATGTGTGCATTAGCACTCAGGACAATCAGTGCATGGTGAGATCACTGGTTTGCTCCTTTTATGAAAAAGCAAGCTTGATGCATTAATGTAATTGGTAAATGTGCTTGTGATGCATTAGTCTAATTGACGTACTGCTGGTCAGATGGTTGAGTCCTTAAAGTGTCTGAATGTATTGTACAATGAGCAACGCCGCCTTGAGCCTCATGTGTGGTGCACTCGGGGAATGGTGTTATGTTTTGAATGTGCATGTGTGTCTGTAGGTGGGAGCTCTGATTATAAGCTAGTGGTGTTTTTCCTGTGTTATGTAGGTGGTTCAGATGAACTCCAGCCTGGAGGCGCGTTCCTTCATCTCACTCCTGGATGGCTACTACCGGCTGACTGCAGACGCCCACCACTATCTTTGTCATGAAGTGGCTCCCCCAAGGGTAGTGCTGAGTGAAGCAAATGGACTGCATGGACCTATGCAGTGAGTTTTTCCCCTCTCGCGCATGCACACGCAGACACAAATGGGCCATAAAGGGCCACGTTGTCTTATATCACAAGCTCTGGTGTGTTTCCAGTGACGATTTCGTGCTGCTGAAGCTGAAGAAGGAGGCAGCAGAAGAGGGAGCCTTCCTTGTACGTTGGAGTGCCCTCGACTATCGCCGCCTCCTCCTGGCTGTGCTACGCAAAAACAAAGTAAGTAAACACCCACTCTCCTCCCGGGAAATGTTGCTGTGCAGTGGTGGCGAAGGCTTTCAGTCCCTGTGTGTGTGTGTGTGTGTGTGCACCTGTGTTTATGCGCGGCTCACAGAATGGAACGGCACCGAGCCACAAGCAGTTTCGGATCTGGCACAAGGAGTCGACGTTCTGTCTGGAGGGCTGGGACCAAGAGTTCTCCAGTGTGAAGGAGCTCACAGAGAGCCTCAAGTCCTTCATGCTCATGTCTGGACCAGACAGCTTCACTGTGAAGAAATGCTGTTTGCCAAGACAAGCAGGTTTGTGCTTGTTAGACATCTCTGTTTAGGACATTTTTTTGCTTTTACTTTATTTAAAACATGAACTACTTTGAAGAAGAAAAGGAAGATGAGGGATTTGTTCTCTTGTACAGACGACGAGGTGAAACTGTAACTGTTCATGTCCTTTCTGTTAGTCGACCAGGAAGAACATGTGGTTGACTGAGTTATTTCCTACTTTTTTTAGCTGCCGAACCACATAACCACGTGCCCCTATAGGGTGTTTATGCTCTTGTTTGTCCATGTGTGGTGCAGAACGGTCTAACCTTCTGGTGATGAGGAAAGGTGTCGACCGGGACCGACCTGAGCCCTTGTGCCTGAACTTGACCCAGCTTCGCTTCCACCAGATCAAGGACAGAGAGCTCGTACAGGTGATGGCACCTCACCCCACCGCTCTTCTTCTTCTCTCCTTCTGTTTCACCTGACAAGCTTAGTTACTGACAGAACGGGTGTTGCGTGTGTGTGTTTGTGTGTACAGCAACAGCATCTGGGCCGCGGGACCAGAACTAACATCTACTCGGGTCGTCTTCTGGTGCGGGGAGGAGACGACAGCAAAGATGACGAGTTCAACAACAACGCCAATGACCAGAAAGGGATCAAAGTGGTTCTCAAGATTCTAGACCAGAGCCACAAAGATATTGCACTAGTAAGCCATAAGTCACAACGGATAAGTAATAACCGATATAGTTTGTCAAATCCAGACAAATTTAACCAGAATTGCACTCAACAGATTCCGTACCTTCACCAAGGCTACATGGAATTTCACCAGATCTCAGTTTTATTTTGATCATCCCCATGATCTGGCGCCACACCAAAATCACTTCTCTCCATACCCACACTGCACAAATCATGAGGGAATCTATCTATTAGTTTTTTTTGTGTGTGCTCCTAACCAACAGACACATAGACAAACAAACCCAGACGAAACGTGACCTCCTTAGTGCAGGTATGCTCGTGTATTTGATTCTTGCTCTTTCCTAATTCCCTGTTTTTTTTCTTTCTTAGGCATTTTTTGAGACCGCCAGTCTCATGAGCCAGGTATCCCACAGTCACCTGGTGTTCGTGCATGGCGTGTCTGTGAAAGAATCTGAAAGTAAGCGAGGCAACTCCACAGTGACCGCACTTCTGCTTTTTGCGACAGTTGTACCTTTTGTAGTCATTTCTGTTATTATAACACCAAGTGAACCATGAATCAAATGCAAACCTCCAACCAGCCTGTTGTGCTTCAAAAAGGATACTCTCTGAATTTAGCTTGTGGCTGACACTTGACCTCCCCGACGTGTTCCTGTCTTTGCAGACATCATGGTGGAAGATTTTGTGGAGTTTGGGCCCTTGGATGTGTTCCTCCGCAAAGAAAAAACATCGGTGACCCCGCAGTGGAAATTCATTGTTGCCAAACAACTTGCAAGTGCCCTCAGCTATCTTGTGAGTTCAAACAGTCCTTTGTTTGTCTGTATGCTGCAGATTTTAGTGCGGTTCACTGGAGTGAGCACATAGCTTGGTCATCATTAAAGGGAGGAAACGCCCTCGTATAGTCTTACTCAATAAGAAAGCAGCCGATTTAAAATGTGTGGAAAGACAGAATCAGCAGAGTAGCAGGAGAACCTTGAAAAATAAATGCAGCGTGCAAGACTGAAATAGTATGTTAAACATATTTGAATGACACTTTGCATCCAACTAGCTCACACCAGTGCCAATTTCACTTTTGCAGGAGACCAAACGGCTGGTTCACGGAAATGTCTGTGCCAAGAACATTCTGGTGGCACGGAAAGGTCTGGAGCCTGGCACGACACCTTTCATCAAGCTGAGCGATCCAGGAATTGCCTTGAGTGTCCTCTCACGAGATGGTCAGTACCGGCAACTTACCTTCTACAGATTAACTTCACTTTACTGAAGAGTATATTTCTGTACAGCGCTGCCTTGTTTCAGGAACCTAGCTTCCTGACTCTGTTTCCTGTTATCTTGTCGTGTTAACAGTTTGTGATCTAAAAGCGACTGAAATAAGGGAATCGAGCCCCATAGGTGTCAAATCAACCACCCTTGGTTTGAGTTTAATTGAGTGTATGAAGAAGAAAAGCTGCTGATATTGACCATACATGGAGAACCAAATGTGTAGGGGTGCATTTCTGACATTATATAATATTTTGTGTTTTTTTTATTTCATTTACGCCTTTTGAATAAGGTAAGAGCAAAAAAACTTTCTTCTCCACTGACTTCTCTCCTTGACATGTTGCCTCTCTTTTTGTTTTCGCCCCTCTGCGTTACAGAGCGTCTTGAGCGAATCCCGTGGATTGCCCCTGAGTGTGTCGACAGTGGTGCCCTCATCAGCAATGCTGTGGACCAGTGGAGCTTCGGAGCCACTCTGCTTGAAATCTGCAACAATGGCGATCTCCCCATGAGTGACAGTGCATTGTCCGAGGTAAACCCATGTTGTATGCGTGCAGAAATGCGTGGGACATGTCGGCAGAACCGTTATATAATTGTGTAGTAAATAATCGCCTTAAACTAAGTATTGTTGAGAATGAGCCTTGATATCTAGCATGTTGTCGGCTGCGTTTACCCAGTATGTAATGTTCAACACCATCACAACTCGGTGCCACTAAATCCTGTGACACTGTGATTGTAACCACAGAACTTCTCCCCCCCACCAACAGAAAGAGCGCTTCTATGAGAGAAAGGGCCGCTTACCTGAACCATCCTCCCAGGAACTGGCCAGCTTCATTAGCATGTGCTTGACCTACGAGCCGCTGGAGAGGCCTTCATTCCGCACTGTGCTAAGAGAGCTCACGGAAATCATGAACAAAAGTGGATTTTTACTCACATCGCCTTTTAGTTTTTTTCAAATCTTTCAATATGTCTCAGTATACTAAATAAATGTTGTTGTTTTTTTTTCTGGAACAGATCCTGATATATCTCCCTGTCAAACTCTGACTGACACAGACCCTAACGTTTTCCATAAACGCTACCTGAAAGAGATCCGTGAATTGGGGAGGGTGAGTCCTTGTACCGCATCATGAGTGGTTCTCTTTTTCCTGTATGTTGACAATAATCCACGGCCCTGTTTTCCTGTCTCCAGGGTCACTTTGGAAAGGTTATTCTGTACCTTTACGACCCTGCAAATGATGGGACTGGGGAGTGTGTGGCCGTGAAATCCCTGAAACAAGAACATGGGAATGCGCCTGATTGCTGGATGAAGGAGATCGAGATCCTGAAGTCTCTTTATCACAGGAACATTGTGAAGTACAAGGGCTGTTGTTCTGAAATGGGTGAGTGCTCGGCTTTCTACGTCAACGTGCAGTGTCCTGCATGTGCAAGCGTGCCTGCTCAGTAGCTCGCTTTGTAGATCATTCAGGGAATTTATTTTGTTTCCTGCTGTTCCCCTGTAAAAAATGAAAATCTTGAAGTGAAATGCTGCCTTTGAAATGTAATGGAAACAGGAGGATAAACGCAATGCTTTGTCCATTGACAGGAGGACAAGTGGTGCAGCTAATAATGGAGTACCTTCCTCAGGGAAATCTGCGAGACTACCTTATCAAACATAAACTGGGTATGCCACAGTGCCTCATGTTTGCTCAGCAGATCTGTGAGGTGAGTTCAGATCCAGCGTCTCCTCTTGAACTCTAAATTGCACAGAAGAAGAATAATCACTTTTCATCTTGCTTAATTTTTATTCATTTAAACCAGACACTATATTATTAGAAAGTATTTGATTCACTTTACTTGTCTTTTCTCTCGGTTCTAAAGGGAATGGAGTACTTACACACAAAGCGATACATCCATCGAGACCTCGCTGCCCGTAATGTGTTAGTGGAAAATGACAGTTTGGTGAAGATTGGAGACTTTGGTCTGACAAAGTACATCCCTGAAGGCGAAATATACTATCGTGTCCGGGAGGATGGGGACAGCCCCGTGTTCTGGTGAGACCCACCAGCGATCAAGAGGGATGATCAATGACAGCAGTCATGTCATTCATCTTTATATCCAGTCTGTACCTTTCACACAGAAATGTAACTGTATTTTTCAGTGTACTCATTGTCTTGGCATCTCTCTGTACTTTTTCCTCTGTATAGGTATGCCATTGAGTGCCTGAAGGAGAATAAATTCTCCTTTTCGTCCGACATTTGGTCCTTTGGTGTCACACTGTATGAGATCCTTACCAGCTGTGACCCAGATCAAAGCCCTCCAGCAGTACGTCTTCTCTTGCTTCTTTAAAAAGAGTTTGGAACTGTGGATGTTGTCATTTGAGATGTGCATTTGGAGTCCTCATATTACATGTGTATGTGTTTTTGTAGAAGTTCTCTGAAATGATGGAAGCAGCCCAAGGACAGATGACTGTGATGATGCTCATAAAACTGTTGGAGAGAAACCTGAGATTGCCTTGTCCAAAAGGGTGTCCACATGAGGTGACATAACGTGCTCACAGTATAAAGTTGCCACGTGGCATGATGAGGAGCTTAACTCTCTCATATATATATGTGTGTGTGTGTATATATATATATATATATATATATATATATGTTTGTTTGTTTTTTTACCAACAGGTGAAAATGTTGATGGAAGAGTGTTGGGCCACGAAACCCACGCAACGGCCGTCATTCAACTCCCTCATTGAAAGGTTGGAGGCTATTCGCTGAACAGATGGCCCATTCTGTGGCTCACATTTGCTGATAATGTATATTTGAATATATGTGTCTTCATGTCAGCACTTTGTAGCTATGGCAACCACCTATTAATTGGTAACCAGTCATGTGTTTCCTGCTGTGCATTGCATCCATTTACACTGATGTCTTTTTGATACAACCACTGCTGTCCTCTGATATGTGATATTAACTCAATTATACATTCAACTGATGTGTGTTTATTTCCTGGCTGATGAATTAAATTCCAAGGGGTAAGGTGCTGCAAGGTAGGCACAGCCCCAGTATCAGCTGTCATCTTTAAAAACTATTTCATTCAATGTACATTTAATGTTACGTAAATTTACATTTCATTTTGTATAAATGAAAACAAATGTAAAATCGAATAAACAGTTTTTAACCTCTCTCGAATTACCGAAGTAGACTGAGGCGTGGTTCAAAGGAATTGAGGTGTTCCAGGATGTCCTGTGTGCAACAAAGCACTTCTCTCTTACATTTAAAATCATGCGTCACTAGTTTAGAGGAATATAAAACTTCTACAGCTTGACTGACACAGCCTAGTTCTTATAATAGAGATGTGGTCTTACACCCAAATAATTACTTTGTCAAAGAAACCTAAGGAAATATAAGATCACTGAAATAAAAATGCTGGAATATGGCATTTGTTGCAATTCTAAAAAAAGTGAAGCATTAGTGAAAACAGACAAACAGATCACTAACCCAGGAAATAGTTAACCTGACCACCTGATGGGGTTTTGATCATTTAAGAATACATCTTATTTAAGTCCCATATCTGTCTAATTAAAATGCCAGAGTGAACCTTCTGACCAGTGGGGACCGGCGGGGCCCCTCAGAGCTTAAGCGAGCTGCAGGTTTTATACGACCACTGGCCCCGCCCTCGCCCTCCGCTACGTCCTAGTGATTGGACAATGCGTCCACCTCTCGTCCAATGAAACGCGTCGCTGGGGCCATGTGTGTATTGTTTAAACTGCTCAAATCACACGGAGTTTCCAGACCGGACCAAAGTTCCACCGACCCGAGCGATGGCTGCCGCTGTGTCTGTTAGCGCAGCTGCCCAGGACGAGAGCACAGACACGGGGCTCAGTTTCGCCGCTCGCCCGCTTCACGACAACCACGACCTCGCTGCGGATCACGAGAGCTGGATGCCCGGAGACCGTCGGCGTTCCGATGCGGAGGCCGGCGAGGAGGACCCCACGCCGGGGCGCGAGTGTCAGCGGAGGGTCGACGAGGACCTGCCATCCCTGAGCCCCGAGGAGATCGAGAGCCGCTTGGAGAGAACTCGCCGGGAGTTTTACAACCGTAGAAAAATTATCATCAAGAATCTCCCCTCCGACGTCAGCAACCAGGTACGAGTTCACCCCCACGGCCCCAATGTACTGTTTGTGAACTTGTGATTGATTGATTGACGGGGTCGTTTGGCTAGCGTTAGCCTAGCTGCAGTGCGCCAGCCATGCTACACAGGTTAGCCCCGCTAGCCATTTAACTCGTTACCTGCCTTTTAGGGGGCTGTCGTTGTGATTCGTCTGTTTTTAATACTTGATACAACACTAAGAGTTAGCCTAGCAACGCCGCTAATAGCGTTGTGTTTTTACTAATGTGATTGAGGGAGCTAATGGAGCTAGCTGGTCACATAGCTGTCAATAATGGACATCTGTGGCCTGTGTGACCTGCCTGTCAGGCCTCGCAGGTCAAACCAATGAAGGCACATATTGATTTGCTGTATTCCCTCTATCCATCCTACCAATCTCCTGTGACTACAGGAGATTGTCTGGGTTTTTAACCAACGCTCAACCCCTCTGTTGATGGAACCGGCTCCATGAAGTAGCCACAGATTTTACTCCTGATGCCACACTTTTTTTTGGAACGTGCCTGACTCGTGGGGAGCGGTGGGCCTGCGGGCGGTACCATTGTTCACACAGAAGGGGGATGGGGGCTGCTGCAGGGGGGGGTGGTTCGAGATGTGAGTTGCAATATAACAAAAGGTGGGAAGGCGTGTGGACAACAAAAAAAAAAACGTTTCAGAAAATGCTAGACAGCGTCACCATTTTGTTTGTGAATGGGCCAAAGCAGCTCAGAGCAATTTCTCCTTTAACAATGAGTGAGTTATTTCCACCCCCCCAACCACAAACACTCTCCACAGGTGCACTTGTTGCTCATTTCCCTGTGGACATGAATTGGTTAATTATGTGACAAGCAAAATGTGCCGTTAAACAAAATGTTTTTGATGTTCTGATCAAAACCTACTGCAGACTCAAAAAGTGCTGTTTCCTATTAGTTACCGATATGATCCATTTGTTGTTTAAAAATGTCCCAATTTCTGACTTTCTCTTTTCCAGGAGGTCCACGAGCTGTTGTGCAACTATGACTTGAAGTACTGCTTTGTGGACAAATACAAGGGCACAGGTGGGTTTGACTTCATCGCCAACCTGATTGTAGATGTTGCTTCTTCAAAGGAGTGAAAAGATTGTGGCAGGTTATCTAAATGTTATATGCTGTCAGTGGTTACCAGTACAATTTGGATGGTCTGTATCCGTGACTATCCTCTTGATGGTGTTTCATAGCAGGGCTGAATTCGTGGAAATTATCAATGGTTCCATAAATGATAAATGCTGAACACTTAAAATAAAAAGCTTAATGGAGCAGACACTTGCCAATTATGTTCTAATGATATAAGTGAATGATGGATCTGTTGTCATAAAACGTGGGGAAGCTAATATCTTGGAGAAATGAAAGAATGAAAAGACATTAAAACATCAACCTTGGGTGATGGCAACACCAGGCCAAACTTTTGCTGGAGCCACATAATAGATTCAGGGCATGCCTGGTATCAACTTAATTTTTCGCAATATACATCATTGATTAAGTTGGTAAAATAACCTCAATTTTCAAAACATGTAACATCATGAAACAGCATTCTAAGCAGGTTCTTGTTAACCTGTTTGCTCTAATGGGTCTGTCAAAGACCTTGTAGTTGGTAGTGCTGGTGACAAACGCATTAAGGTTTTCATGTGACATTTTAAGTGTAAAGTGCCTTCTAATTCTTGTCATCCACTTTGACAGCCATTGTAGTTTCCATTAAGCATATTTTGCAATGACATAAACACTGTGTGGTGACATCATGCCTCCAGGATCTCACCAGACTTTTATTAGGAGAAATACTGTCACAAACACAAGTGTGCTCCCTTTCTGATGTGTAAGGAAAAAGATATAATCTCTTTACTCTGTCTCCTGTCACCCTCAGCGTTTGTTACTCTGCTCAATGGAGAACAGGCCCAGTGTGCCATCGTGGAATTCCACCAGCATGTGCTCCGGGACAGGGAGATTTCAGTGCAGCTGCAGCCAACAGACGCTCTGTTGTGCATCGCCAACTTGCCCCGCGCTTTCACCCAGCAGCAGTTTGAGGAGTTGGTTCGGCCCTTCGGTAACCTGGAGCGCTGCTTCCTGGTGTACAGCGCCTCCACCGGGCATTCCAAGGGCTACGGTTTTGTGGAGTACATGAAGAAGGACTCGGCAGCCAGGGCCAAGTCAGAGCTGTTGGGAAAGCAGCTTGGCTCCCGCATGCTCTACGTCCACTGGACCGAGGTGGGTTCCCTCACCTACCCGCTGCTGCACTCCAAATGTCTGTGCGTGGACCGCCTGCCCCCGAACCTGCTGACAGCCCAAGACCTCCGTAACGCCCTGGCTGACACGCATGCGCCAGTCTTCTGCCAGGTCTGATTCACCACCACACACAAACTCACACAAGCTTCCTGTAACATTTAAAATGCCATTGGGTGGCTACATCATCCTGAGTGCAAATTTCACAAAGGACTAGCAGATTTTTAACCACTCAAGCTTCCACTCCAAGGTTATTATTTTTATTTAAACCTCTCAGAAGCTGGTTGATGAATGTGCTTCCACATGTTTCACAGAATACAGCTGTGCCCGACAGTGTATGGAATGAATTTAGGGATGAGCCACAAAGGGCATCAATCTTTTTGTATTTGTACTCCATATTTGACCTTTTGCCCTCTCTCACCTCTAACCCGGTTTTCATGTGGCCACTCTAAGTTTCTATAGCAATGAGCATTGCTGGTTTCTATGGTGATGACCTGACTCCCCCAGGTGGTGTCATTCATTCGGCTTTTCTGGAATGAAAGAGGCTTGTCCTTTTTTTTTTTTTTTTTTTTGCACAACACACGTAGTGGCAATTTCTGCTGCTTCTGTTTTTTCTTTTTTTTTCTGTTTTTAGGATTGTGGAAAACCAATGATAATTAACATTTTAAAAGGAATATAGTTCTTAATAATTGTTTTGACAAACAGGGAGCTGCCCAATTGTGAAACCTGTTGATGGTAAATAATGATCATGGTGAATTAAATGATTGAGTTTTAACTGATCTATGATGTTCTTTGTACATTTTTCAAAAAGTGTACATTTTTATCTTCAGTATTTTGAAGAGTAAATCATCTCAGTCTAGCATGACAGACTGGTATATTAGAATCTGTCAGTGTGTCTCAATCTCTCACTCACCTGTTACTTTATATTTGTGTGTCGGTGACTAAACACCATGAAATGGCCCTTTCAGTGATGCAATGTCATTTCAGTAGTTCTTACTCTGATGCTTTTTTTCCTTGTAATTTACACCACAAATGTGCCTCGATGATCTAAGCATCCAGGGGGTGAAATACCCCTTGGGGCGTGTTTCAAATAATTCTTGGCAGTAGAACTTGAGCTAATTGAGTGATTTTTTTTTTTTTTTTTTCCCCTTCATCTCCACAGTTGGCTCAGGGACAAGATGGAAGTTTTCGTCGGTTTGCAGTTTTGGAGTTTGCCACAGCGGAGATGGCAGAAGAGGCTCAGCGACTCTCTGATGTCAGGCTGCTCGGTGGGACACACATCAGGGTGTCCTTCTGTGCCCCTGGCCCTCCTGGAAGAAGCATGTTGGCTGCTCTAATTGCTGCCCAAACCATGGTATACAAGTCATACGGAGACTATATACGCATTTTTAAATTGAGCAATTCAATTTGCCATTGCAATATCATGGCTAAAATGGCCGTCTGTTGCCTCCTCCCTTCAAGGCTGTGAACAGGGGTAAAGGTCTCCTCCCTGATCCGACGGCCATGCAGATACTCACAGGCCTTAACAACCCAGCCACCCTCAAGATGCTGCTCAACCCTCTGTCACAGGGGCACAAACAAGGTGTGCTCTTAATAAATGTTTAATTTCGAGGATTTCCTTTGGCACTGTGGGTCCTTATGCTGTCTCTGTGTGCAGGCCTTCTTGGGGCGGCCCCCACGATGCCACTGCTGGCCAACCCCGCCCTCTCCGCTGCTCTGCTGCAGCTGCTACTTCAGAACCAGGCCAAGGCACAGCAGGTACTGCAGCCTTTCAGCCTTTTCCAATGGCATGTTCCTTTTAGCCACTTGGCCTGTTTTGATTCATCCTCTCCGACTCATGTGCATCCACCCCTTCACTTCCTTTGCCTCTTTACCTTCAGCAAGCCTTTCTGGGAAATCATCTTCTTTGGGCTCAGGTGCTGCATAATAAAGAAAACCCCCTAGTGCTTTGTGTGAGTGATAATGGTGTTTGTGAGTGGTGGTGAGGCTAGATGAATCCTGGTCTTTTTATGTGACTGGTGATAGACAACTCAGAGCCTTGGTGGGTATGCTCTTGCTAGGAAAGTGTGAAGCTTGTTTTTTCGTATTTATGTGTGGGGTGGTTTTTTTGGAGTGGTGCAGAGTGATGTGGTAGGTGTACCACATTTGTAAATACCTGTTCCGTGAGAACATAATTTCATACGCGGTGAGTAAGCCCTGGTGCTGATGAGTGTGCTCGTGTTGCTCAGTATTTTTTTATTTTTTTTCCTACCGCTCGAGTGCTGTATCCACGCTGCGTGACCCTCTCATGACGCTGAACTCTGCTCTGTACTTTGGCCAGCAGGCAGGACTCATCGGGGAGAATCCTCTGGCTGCTCTGCCTGTCCAGCAGGGAGTCCATCTGCTCGGAGACCTGCCCCAAGGTTTGGCCTCTGCCGACTCCAGTCATAGCTCCTAAAGACACAGACTGCATCAAACTGTTTCTTTTTTTTTTTTTTTTTTTTGCTGTACTTATGTGACACATCTGTTGCACCACTTGCCTGGTATTCATGCTACTTGTTTACATTAAACATGGTGAATTATTAGATGAAGCTTAAAGTGTGTGGGTAGATATCATTAGCAAAAAACAAATCTGACAAACTTAAACAAAATTTAATGCCAAGCTAATATCTCTCTAAATTCTCTGGGTGGTGTAGTCTCAGGTCTTGGTCTGCAGTCGGATCCTCTGGCCCCCCTTAAGCCAATGCCACTTGGCAGAGCCCTCACGAGGGAGCAGGAGTCTCCCACAGCAGCATGTGCCTTCCCCCAGACTTCCTCTCCCACCCTGCAGGGTATCTCTATGCCCATGATGGGGGCAGATGGCCTCACAGCGCAAGGGGTGAGGTCCCTTTTATATGCCTTTCTGCTTCATGTATGTTGCCCAGTTTTTTATGGAATGGGCACCGACAATGAATCGCCCCTCTCCTTTCTCTCAGTTATCCATACTGGGAGAGCCTCCTAAAGAAATGACCATTCCCCAGAGCGCCTTCCTCGGTGTCAACAACGGTTTTCAATCAGGTGAGGGTTGCTTGTTTGCGGTGTGTGGTTCCAGTCTTTCTTTGTTAATTCAGGATGTGACATGTCTGCCCTGTCTTTCACCAGGTGGAAGCTGCAGACCTCATCCTTACAGGAAGAGGCCAACATTAAGTAATGTGTCCAACCAGTCCACACAGCAGAGCATACAGCCAAATTACAGCTTGCGCTACCAGGATTCCTACAGCCCTGAATACCCTCCTCTGCACCAGGTAACCAATACTCCATAATTTGAAATTGTTCAATGCTACTTTGCTGGATGACTTATAGTGATCCGATTAATTTATAGTATTGTGCTCCCTGCACAGCCTCACTCCTCGTTTAGAGGCTATATGATTCGATTTAGCTGTATGGCCATCTGGCATTTCTCCTCAGGATCCTCTGGCCCATTTGTATGAGCAGCAGGAGAACCTTGATACTGGAGCCTTGGCAGGATTCGGACAGCAGGTACTTTTTTTTTTTTTTTTTTTTTAACGCTAGAAATCAAAGGTGGTACAAGCAAATGTTTGTTGTTGTTAGATTAATTACACACTGGGTTCATAATGAAACAGTCGTGCTGAGTGCTGGGATTTTTCTTACCTTCAGGTCTCTCGTCACCCCGACTACACAGAGCGGTTCTCCCACTACAGTTACCCTCCCAACCCACCCTTGTCCTCGTACTTCAGCTCAGGGCCTGAGGTTTCCAGCAACGGGAGCCTCCCCACCACTCACCTAAACAGGGTAAACCTAATGTCATGGATGCCCATTTTTATTATTTGTCTTTGACTCTATCGATTATTTGTCCGTGCAAGAATGCAGAGGTAGCTCAGGAAGAGAAAAAAGTGGATGGTTGCATTCTAAGAATAACCCCATGTTCAATAATGAATGCTGTGCTGTTAGTGCATGAGGTCACTGAAAGATGGTTGTTTGTCCTCAGGCTGTGGGAATGCCTCCTGTGAGTCACCCTACTAGCTATCCCCCAGGCCTGGGAAATGCTGTGAAGGTAATTTCAGTCCACAATTCTTTGCTTTTAATGAATGTACTTTGTTGTTCTGTTGCACTCTGTTGATTTTGTTTCTATTTTTTTTTGCAGACTCCCATTGGTAGCCACAAGCGCTTGTTCTCCCGGCTGATCCCGTCACCAGAGCCGAGCCCAGAGGGAGGTTACGTGGGCCAGCACTCCCAAGGCCTCGGTGGCCATTATGCGGACTCCTACCTAAAGAGGAAGCGTATATTTTGAATTCAGTTGAATACTTCATGCTGTACAGCTAAGCAGCTTGGACAGAATGGCATTTCCTACAATTAACTCTGCAGTCCTCGGGTTTGTCTCGTGTACTCTTCTGAGTGACCCCTGGAGGGCGCTACAGAGCACGGCCTGTTGCCATCTGGACACTTGTGTCTCTCTGAGAATTCTTGGTTGTTTTTTTTTTTTTTTTTTTGTGTATATGATTTTAGTGTGTTGGTAAATTAAGTTTTTACTTTGACTTTTAATTTTCTGTTGAGCAACTTGTACAGTGAAAAAAAAGGTTAATTAGCTAAAGAAGTCTTTTCTCTTTGGCATTTTTTTGTTTTTTAATTCTTGTGTTGAGTGTGGTTTAAAAGCAGAGCTACAGGGCCAGTGTAATTTTCTATCGTTGGATATCTCCAAAGTGAAGCTGTCCACACCATCAGACAAAGGGACGCCCATAGAATTAAGAACCAGCTTCACTTCCAAGGCTCTTTAAGTAGCTTTCCTGTTTCCATGTAAAAAGTTCAGTAGATTGTTTAATGAAATGGTGAATTTGTGTTGTGGTGTTTTGTACCCCCCCTTTGTTCCTTCCACAGGTTTATTTGACCATATGACTCTTATAGAATCGGGCCTGTCTTCATCAGTTAACTTTCAGCTTTCCATCCAGCTGCTGACAGCTGCATGTACCTGCCTGTGTATTATGAAGGTGAAGCGTTCTACCATACTAGCATATTTTTCCCTCCTTTTCCACGTTGTCCGTCTCTTTTTTTTTTTTTTTTCTTTTTTTTTTGATTCACACCCTCCAAGCTTGTTTACGGAGTCTTTTCTCTACACTGGTTGTTCCTTGGTGCACTCGAAGGGCTCAGGCCACAACGCCTATCTGTTCTCACCTGTAGAGGATGCTGTTTTCTAAGTCTCCGGGAGTTTATATTTTCAGTGTTTTTATGTGAGTTGTTTGTCAAGTTACATTTTCAATGTCTTTAAAAGTCCA
This sequence comes from Pseudorhombus dupliciocellatus, assembly GCA_016785235.1. Classification (NCBI taxonomy): domain Eukaryota; kingdom Metazoa; phylum Chordata; class Actinopteri; order Pleuronectiformes; family Paralichthyidae; genus Pseudorhombus; species Pseudorhombus dupliciocellatus. The sequence continues at coordinate 180,952 of JAFBJW010000210.1, read as the reverse complement.
CACACTTTTTCTTCTTCTAGTGGTTGGGTTGAGTGGTGGCAGTGAACATGCGCTGTGTGCCGTCTCTCAAGCCTCATAGCCAACAAAGGAACCTCGGCGGGTGTCCTGACTGAAATGAATTATTTTCTCGACTTTGACAGCTTGAGCGACGGACGCAGCCCATGTTCACGTTTCCCCAGTAATGGTGCTAGTCGAGACTGTCTGAGGATATAACAATGGAAGCTACTGGCAGGTGATGGGTCAGTGACATGACTGTCCTTGTTTTTCTCTTTTTTTTTTTCTTCATTATATATTTTTTTTGTGAATAACTATCTGGTTGACAGTTTGATTGTGAAAACCCATTACCTCTGACTTCTGCTGGCAAATGCAGCAACACTTGAGCCTTAACAGTGTTTTCTCTGTGATCTCATCCTGCCCTGTGTTGGCTTCCATCTACATTTACCATTTCTGTGTTATTTGCTGTGTAAATAGTTAAAGCGTGATTCTTTCCCCTCGCCTCAAAAGTTTAAAACTTTGGTTTTTCTTGATTCATACCTGCCTCCGGTCTGGTGTTCTGAATGAATTTGCTGCTCTGTTTTTTTTTTTTTCTGTTTGCCTGTTTGTTTCGATGGCTGAAGTGGCGCCATAGCAGACTGCTCATGTTGCGTATGGACCAAGAGATGCAGCCGCACTGTTCATGATCATCTTTCATTTGATCGATTTGATTTCTAACTGCGATCCTCTCCTCTGTACTGCCATGGTTGTCTCTGTATGTGTGTGCGGGAGACATGAGCAAGTAAATGTTATTTAAACTCACCATTGCGAGCGCATCATTTAATACACTCAGTGTATACACATTTGATGTCCGTATTTGATTTGAAATTATTTCTGTTTTGCCTTAATTACATTTAACCCCTTTCTTGGGGCATGTGCAAATGTCTTGTCATCACTTTGCAGGAAAATAATTAGCTCTTAAGAGTTTTTAATCTTTTGCTCTGTGATTCACAAATTCATTCTTAACAGATCTGCTGTAATTGGTGCCTTAAGAGCTCAAAAGCTAGATTTCATATTGCAAAAAAAACCTAATCAGATTTAGTTTTAATTATCCTGAGCGTAAAGACTGGAATAAATTCACACAGCCAATTCACTACTTTAGTAACGTAGAAGATCTCGTATCCAATAAATAGAGCTGTGTTGAGTGCAAGTTTCATCAAGTCAGATGATTGTTTTATTAACGGCGTACTTCAGTAGATCCTGCTGCACGTTGGGTTTCGGCTGATTGCGATATATTTTCCCCTGCCCTCACAATTTATTTGGCTCGATCGGATATCTTTGTATGCCCAGAAATTAGAAAGCCTCTGTCAATAAATGATGTGGTTGTAAACTGGGTGGCAACATTTTGTCTTCTGAGACTGAACTCTTCAACAAGAGCTGTAATGGCGTTGCATGAGCTGCCTTTGAGCACAGCACTTACCTGTGTACTTTCACTTACTGCATGTCATCAGGCACATTACATGCCCGTCGCTTCCCTCAGCCCCATCAGACCTGCATGAATGTTAAGCAGATGACTACTGAGAGGATAATTTGTCTTCCCCTGGATGAACAGTTATTTAACAGCAAATACAATCGCTCAGTTATCAGCCTTCATGACAAATAACAGGTCGCTCATAAAAGATAAAAACAACCTTCTGACTCAGCAGAGTGGGGAAATCTATTCCAGGGTGATAAGATTGTATATGGAGCCTGATGACATTCAGATTTCATTAACATAAATGGGGCCGGAGAAGGAGCTGAAATGTCAGCGGGGTTCCTGTGCTGGCAGCCTCACTGTTACACAGACCCCGGAGGTAATGGCAGAGCAATTGGACTTTATCAGGCAATAACAGTGGCAACATTGGACCCTTTGCATTTCTGTCCTTCACCCTTCAGACCGAGGTGCTCAGGGGCGAGAGGCAGCGACGGGAGCTGCTCCGTCCCTCAGCAGCCATCACCAAGAAAGGTTTTGATTTGCTGCTTTTCTCACGGAGCCTCAAGGAGCTGTGCTGTTAATGGAGCTTTTTCCCCTAAGGCCCCAAAACACAAATTGGTCATAAAACTCTTCTCCCCTCTCTTTAAAAAAAAAAAACCCTGATATTGTTTGTGACATTTCTCAGAGGGCAACAATTATATCTGATGTCTTGGTCTGTCATAGCATGGCCCTTAAAGGCTGAGAGGGGAACGCCCTTTCCTCATGGACAATGGAAATGAGAACATTGCGCAGAAATGACAGGTTTGTTTATTAGCTGACATTATATTAATGTGTTTTTCGCAGCCACCGGGTGTATTCCTGTAATATTTCTCTGTAATGCTTCAAGGCACCCCTGAATTATGTTCTCATACCTGCAGCCAGTCTACCAAGAGTTCTCAGAGGGATCCGCAGAGGCTCGGCGGACGCTGTGTCAGACACATTTAGATTTCTGCCTTTCATATTTCCGCCCACACAGTCACTCTGCTCAGTTGCTGGTGAATGCTGCTGAAACCTGCGATTTTCCCCAAATACAGAGACGGAGGAAGGGAGAGCCGAGGAGCTCTGATGGCCGATCACTGCAGCATCGTGAAATCACCAACGCACACGGAGGAAAAGTTCTATTTCCCGTGCCTTTGAGTGGATCTGTGTGTGTTTGCTGTGATGCCGCTTCCTCGCACTTTATTGCCCGTGTCTGTTGCATGGAAATCGATGACATTTGAATATCGCAGGCATACAGGCAGGGATCTCCAAGTAAAACAGGCTGTAAATGCACATGTGAAGTGATTTATTGCGGCTCTATTTTAGTATACGTGTAAGCAAATAGGGTATGTCACAGGAGCCGTTTAAAGCAGGATTAGTCATAGGAAGCAGCCCACTCCCCCCTGTGACAAACAGCCTATAACAGTACAGTAGAGCACCTCAGCAGCCCAGCAGAAACCTGCTCTGCCTTATTTCGTTCAGGCCACTGGCTTTGAATGGTGCTCGAGCTCCACACCCAAACAAGATTATATTAAAGTAGGGATTTGAATTCCAAAACCAGAAAACCTACCGTTATCCCCCCATGAAATAAGCTTGGAGTATTGTTACACTGTTCATTTTCATCTTTTGCCAGTCCATCCTCCCGTGTAACTGTATAGCGCTGTTGCACTACAGAATAAAGATAAAACGCACCATGTCCCAGTGCGCTGCCGTATTGTTCTGATGACCTGAAATAACACTTTTAGTTTCTGAACGCTTTCTCATCAGCGCAGTCTCATTTTACATTCAGCCCTGCCGATGCAGCACACGGATGTAATCCAGACACTGACAGCAGCAGTGCTGAAAGATGAACCTGCTTCAAACTGAATGATAACGCACGCTGTGGTGTTGAAATCTTTCCTACAAAAACTCACCTCCTCAAGAAGATCATCACTCCTCTACATGGTCCTTGTTGGATCACCCCCCCCCCCCCCCCCCCCTTGTTGGATCCCCCCCCCCCCCCCCCCACCTCAGATGAATGGCCTTCACTTTCCTCTGCTGCCACTTGTCTCCCACTCGATGGCTGCTGAATAACAACACATCTTTGACTTCAGCCTCACCTGTTTTCTCTCTCTCTGTGTTTTCGGGGAAAGTGTATTTTTCTATTTTTCTACTCTTTGTACACGATGTCCCTGGATGGAGTGCCACTGGAAAACAAACTCAGGCGTTTGTACTTTCCAAAATATGGGCGCAAACTAAAACAAAATAAAATCCGTCTCCATGGTGGAGATCATTACAGCGCAGACTCTGGCGTTAAATGACATCATCGATGCAAGATGAAAGTGCAAATATGAGGGCGCCATATTTTTCGTTATTTACCTCCCAAACTCTCATCCTCACAAACTCACTGACAGGTCTTTTGACGACTAAATGCAAGTTCACCCTTAAAAAAAATAATGCTTCCAAATAAATATTTGAATATTGGACTTATAATGTAGCTGTAAAACATACTGATTGGTATGTTTATATATATATTTACATATACATATATGTATACATATGTAAGATTTGCATTGTTTTTCCTGATGTTTCATGTTTCAGAGTCAGTTTAGTTTCCACCTGAGACCCTGGAAATTGGCATCAGAAGCACATAAATAACTGTGCGGTCATTTTGATACTTGACTCCAGTCTCCGGTTGCCATTACGGCTCCACAATGTCATTAGCAGAAGTTTTAGAAGCTCTGAAATCTAGTTATCGCGTCATTTGAGGTCTCCCTGCTCCACTGTTCGTCCCTTAAGTGAAACACTGCCTCTCCTCCTTGATGCAACACATCGCATCCTTTCCCATCTAAGCTCTCCTCTGGGTGCTTATCAGCGGGGTCAGCGGAGATCGGATTGGTTTGGAGAGAGAAGCAAGAAAATACTTCAGTGAAAATGAGGTGAGAAGTGGCGGCTCGCTCTGCTGCTTGTGAACACGTCCCGCCGTCTCCCCTGAGCGGTTGTGCTTTTTTCTTGTTGTTCAACGCGCGAAGGATTTCTGCAGTTTTTACTCTGGCTTTGATTCAGTCTGTGAGTCTCTGTGCGCACGACGCGGACAGGAGGACAGTCCGCCCCCGCAGCAGCACCTCCACAGAAAAAGAAAAAAGTTATTTCAAGAATCCTTTCAGCACTTAATATAAACCACCTGATAGCCTGTTGAAGCACTGTTACATATTAGTGCATCTCCGCCATGTCTGAACACGTCTAACACAACCTCCCTTCCTTTCTCTCGAAACACGTATCTTCTACACGCGAACACACAAAACTTGGCCGCACACATGCAGGCACATCCGCGTTACTTGGAAAACTATTGCTCACTGTCAGGAAAGAGGTACGGGTTAATATTTCATGGCCCTCCACTGGAAAGTGGATTCACTTCCCAGCATTCCCTGATGCCCAACATGAAGAGTGTGAGCCAGAGGCCAGACAGGCTGCTGATATCCTTCCACTGGACACGACAGAGTTCACTGCCTTGTGTGATTGGTAGTTAACTGTAATGAGGTACTTCCTCATATATATATATATATATATACAGTATATATATGCACACACTCTCCAGTAAACACATACACACTACAAGCTGCTGCACCATCTCATCTGCACTAAGTAAGCAAGACTGCCTGACATTTCAATTATTCCCCACAATATGAATGTGTGACACGGGGAGCAGTTTGGTGAGGTTGGTCATAATAAATCAGATTCTCTCTAAATGAATTGTGCGTCCGTCTCGGGCAGAGGAACCATTTTGTTCCCACACCACAAAGGAGCAATCCGGCCTGCGCTGCGGTCGTCGATCATTTTTTCATCCACCTCATACTTGCACAGCATTCGTCGCATTTTTTTATGTGTGTGTGTGTGTGTGTGGTTGCCATTTTCAGAGGCATGTTTTACTCAAATATTTAGACAGCTGTATTCTGCAGATGATGTTTCTGAACTATTTGAAATTCCATGCTCAGGCAAAGGGATACAGATTGTTTTGTTTTTCAGATTCCACAGTTGAATATTACCCAGCTCACATTCCCATGCTCTGAGTTTTTTTTTTTTTTTTTTGTTCTTTTCTATCTTTCACATTCTTGTTATCAAAGTTTTCTATGCAGAGGAAGGTCATGTGACCAGCCTGGCTGGTTAATACAAGACTACTCTGAATACTCTGTGTGGGCATGTTTTACTTCAAACTCGGTCAAGGTGAGATGAATTGAAACGCAATAATAAAAGCACCCCTCTGGTCTTTGTGTGCTCATTTGCATTATGACTGCATAACTTCACGTATAACCTCATGAACTTCAGAGATGAAGGCTGAGGTGTTTCCCTTAGAAACAAGACTCTAATGTGTGATGCTAATAAACAGCCTGCAGTTGCTCATTTAGGGGTTTTCAGAACTTCTTCTGAACCAAGACAGGCTTTTGAATACAGCACTGTTATTTCATTGTTTCATCAACTTCAAGTAGGGAAATACAGATATTTCAACATATTCTTGCTGCATGCAGCTACAGGCACCTTTCTGATTTCATATTTCCTGTTCATTTTCTAAGGACCTAACAGTCTTCTCTCAAGGAGAGAGCTCTGAATGCACTTCAGCACAGCTTGCCTGAGAGAAAATTCAATTTCAGATTTATTCTGTGTTATAGCAGAGACAAAAAGTAAGAAACGAAAAATACTACCTCTCATATTTTTGGACTTATTACACTATTTTACTGATTCTGATTTGGGTTATTTGTCAAAATGGTTTACAAATTATACACTATGTAAACATATATGCAAACCAAGGAAAAGTTAATATGTCAGCCAGTTGCCATGTTTCAGGGTCAAAGGTAAAATGAACTCATTTTCGGGCCCAGTAGGTTATATATTATGTGTGAATATGAGAGCTGACATCCTGCTGCGAGGTTCAGTTGCTGAGACAGGGAAAGTTTCTTATGTGCTCAAACGACAGCGTGCTTTAGAGGCACATCAGATGTACACATCAACATTAAGATTCTCTGACTGAGCTAAATATGTTTCTTATTTACCTTTAGTGCCACAAGTCAAAACAACCATGATATAATCAATTGAGCTTTTTATTATTCAGATGGAAAAAACACCTCTAAATTTCGGCCTGCCCTGGCTTTTAAACACACACACACACACAAATGATCAATGATTCTCTGAGCCAAGTCTGAGCTACACTGCAAAGCTTCTGTACCTTCGCCAAGGCTCTGCAGCTCAGCTCCACTTCATAATGCTGTTGTTTTTCTCTAAAGGCCACTTCTCACTATCTAATTTATCTTAAGTCACTTTGAGTTTTTGTGGAAAGCAGCAGAGTGTGTGTTTGAATAACTTGTAAGTCCTTGAGAACGGAGTTCTTGGTCTCTCCCCAGCACCAGGATGAAGCAGAAAACCCTGGTATTTAATTTATGATCTGATGATGATGATGATGTTAAACAACTGGACACAAGGGCAACATGGCCACAGTGTCTCTTGGATATTTAATGTAGCCCCTGAAACCTAAATCCTGGACCTGGACTAAACCATCCGTGCTGGCAGAGCCTGTCCTGGAGAAAGTCTGAGTCACCATCACGACCAACTCTTCAAATGTCTTTGCTGGTATCGTTCCCATAGCTTACATTTGGCAACTTTACTGAAACTCTCAACACCAAAACCAAGCAAATGATAATGACAAAACCATCTGTACCTCCCCTCATACATGGTTGCTCTCAGTGACATCACTGATGATGTCACCAAAGGTGTGAATACAGGAAGTGCTGGGCCACTTCAGGCCCAAACCTCCAGTTCCTGCAACACATGATGAAAAAGGTGAGTAGCAGAAAAATAGAGACAAATGAATGAAGAACAGAGCCAGTAACCAAACTTTATAGTTGTCTGTCTAAATTAAATATGATGATATATGGACTATGCAATCTAACATAATGCGAAAAGCCCACAAATCTGACATGTAAACAAACAATTAAAAAGCATAGTTAAATGTGTGAAGTACTTATCAGTAATCACTTCAGTCGGTGTGTTTAATACCTCGCTGCCATATGAACCTACCTCTTCATTATGGCAGTACATCCGCTTGAATTTTAAAAATCAGAGCTCAAAGCAATGTTTCTCCACATCACACAGAAAAAGCAACGGCTGCTTGTTTATCTTCCTGTCCTGCTGCTCAAATCCAGAAAGACGGCCGGACACGAGCACGGAATAAAAAAAGCAATTTAATCGAGGCTGAGACAGAAAATAAAAAGAGCGAACAAGCATGTGGACGAGAGGGAGGGAAACAAGGAGCGTCAGTCTATTTCTAAAGCCAGTAATTAGAGTTGAGATAGAAACCAGACTAAAAGGCTGTAACTACTCCGACTGCCGTGAGAGGCTGTGAAATTGTTGGTTTAGTGGTTTGGACCAAATGTCTCTTTATGGTTTATACACTTGTTTTTCCAAAAACCACAAGATATCCAAGCATTTGCATAAAGGTTACTAAAGTTGATGTACTGTTAGAGCACAGGGAATTTTAACGACTTCTGAGGGAGGACTTAGAAAATGTGTGATTTTTCTTTTTATTATTATCATTTCTGCTAACGGGAAGATCCAGAAGGCCCTCTATTTAGTTTCGAGTCACATACTTCCCTTCTGTTTCAATCTAAGAGGAGGCTGGAGGCACCACCACCGGGGAGAAATGAGGAAACTCTTTCATTGGACCCCACAGAGAAATTGGACTTTTAGTTAAATCTTCATGGCGCCGCAGTTTTTCTCCCACTAGGGCTGCTCACATGACAGGCGGCACCCGTTTGTCTCCGCCGGCCTCTGGGTAATAAGCTGGACTGGCTGGTGGTGTGAGATCGGAGCCGTAGTTTGGCCAGTCAGCACTGGATAGAGCATATCTCATAAATATCCCTCGGTGCAAATCCAGCATTTATAATGTATGTGTCTACAAATTGTTTTGGCGCATCTCAGCACACATTGTCATAAAGTTGTTCCGTTCAGCCATTTTCAACTTTCAGTGCCACAGCTTGTATTATTCCGAGCATCGCCGCTGAGCGTGCTCGAGGTGCTGGCACTGGAGGAAGAGTAGCGGCATCTTTCTGGAGATTATTCTACATCCAAACATCAATCTGCCCATTTTTTTTAGCTCCTTATCTGTGTCGAGGTCGACGGAGAGCAACGAGCAGAGCAGCGGCCCAGATGACTTGTTTCCACAGCAGCCTCCCCCGGCTCCTCTCTGGGAATCTGAAGGCACTTCCAAGTCATTTGAGGCTGTAATGAGTTCAGCCAGCATGGTGCTTCCTGGTGGGCTGTGTCGCAAATAGGAAATGGCTGAAAGGCATCTTTTCTTAGAGCCTCAACCACCTCAACTGATGTTAACCACTCTTGATGCTTGACAGCAGTGTCTTAACTATGACGTCCTCCCTGGAGGTTTTTTTTTTTAGGTTCACGCCGTGTTCCAGAACACGCAGAATGCATGACAGTATTTCCACTCCACCCGTTACATTTGCCACCTCCCCAGTGCACTAATAATCGTCACTAGCTCGACCTCTTTCGTGAGCATTTATTCAGCCGTGCATTGCTCATCCAAAACTGTGGCGGCGGTTCAGCAGAGAAACGGATGTGCGCACGTTCACATTCACCACAGCTAAGTCACATTCAGCTGAAAACCTTCTTCAAAAATAAAATCATATTAAAAGATTTTTACATTATTGATATCAAGCTAAAATGGGAGTGATTCCAGTCTTGACAAAGGCAGAGGTGATGCATTTTAATTTAAAACGGATATGTGGATGCAGCTAAGGAGCTTCTTGGAAGTGTTGGTTGGAAAATCTCTGATTATGACTTGGAGCATTGGGAGTAAGAAGCTCCTTAATAACATTTGGACTCAGACTGTGCTGAGCTTTAAAAGTTATTAAAATCTTCCTAAATTCAACGGGCAGCCAGGACTTCAATATATGAGTTTATTATAAAAACCGATCTGTTGACAGAGATTTTTCTCTTCTTTTTAACCTGGTGCCAGGGATGTAATGGCCTTGCAAAAAATGAAACCCTCCTCATCTGAAACGTTTCTTCCTGATGCCTTGTGAGCTCTCGGGTCAGCCACCTGTGAAACACAAACATTGGTCAGGCGTGATAAAAGGCGCATTAAGTCTTCCCCAACAGCCTCCACTGCAATGCAGATAAAAACAGGTTCATGCATCCATAAACACCTTAATGCCACTGAACTAAATACTGTCTAGACCGCAGCTGCACCTTGATTACAGTTTGACTCCTATAGTCACGAAGGAGCTTAATTAAAACACCAAGGAAACACAGACAGCTCAGACTCGGCTGAATGGTTTTGCAATTCTGTCAAAAACCAACAGGCGAAAACATAAACTGTTGCAATTAAAAATTATATTAATACACCTTTCCTCGTTCACATACTTTTTGAATCAATGAAAATATGTCTGGTGATACAAATCTCAGTTGCTAATTCGGCTGTGTGTGATGTGCTGCTGAAACCAGGAGGAAGATGAACATTGTGATCCTTTGAAACTTTAGCACCTTCCCTCTCCTCCTACTCATCCCAGCAGCACCTGTACAACCAAAATAAATTGTTACCCACACTGTAAAAGCAAACAAAAAAACTGGAGGATATCTGAAGGCTTCGTAAACAAACAGTAACTTTACTGAGTGGTATTTGTAAAGCTGCCGTCAAGACCTCCCTCAATATTGTATGCTTAGTTTTGGTTGGATGCAAGTTAGAAATTCATGTTTTGCAGAATTACAGAATTTGCATAATTTATAATTGAAATCTTGCGTTGCTATAATCATGAAAGATGAACGATCAGAACAAAGATGAAAGATTGTTAGTTCTTACTGTTGGCTAGAGGTAGGAAGGTTTGAATCCTGGTTCCTCCAGGGTCTGTTTGGAGTTGTTCCTCCTATAGTCATGCAAATAGGGTTGACTGGAGACTATAGATAGATTGAGTGTGAGATTATAGTTTATCTCTGTATGTTCTTATCCCTGTAATGGACTAGCAACCAGCTCAGGATGTACCCAAGCATGTTCTTGCTCTTTGACCCTGTGGAATGATGGCGGATGGATTGTGTAGTCAGCTGTCTTGAAATGTTGAGTGGTCCTAACCTTTTCATGTTTGCAGTGCACTAGCATTGCCATTTTCCATTATTTAAAATGAGCCGCTTGACTGACGTGTAACCGACTCTGGGATTGACAGAGGTCACAGCACCTTGTCATGAAACAAGGCATTAGCAGTGGTGGTGCTGCAGGGGGAAAGATCTTTAACCCAACAATGTGAGCCCTCCTGTTCCAGCTCCCAGAGCAACAGGCTGTATATTATGATTACTGCATGGGTGCAGGATCACCAGGGAAGCTTTGGGGGGGTTATCGCTCACCTCTCAGGCTGCCTTGAAGGAAAAGTGACTAATGGCAATTTTCAGGCAACCAAAAAGTAAAATGATAAATGATGACATGTTGTGTCATGCGTGTCTTGTGCTTCCGGTCTGCAGCTCAGACAATTTAAGAAATGTTCTGTCAACGAAGAAAATGCGCAGTGGACGCACGCATGGACAACAACATTTGAAAAGGCTCCAGTGCGCTGAAAAAATACTGGGGAGGACGACCACCCAACCACCATACAGATAGACTGGACTTGGAGAGAGGGAGGGAGAGAGGGAGGGAGGGAGGGAGAGAGAGAGAGAGAGAGAGGGAGAGGGAGGGAGAGGTGGTGGTGAAGCCAATGTTTGTCGTCGAACTCCAGCAAATACGAGGATGGGGAGGATGGAGATATAATGGCCCGCGCGGATCAGGATCTCCGCAATTACCAGTTTGTGTCTTTGAATGATGCATTCTGACAAAATCCAAAACCTGGATCGCAAAGGACAAAGAATCGCGTGCGTTTTTTTTTGGACACGTCCAACCATTCTTCTCTTTTGCTGAAGGAAGGATGAGTCTATTTCAGGAGGACGCACCTTGACTCCAGTTGAACGTCTTTCTGGATTCGCAGGAGCCAACATCTCCATGGAGGAATTACTAGAGACTTCAGCGGGGTGTGCGCGCACGGAGGCGCCGTATGGCTCCGCGTGAACCCTGACAGATTGAGTACTTTTCATGGAAATTGCCTGTACATTTGAGCAGAGCTGAGGGACACAGGGGCAGCAATAATAACAATCATAATAATAATAGAGGGAGAAAAGCCAGCGCCGGCGATCTGTGCGTCTCTGCAATAAGTGGCTGACAAAAAGCAATAAATCCTGCGAGATAAATACAGTCATTTGCGCTGTGCGCCATGGGCGACGAAGCGTCAAACTTCAGGAGAAGCAGCAGGACCGGCGTTTCATCACCAGGAGCCCGCAGGACTGGTGAGGATCACGGCAGAGCCTCGCGTGTTCTGGGCTGAGTTCGAGCCGATCCCTGCAGGAGACAATGAGATGACTGGTTTGTGGATGAGCCGTCATGAAACCCACTGTGACAGTTGTTGATGTTCTTCACAAAACAGGCTTCACATCTGGGCTGTGCGGGACTTGGTCACTTTGATCCGCTCCCTCTCAGAGATCAAGTGGCAGAGAGGGACATGAGACGCTTTGTGCTCGAAATAAGCGAATACAGCCATATTATCTAATCAGTAAGTTGAGAGGGGACTGCTCTTGGATTTTTGCGTGTGCGTGTGTGGGTTTTGCACTATGATGGAACCACCACCATGCTCGAAGAAGAGCCTGTCCCTGTCGCTCCCGGTTCCCCGGGAAGGACAGGCGACTCTGAAGCCTCCGCAGCATCTCTGGAGACAGCCCCGCACCCCGATCAAGATCAAGCACCGGGGTTACTCCGACACCGACCGGCACCACCACCGGCACATGGAGCGCTCCGACGCCGTGGATACGAGCGACCGACCGGGGCTGAAGAAGTCTCGGATGTCCTGGCCGTCCTCTTTCCACGGGACCACGAACACATCCATCGGAAATTGCGTCGGGAGCAAACGGTAGGCGAGAGCGGAGTGTGTGCCTTCCAAACATCCCAATAATAGCTCATGACAGCCCACAAGGCATATGCGTAAACTGGGGGGAGGGGGTGGGGGGGTTGCATGTTAATGGGCGCGTGATAACGCAGTGTGCCTTAAGGGTTAACTGATATGAAGCGCTTTCTACCGGGAGGCGGGACGCGTGGGTTTTCGGCGCTGATGCGTTATGCGTCTTTGGAGAGGAGAGACTGTGTCAGATGGGCACGGAGCGCAAACCGGGCCGCCCACTCGAGACGCAGCAGCCGCATCTGTAAACAGCGGCAACAGTTTTGGGAGGGTGCACATGTTACGTGTTAGTTGATAAGAGACGCGAGGCGCCGTCGCTTTAATGGCACCAAAGGTCTAGTGGGTGCGTTCATGCGTGCGCCACCGAGATACTGCCACCGTGCGCACTCCAGCCCAGGTCACTATCAGCCAGTTTGCGCAGGGAGGGAGGTCTGCGCCCCCTGCTAGGCCACATGGATTGAATCTTAAAACCGAGTCCTTTTTTAAAGACAAACAACTCCAGGAGCATGTAAAGCTGACCTCTGACCCCCTCCCTCCTCAGGCATGGAGAATGAAGTGGAGGTTGAGATGTGACAAAGTTATGAAGTGTAACCTGGACTTGTTTGGCAGGCCCCTGTCACACTGATGCTCTCAGCATGGAATTGGCTGCTCTCTGATCAGATTGACTTTGACAGTAAAAGAGAAAAAAACAAAAACAAAAATCACCTCACCATGAGGACGTCTACAGATATTGGAAACAAACAAAGTAGAAATACACGATACCAAAACGGCACCAGCTGTGTCAGCTCGGCCAGCTCTTAAATTAAATTACACCAAGCATGTTAATCAAGCAGATTAGATTAAAGGCATTTCATTAAGTGAGTCATGGAAGGGTAAAATTCTGATATGATTACTTTGTCCTTACTGCTCCATTTATCATCTTAACAAGACACTGAATGCAGCACCTGGGTTGTCGTGTTACTGTCATCAACAGGTTATTTCCCTCTATCATCTTGATAGTCAAACCTGGTCAATATGGGATGGATTTAGATTGGTTGATTATGTGACTTCATAAAATGGTGGTATCCCTGTTCGTTGAGAGAAAGCAAAGTCTGTAAATGCACGTTTCTCTTCCACTCTTTCCTCTGTGGCCTGGAAACCCCAGATGTTCCTGCCGCTAGAGGAGTTATTTTTCATGTTGGATTTCTTCCGACTCTCCTCACTGCAAAGCCCAAATGTACTCCTACCAGAGGAGCACACATGGAACAGGATTATTCGACTAATAACACATCAATGAGACTGCGGTGGGTCTTGTGAGGATTCTCAGAGTCCTGTTTGTTTTCTCCAGCGTTGTTGTTTGTTGTCTATATTTCTTCCTTTTGTTTTTTCAATGCCACAGACGGCCTTCCTGGCAGGTCCCTGGGAGAAGGGCCAACTCCAGCTGACTGGAGGAAGGGCTGAGTTGTATTTTAGTCCCCAGGACACACACACACTCACACACAAACTGAGGCAGCCCGAATCTTTAGTGCATTGGGACTGACTCTGCCTGGCCTTCTCCTTCTGTGGGCGGCAAAACCATGAGAGGGCAGAGAGGGAGAAAGAGAGAGAGAGATAATTTGATTCCGACAAGCTCAGTTCTGAGAGCACAACAAGCTGGCTGGAACAGTTTGTGTGTGTTCGTGTGTGCAGTGTGTGTGTGTGTGAGTGAGCCTTAGCACGTCGCTGAGGTGATGTATGCGATCTGTGGGTGTTTGTGCCACACACTGAACATGAAGGAAGGTGCGTGGAGGAATGGAGGCCGGTAGATGAATGTTGTGTCATGAGTTGTGGTGAAACGCAGTGAACACATTGTGTGGGGGTGTGGGGGTCCTGTGTGTGTGTGTGTGGTGTTTATGGGTGGGCTGTGCAGGTTAGTGTCTGACCCGGAGCATTGTATGGATGGCAATGGAGGCTTCCTTTCATCTGTTCTCATGCCAGAGGGAGGCCAGGAGGATTTCCGTTGTGTTGTTATTCTTTTCGTTCTTTTCACGTATCTGAGAGATGGCGTATTCTGACACGAGCCTATTCCTGCTTATGTCCGACGAGCAGAATGGATTCGGAACGCGTTGAGCTGGAGGCCCCAACCCCTTGTTGGATTTATCAGGCTTCATGAACATCTATGTGGATCCAGCAGCTCAGGGCTAACTCGCATTGAGTCCAGCCTGAGGAAAGCGGCTCCAATGACGTCTCCTCTCCCTGCTGCTGTAAATGCTTTTCATGCACATGCATTTCTAAACCCATAAATATGTCAAAAGACGGGCGATACAAATCTTGTGTATATTGACAATATTCTGGGGAGGAAGTAAACAGATTCTGCCTGTGAATATGCAATGAGTCTGATATTCATTTCGATCTATCTGATAGATAGCTGTTAATAGATATGATCCAAAATGTTATTGTTAGTTGCTAATAAAACTTCAGAAAGTAATACTGTTTAATTTTGTTAAGAGAAATATGACTTAGGTGATTACAAAGATGAATCCTTGAGTCTCGGAGCACAAAGACATAGTCTACAATGAAAAACCTCATCATTTTGGGTGGTGCCCCCAGTGGCTTATTTATCATCAAGAGCTTGGAGATCAAGATACTTATTTAAATATTCGTTTTTAGTGAAAAAAATAGCTCCAATATTCTGACACGCTGTTTTTTGATTCATATGTATTTTGTAAACGTATTTGTTGTTATAATAGAATAGGATGTTTTTTTATGGCTGAGTAACGTGAACTGACTCGACTTGGACAGAGTGATTGGTATTTGATTGGTTGGCTCCTGAATGACCCGGCGAATGACCCCAGTGTCTCAAAGGCCATTCAATCACCGACGAGTTGATCCACAACCTCATCTGGAGGTTTCCAAAGATCAATCAGCCTGGGAGCTCCCGCTGAAATTGTTTCGGACAAGGTTGAGAGGAAAAAGCAGATTGTGTGTGTGTTACTGTAATCGATATGAGTTGCCCCCGAAAATGGATCCCCTCCCTACGGTCGCAAATCTCGGGATGGATGGTGTGCGAGGGGGGATTCTCCGTGTTAATTGTGTTTTGGGTAATTGTTTGCAGAATCAATGTCTGCAACTGTGCTCACTTGTCTATTTTTGCCTCTGTCTTATAAACCCCCCCACTGCTCCTGCCAGTGTCAGCCAGCCTCCTCTTCCCACCCCCGCTGCCTTTTTTTGTGACCATCTCTTGGTCATGCGACTACGAGCGAATCAGTCATCAGGTCCCAAGGCCAATAACAGTCTGGGAAGTTCCAGGACGAAAATGAATGAGTGACACTGAGCAGCTCTTCTTGCAATTTTGTTGCCATGGTAACTTGTTTTGTGCATTTGTGGAATAGATTTCATTTACCCAAAAAAGGAGACGCTCGCAGCCACTTGATGGTCTCGACTGTATAAGTTGCTGGCGTATGGCAGATCGGGCCGGACGTTCATTACGGCTCGCGTGTTCTTAAAGTGAACAAGTGAACGTCGATGCAGCTCTGCCTTTGAACTGGCGTCCGCTGAGCTGAAGCCCACACATTCAGAGTCGGTTTCCTGTTCAGTCCTCTGCAACAGTTTCTTACTCAAGCCTCTCTCACCCCCCCAAGCTCCCAGCCGGAGATGATTCGTCACTGGAGCTGCTTCTTCTCCTGCCTGACTCGCTGGTCGCCACAATAATTTAGCTCATAATGAGGTACAGCTCCAGTTAATTAGTTCAACAGCAGTATTTTGTTTTGTTGATCATACATTTACATTCCTGCGCCCCAGAAACAAACTCATGCGGAGAGTATTCAGGAATTATCCCAGCAAATGTGTTTTAATGGCGTTAAGTAATAGACCTCTTATCTGGTTTGTGCTGTGGAACCATCTGTTTAAGCTACAGATTGCGCTCCTTTGTGAATACACAGTGCTTTCCCCGCTACTCCCTGCACTAATTAGTGTCTGGAGGCAGTCCGTGTACTGGCACTGCCTTCACTTCTAGGCTGGCTCAGGCGGATCCCAGAGACACCCATCCGTGGAGATCTGTTAGCGCTGACACCGAACAGGTTGCTTGCTCAGAGAAAAGGGAGACAGCTCTCGTCCAAGGCCCTCCTTTGTGTCCGCTCTCAGCTCATCACTTTGTCTCAGACAGTGCAGGCTCCTCAGACTCTCAGGACACTGGTAACCACGTCTCTCAAAGTCCGTTTGAGTCGACCTTGACATCTTTGCATTTTAATCAATTCTTGCACTGAATTCTTAAAGTGATTATACACTAGTCATATTTTGTCAAATGCTAATTGGATGATCCTAATCCTGGGTGGGAGGAAGGGGTTTAGGGAAGACCCCAAAACTAGGAATCATTTTCTATCATTTGTCTATTTTCTTAGCTTGTTGGACAGATTCTGTTGTGGATGGGTTTTGGCCCAGCTGTGTAAATCATGGTCCCTCTATTGTCCTTGATTTAAATAGGAACAGATCCATCGCTGAGGGGACTGCATGTGCACTACTGAGCGCCATTAACGGTTCCTGCTGTTACCCACATACCCACTACCTTCATGTTTGATGATGAAAGATGGCTGGCTCACAAGCACCCAGTTCTAATGAAAGGGCCTTCATGACACTCTTAGTTATTGAATTTGAGTTACATATAATATGAGTATTATTGGACAATTCCCTCTGCCTCTCTCTCGAGACGTCCATTTTGATTATGATAATCTTCCTGCTTGCCATTTTCTATGTAATAATACGGTTCGACACACTCTTTTGTTCAAATCCAATAGACTCTGATCACTGCATTGCTCTCATTTGATCCTCTATCCTCGCTGTGATTCATTTCACCCCACTGTAAATGGGGGAGTATCGATTTCATCTCTGTTCCCGCTCTCGGTTGTGTCGCTCCATTGTGTCTTCGCCGGTTCCCCGTCGCTCGCTAGATTCTCTCCGATAGCCTTGTTCGTGCTTACGTCGGCGTGAGCCACACAGCGCCTTTGCTGGGGATTTATCATCTCATCCTCCCTCTCTTGTCCACCAAGATCATCAGCTGAGGAAACTAGCCACCACTGTGCAGCGTGTACATTCTGTGTGGAAGCTTCATGTAGCTCTCCTCCTTAAATGTATTTCAGTTCTGGTTTAAAAATATTTGAGCCTCAGACAGAAACACCATCGTATGACAAAAAAATTAGCTCCTGTGAAAGAGTGAGAAGAAGTACACGTCAAAGATCCGCCTATTTGAAGCCAAAACAGTTAGTAATTACGCTGTGAGATGAAAATATGCACTTAAACCCCCCTTGTGTGAATTCTGAGCGAACCCTTTCTTGGATTTATTTTTCATCTGACACAAAAAATAAAGCTTCTTCGTAGCAGAAATAGTAATTTATTCTTTAAGCCCATAGGCTCTCAGAGGAAGCAAACGGAAAATACCTTTTTAGCGTAATCAAGTCACCCACTTCAAACCAAGTCTGCAGTGCTGAGATGTGAAAAAAAAAACGAGAGGGAGTTTCTCACCACCCAGAGAAATCACTTTGACGAAGCCTGCTCTCTCTTAGATTCCCTCTTAAGACAAACATGTGAATGGAGATATTGTGTTGCCTCCCTGTAGGTGAGACAGGCCGCCACGATTCAGAAACAGCAGTCTCTGATGCTGCAGCACAGAGTGACGCCACAGAGGGGACGACCCTGCTGAAATGTGCTGTGGGCTGCTGTCTTAGTGCACATCAGTCTGAAGTGACTGAGGCTGACAGAGCCTCCTGTCAGATGTGTGTAAGCGCAGCACACACACACACACACACACACACACATGCACACAGTGGAGCAGAAAGAACAAATGGCATACACCTGTCGAACAGAGCAATGTGTCAGACTAATGTGAGCTGCGTCAGGGGAGCGTGCGGAGAGCCGAGTGCAAATCAAGAGCTCACAACAAATCAGAGCTGAAAAGGATGAGGGAGCGCACCTGGAGACCGCACTTGGCACGGCCAGACACGGATGAAGAGCGCCCGCTCGCTCTGCTGACTGCTGATGCCAACGTCTCATCTGAGGTATCACTCCCAGACCTCCCGCCCTGGGACAGTGTTTCTGTCCAAATCCACTGGCAGAGTGTCAGCTTCGGCGGATGATGGTGAAAGAGTGTTCGTCCTGTCTTCATGAAGAGGGACAGATGGCTTGAATACTTACCACTTACCTCTTCAAACACTTCTTTATTCTGCACGGTGGCTCCGTCCCAGCAGAGGCAGGGCGGCCCAGGCTTTGTTCAGTCCTCCATTTTGACTGTGTTCAATATAAAACATCATATTTGTGAAAAGACAGCGTTGGCAGATATGGAGCAAAGAATGCCTGTGACAGGAGTATGGCAGGAAGTGTTTTCGCCCATGTTTTTGCTCTGACGGCTGCAAACAAAACAATATCAGAATGAGGGCCGCAGCCAAATGTGCCTCTAAATCTTTCATAGTGTGTTCGTTTGGAGAGCAGCAAAATCAAATTATCCAGCAACTATTAATCATTGTTCATTTGGGATTTAGGAATTCCTCCAGTCCTTTACTTCAATAACAGCAGCAATAGCACAAAGTCGAATTCTGGAGCCCTGGAACGAAAATTAAAAGTAAGTATTATCAATAAAATTAATGTGAAACATGGCTCCTGTGAGAGATCTATATTCTTATGGATACATTTCTGTAAGCACACTATGACAAATTCTTAGGATGCAAAACACCACAGTTAAATACGGGCTGAAATTCAATGTTGGAAAATGAAAAATGAGCCATTACCTAATTATTAATGATTTTATGCAGGAGAACTTGGCTCTTTTTTAATGACTCCATAAATCTGAAAAGAAACTCAGCCATAAAACTGACATGTTTTTTTTTTTTTTTTTTTGATTCAAGGGATTACAAAACTTTAGAATACAAATAGAAACAGGAATGCTTGGTGTACGTATAAATACTGCTGTAAAAAATAGCTCTTGCCTTTTAGATATATTTCATTTCAATATTCTTTGCGAATTGTCCCTCCGCAAACACAGTGATGCAACTGAATCATCAGGGTGAAACATATGCAGCAGAGTGAGGAATGTAAATATACTGTATATGTATGCGTCAAGGTTTGTGCATGACAATGAAGCAGCTTCTGATTGCTAGGCGGCGGACGGGGAGGTGCACAGGCGGATGCACACCTCTGTTTTCGCTCGTTGCCTGTGCTCCAGCTCCTGACCTCTGCTCGATCAATGTGTGAGCATAACCTGTCTTGTCAGAGCAGTGAGCCTGTTTCTTGTAGGTCATGCTCTCGCTCGCACATTAACACTCAACGCTGAGGCTGTTGGAGGGCAGAGAGCGGAAAAAAACATGGCCTGGGGATTTAGGGTGGGATCTTCAAACTTTTCAATTTCGGATGCTTTTAATGATCGGTCTTCTTTTACCCCATTTTACCCCAACAAAGGCAGAGTCATTAACGTACTGTGAAGCACAGAGGATTGCTCTTTTTTCTCTAGTTGTTGTTGTTGTGCGTGTGTGACTCAAAGTGGAGTTATTGTGTGATCCCTTGTGTGGATGGAGGGGGGGGTTTGTCGTGAGAGGTTTCCTTAAAGAAGATCAGAATTGAGTCCTCTCTCGCTCCATGCAGCTTTTCTCCCCTGAGCTCCTCAATTTTGTTGCCGGCAGTTTTTTTCCAGGAAGAACCTGAAAGATTTCTGGTGCAATCCACAGTTCTGTCAATGCCCAGCAAAAGTTTCAAAGTGTCCCTGAGCAAGGACACCTAATCCTTGTGTATGTTTGCATCAGCATAGTCTGCATAGCCACAGACTGGAAAGTGGGGGGATCTGCTTGATCAGTTCAAGGATTTCCATCCTCAAGCTCAATTTAATTGCAAGAAGATACCAGTGAGACATCCCTGTTTCATGGCAGCAGCAGCAAAGGAAGGCAGAAAAAGGAGTGGGTGTTCCAGGCCGTGCACATATCCTGCTTTCATATGCAACCACCTCTGAGCCCATTCCTCTGCGTTAAACAGGTGGAATGAGGGAGGTCGACGTCAGGGAGAAGGTGTGAAAATAAGGTTGAGTGGAGAATGGCAGGAGGTAAATGTGGCGAAACCGGGAAGCCCGTGCGTCAGGGGGAAGATGGATCGAGGGCGGCTGTCAGCGCAGATCACTGGCAATTGTGTATTTCGTCACATCAAATTTGACGCAAGGACTCCCTCTGATTGGCCGAGCCCCTTGTCGCTCACAGCCTCGGTTGCACAGGCCTGAGATGTTATGTACATGAAGGCCTGCCCCCTCTCTCTCTTAGGGTGCTATAAATAGGGGGGGCCCCCCCCCCCCGGCGGGGGAGGGGGGGGGGGGGGGGGGGGGGGGGGGGGGAGCAGCCTCGGGCTCTCAGTGTAATGAGATTAAACCAAACCAGCCTCAGCTCCCAGTGTTTTATTGAGCCTTATTTCAGTTTCCATTCCGTGTTTCAATATGTATAAGGCAGATATTGAGCGTGGCTGCTGCTGCATGCTAGGTTACAGCCCATGCCGCAGCATTTCGTGGTGCGTCAGAATGTCAGTGTGCGTTTGCTTGCACGTAAGCGCGCGTGTGTTTGCCTCTACATGTGTAGATATGATGTGAAGGACTTGTGTGAGTGAGTTTGTGTGTAATGTCCTCATTCTGCAGGCCGCGGGGCATCTCTTAAAGATGTGCTCATCACGACCGTGAAGCGTTCGTCACCATGAAATCGCGCCATCAGGAAGTTCCGTCCCCTGGTTGAAATAGTCATGAACTTTGCTTCCCGACTTTCCAGTAGTTTCCGCTCCGCCGGCACCAGTGGAAAAGTGAGAGCCGGCCACAGTGCACGCAGCCTGCGTGTGTGCGGGAGACGGAGAGCCCAACTGGCACGGCGGCTGTGGCTGCGCGCCTGTGTGTGCAAGCATGTGCTTGTGCGAATGCCTTTATGTCTGGGGACGGGCAGAGTGGGAGACAGCCATTCTGTTTGGACATACTGCTGATTCTCACAGCCTGACTCTGACGGTTTGGAACGGTCCGCTAGACTCATCGCCGCCTCCCCTACCTCGACGCCGAGGCCTCATTATTCAGTCACAGCTTCTCCCTCCATCATTTTGTCATCAGTCAGGGAGCACTTGGCTCCCCAGGTTCATTCTCAGCTGAAAAATACAGAGTTATTCATGTCTTGCTTCTGATCCCATTAGCAGGGAATTCTAACACAATCAACATCTCGGCCCGCACATCTAACACTTGTCAAAAGATGACATTCATTAGTGGTCAAAAAAAAAAACAACAACAACAAAAAAAACAGACAACGACGTTGAGGGGAGAGGGGGAAACAAAAAAAGGCTGCATTTGAATCGAGGGAGGGGCGTTCTTTTTTGTCTGAAATTATAGTGCTTCTGTTTAACAAAGAGGAAGAATCCCGAAGGACGTCAGGGCAGCGAATGACATAAGAAAAAAAAAAAAAAGAAAAAAAAAGACAGACAGATTGAGTCATCAGAGAAGCATGTTGCATTCACAGCCCCACTGCAAGGCAGCGGCCCTGAGGCAGTTTCAGGACAAATTAATCCACACAGATAATCCTGAGCTTTTTTTTCTTCTCACTAATGACATCTAACTGCTATCCAGGATAATCACACTGGCTTTCTCATTGTTCACACACTAACGTGATTCTCATGCCTAGCGCCAATTATAACAGCACTGTAATTGGAGTACAGTTTTACTAATTGTGCTTGTTAGGTTTAAGGTGTATTTCAACTCCAGGGATGTAATTTACCTTGATGCAAAATACAGAGGCTTTGATGCCGCAGACAAAGTGAAATCCTTCTTCGTTTTCTTGTGTAATCGGTTTGGTGATAAATGCACATTATGCATCACAACGTGTGTTATGAAAAACAGGGTAATTCAGAGCTGTTGTAGTCTATATTTTTATTACAACAATAGATCACGAAAGCATGTGTAATGTAAAGACGGGGGGGTTGTCTGACGAACCCAGATAAGAGGACAGTTCAGAGCATCAGGCTAAATGGACCATTTCACGGTGAGTTTAAACCAGCCCTGTATGCTTCCTCACTCAGCTGCATCCTGCCCAGCATTTTTCTCTCTTTGTAGCACATTATGGCGGTAATTATCTATCATTCTGGGGTAATACGCAGCCAACCATCTTTATGCGAGGGAATATGCATGACGGAGTGGATGCCAAGACTGCTTATTAGTTTGCGTTTCACTCGGAGATTTGATTAAATAGATTAAATATGACATAAAGGATGTGCAGATTTCAGAGCATGAAAACACATCTAAATAGATGGGTTGATAGATAAGAGAGATGGATAAATGTATGGATGGACAGATTGAGAGACGGATGGATGGATGGATAGATAGATATATAGAAGGACTAGATAGAAGGACTGATGTACAGATGGTGAGAGGATGGAGGGAGGTATGGACATAAACGAATGGATTATGGGTGGGTGGAGAAATAGATAGGTGGGTGGGTAGACTGATGGATGGATGGAGAGGTCTATGGATAGATAGATAGATAGAGACAGATAGACTTGTACATCAGCAGAAGGTGGCAGACTGAGTGCAAAGACAGATGGAGAAAAAGATGGAGGGAAGGATTGTGAGATGGTGAGGAGGAACAGAGCCACAGTGACACAAAGGTAGCTCTGGATGACTCACACTTCTCTTCTCTTCAGAGCCTGGATTAAAATAAAAGAGGCCCAGCAGCCCCAGCCTGCAGAGAGGGAGTAGCTAGCTCCATCTCAGAGATAGGGTGATGTGCTAAAAATACCGCTCCATGTGTGTGGGGGGGTTATGGATTTGGTGGTATAGTACAGACGCCAGCAATACCACTACACTTTCCAGAGTCCGCCTCGATCACAGTTCCAGCCTCGCTCAGCCCATCTCATTTCTCAGCGTCTCTGTTCCACAATGTGCACTAATTTGGTTTTGTGCATCCTTCCACTTTCTAGGGACGCTGGTCTGCGCAATCAAAATGGAGTTCATTAGGCAGAATTCAGCTGGATGCCACTTTCATCCTAACCCCCCCCCCCCCCCCCCCCCCCCCCCCCCCCCCTAACCCCCCCCCCCTGTGATTTCTTTCCACCTCACCTGCCGTTCGCTATAGCATCGACTACCCAAGAAACTCCATTAAAAATCAAAAGCAAATCAATATTGTTTTATTGCTCGAGCTACTGCAGAGCAGCTCCTCCTCATGTCGAGGAGTTTGCCTCTCAACTCCTAATTTATTTGGATACGAGTGGCAGGAAACTAGACGGAGCACAGAGTGAACACATCTCTCCATCTGTCATCTCTCAGGATGGCTCTCTGTCAGCTGATCCATCTGTTTAAGCCCAGGCTCAGACTGCACAGCAGCAGAGAGGAGGGGAAATACAGTGCTCCTGTGTCACAAATCTACAAGGTGCGTCTTGAGAGGAGCAATGCTTATTAAACAAACCGGTGCCAGCCGTGACATGGAAGGGGAAGTCTGGTTATATAGAAAGAGCCGGGTGCTGGGGAGTCACGACTTTTTTAAAACTTACCTTTTCGCACTAAAGGGCCTCTGGGGTGACAGAGAGGATTTACATATAAAAGCATAGGGAGCTCTGAGGTGGAGGGAGGATGAGTGAATGTCTGCTGGCCCTGGGTGAACCCAAACTCTACCTTCAATCCAATCACGCCCCTAATTACACACTCGTCCATTAAATATATCTGAATTTTCATCAAGATCAGTGAATTATTGAAATGTAATGATGTAAGAAACAGGGAATACTAAGTAAAAAGAAATCTGCACATTTGTCCAGATCCACCTCCAAACTGACTTGATTTTCTTGACACCGGTGTCGGGTCTCATCACCTCAAACTCTCTTGACATCTTCCTCTCTGTCTTGTGTGTGTCTTTTTCACTTATTATTAATTTTTTTCATTGTCACATCTGTCCATACTTGCATGTCTGGAAGTGAAAATGTAAGAAAACACTCCAATTGAGCAATGTTACAGAAATAAAAAATACATAAATAATAATAAGCATTACTGATCTGCCCTTTAGTCTAGATCCTCAGAATATGTTACGGTTACTTTCTTGGATCATCCTCCCATTAAAGATTTGTGGGATTCCATTCTGCAGAGTAAATCTGACAAACAACAAACCAACAGACAGGGACAAAGACGTAATGACTTTTGCATGCAGCCAGAGGCGAGAGAGAGAGAGAGAGAGAGAGAGAGAGAGAGAGAGAGAGAGAGAGAGAGAATGAGAGATAGAGACACTGGAAGAAATATTGATGGAGTGAAAAAAAGTTAGAGAGAGAACAAAACAACTGTTCTGTGGAGCTGTGCTGACCTTGCTGACACCTGTTTCTAATACATGCTGTAAAACTGCAGGACACAACAACAACAGTGCCAGAAACGCACTGCACTCAGACTCCCTTCACCTCTTCTTCTCTCCAAGAAGGTGGCTGCGAAGTGGAGACCTTCAGCTGTATCGATCTCTCGTGGTATTTAGGGTGAACACTTGTCGCCCTTTTTCCAGTCACTTAATTTTAGGACGCAGCAATGGAGATAGGATTCCGAACACGGCCAGATGAGTGTTTATTTTTAATTTTTTATGGCCCTGACACTAAATGATTCTTGACTGGCTAAGTCAGCCATCTGACCTTAGTGCAAATGAGCATGTGGCTCATGCCCTGAGGAGCAGACTGATGACGAAAAGGCCAAAAAAGCTGGCATGATGTGAAGATGGCTGCAGTACAGGCCTGGCAGGACATCATCAGGGAGGACATGTAGAGAGACGTGTCCTTGGGCATAATACTGAGCACAAAATTGATGTCGTCTCTACTAACATATTCTTCATGTGAATGCGCAGAATTTATAAGTGAGGGACATGATTTTTGGGCTGAGGCGGTCTGGCTTCAAGTTTGACCAAGTATATTTGAGCCAACATGTCACCTTGACATAAAACGCAAAAAAAAAAAAAAAAAAGCAAAAAAAGTACTGCTGCCTCTGTTCTGTGCAGAGAAACCATTTGACTTGTGTGATAAAAGAAGTTTGAACCAGTTGGACTGTAAACAGCGTGCAGATGCCTGAAAATATTGGCTGTCGCCTCGAGAGGCTAATTTGTCCTCAGATGATAGTCGATGGACTCCAAGATTGGTCTGTGTGTGTGTCTGAAGCCCTGCATGCAGTCCTTTTACCAATGTGCTAACGAAAAACGTCGGGAACGTCCGTTTGGAAACACCCGTCATTCTGCTGCCTCACAGAGGTGCATCCAAACAGAGTTGAAATTCGAGCAACTCGCGAAACCGAGACAGTTCTGACAAGACGAGTCGGCCTCCACCTGAGCCGAGACTCCCGTGAGTTCAGAGATCTGCTGACGGTGATGCGAGGTGATGGACGCCTCTGGCGGGTTTTAGCAAACAGCAGAAGGAACCTGAAGAAATCATCAGGTGAGAGCAAACCGACGCCCAGAGCTTAGTGTGGCCGACGTGAACTGCTCAATCCAGGAAGAATTTACTTCATACGGTGCATTAATAGATTAGGAGGCCTGTCCTTTCACAACGTGGAGGACGTGTTGCTCTGCAGAATACATCCTGTCTACTGTAGCCCATCAAATAAATCCCTTTCCTGTGGCATTTGCCAGGTGTGTGATTGCGGCCAATCCTTCGGGTTTCTTCCTGAAAGGCGTGCGGCCGGCTCTGTGTTCGACCACCTGGAGTTGGGTTGGTGATCCTGCACGTGGGATAATCTGCTGTAATCTCTGGCTCTGTGATCTTGCCACAGCGCTGCTGAGGGAAGGACGGGTGGGAGAAGCTTGGGCTGGAGCGGACCTTCGAGGGGGTATCAAGACTGAAGGCACGTCAGGGCCGCCGCACTGCAACACCATGAATCACCAGACTGCATTCATGTTCTTTTTTAACTGATCGATCACGGGAGATTGTTCTGGGATCATTGTGTTATTTTAATGTCGGACTCATAAGCTAAAGATAAACCTAAGCTGTTAAAAGCCACAAGCGACTGTCCGGCCATTTCAACAAGAGTTTCAAGTGAGATTTTCCTCCCTGTTGCATTAGTCCTTTCAGCGATGATGCACTCAGAATACATTATTATATTCGATATAAATATTCGAACGTTCACAGGCAGATGCAGTTCAACAAATTTTCTGAAAGATGGACATCCCTGCTGCCCTAAGAATGTGGAGGGAGGGGCCCAGAGAGGATTTGAATGGCTGCGTGTCTTGTTTTCATTTTTTTTAATCTGCGAAAATATCTGACTCATCTGAGGTCCACGCATGAAAAGACTCATAACAAGCTGCTGTCACGCACTGGCTGACGGAGAGGGATTCTAGAGAGCTCTAATTTGTATGCAATGAATGCTGGGAAGTATGCTAATACGTCAATGATGTTTCTTAACTTAATTTGACGAGTTTAATGAGCGTTCAGCTGCCAGGTCACGAGAAGTCACGCAGCTTCGGATACACAATTAGAAGTTGCGGAATGGCTGTAAAGTGACAACAATAAAAACAAATCATGTCATTCCATTAAATGGTACCAGATTTATTTTATGTCACCAGCGGCCTGCTGTCCGATCTGTTGGTGTTGCACCGACCCGTGTCCCTGTCCTGTCTTCTATTCTCCTCATGTGTCATCGCTTTATTCTTATCCCAGTGAAGCTCCCATGGCCAGACGCCCGCTCTTTGCCCATGTGGCGTAACGCCGGCGCTTTCCCTTCAGATTTCCAGCCTCTTGTGCAACGTACTGTAAATGTCGACATTAAAATGGAAGCAGGCTCGAGCGTGCCTCTGTCTCTCCCCCTCTCTTGCGATTGCCTGACAAACGACAGGCTGAGGCAAGTGGAGATGGCAAGCCTTCTCTGGACATGTCATTTGAGATGTGTCAGTGATGGGCACATTGCCCTAAAAGCATGCCCCGGCCTGAGAGTGCTCCATAATAAATACCCCTGTGCTCGATGATTCAGAGTACAGCTGTGATTACACGGTCAGCCCTATAAAAGTAGCACCCTTTCCCAATTTGCAAGTCCCCTGCTCCTCTCTCCCTTCAACTCCCCTCAATGCCACCCCCACACTTGTAGCAATCAGCCAGGTGCTAAATGCCTGGGTGAGGCACAGCTCATTGGTGGGTGGCGGAGTGTACGGTGGGGATGAGGGGCTCGGAAATGCACGTGGAAATAAGCATCTGCGGTTGCTTGGCAGAGGAGCAAGTGGGGGCAGGAAATAACTCCCCATTCTCCACTGATGCTGAGAGTGCGGCCCGGGCGGGTGACGGGCGCTGGAAGGTTAATCATTTACTTGGTGGACGGAGGGGAATGGAGAAAATGAAGTGGCCTTTTCATTTTTCAGTTGCTTCAATGAGTTTTGGCCTCCTCCCCTCCGAGAAGTGTGATGGAGGGAAAGAGGAGCTGACACCGGCCCGGGCTCCTGAGGGAAAACGCTGACGCGGCGTCAGCCTTCCTCGACCGGGGCCTCGGTTGTGACGGCTGTTAATGAATAATCGATGGCAGGGAGACGGTCAGCGGAGGGGATGTGTGCCAATCTCGTCTACACTCTCGTACAGACTTACAGGTTTAATTAAACTAATCGCTGCACTGACTCCAAAGCCCTTTGAAGCCTGCCGTATTAATGACTTGAGAACCAGACTCTCTCTTTTGTTGCAGAAATGTGTGCCTGGACGGGAGCCAATGAAGTCTAATTTTCCCGGCTTATTCTGCACCCAAGGATTCTCTCCAAGAACATGCACAGTGCTAATTTAATAACCGACGGCGCGCTAAAGCAATACCTGTGCATCGGGTCCCTCAAGCTGAGCACAATGCAGCTTGATGTTACACGGCTAATGCACATGCGATAAATGAGCTGTATATTTTCCAAGTCAGCGGCCGCGTCTCTCAGTCATGCAAAGTGAATCACAGTATTGTCGTCAACGTGTCCCTAATTGCGCACACAGCTCCGTGTCAGCACTGGAGAACAGTCTGGCTGCACCCATTATCACTCAGCAATAGCAGGGGGCGAAAACACTCCTGCTTGTTTAGATTTATTACAAGGATGCAGCGATGGTGCCCCTGCAAAATTACTGCAAACTTTACACATTATCATGCTTTGAAATCCATCACTTCTGCCCATGTGTCAGTGAGTGGTCGTGTGTGGACAGACATTGTTTCTGTTCTATATAATGATGTCTTAAAAACCTAGGAGAGAAGATGCAGCTAAAGATGAAGGTCCAGCGTGCATGGTCCAAATCTGAAAGGGCTCACCCTGTAGCTTGTCAGCTTGGAGGTTGTTTTTTTTCTGTGCCAGGGATTTTCGTAGGCAGAATGAAAATAGAGGGCATGGACGGTTTATCCCGACAGCCAACTCAGGCTTTTCATAGTACTACATTTCGGCTTAAAAAAAAAAAAAAAAATCACTAACTAGAGAAACGCCTGCCATCCATGCTGATCAAGTTTAGTCTGAAGATATTTCGAGGTTCAGTCTGGACGGACAGGAAAGGAGAACGATGGGGATGACACAACTGGTTGCAGATCCAGGCCTCTTAGAGACAGCTCTGACTAATCACACAACTGTTTACACTGTTTACTTGGAAAAGTGCATTAGTATTGAGACGGGATTAAAATTTAAAATGTGTGGACAGAGATTGTTTTAGTTTAAAAACTCCGTAGGGATGTTGCCCCACATAGACACGTCCCCAGCTCTGTCTGTGATGTATGTGACCGAGCACCTCAGTGAGTAAACAGAGGGGGGTGGCAGCTTCAATGTGCTCCTCTGCATCCTGACTGGTTTGTTGTCCATAAGAAGGAGTCGCTCATGTGGCACAAATCCCTGTAGCTCTGAAACCTGTGATCATCATGTCATTGTACGGTACACTCCAGGGACACTGCTTTCACATTACGAAACCAAGAGAGCTGCCCACAGCTCGACTTCTAATCACCCTTTGTCCACTGCGTGTGTGTTTGTGTACATGCAGTACACAATGCAGTACAGGTTTTTTTATGGTGTGTGGAAATAAAGAGCTTCATGGATTAATGGGAATCTTGATTGGTTTCTGCCAGTGTGTGTTTGTGTGTGTGTCGTGGAGGGTGATGGACACGGGCGTGTTAAACATTAACTTTGCGTGCACGTTTGTGTGCATGGCTCATTTTCTGTATTTAACAGGCAACAGAAAAACTGTGTCATCATCAGCTCTCCTGAGATAACGATAGTAACTGTCGTGTGAATCAGAATTCTCCCCATTTTCCCAAAGATGATGAAAAAAAAAAAAAAACACCTTTTCCTCGAGAAGCCCTGTTCAAACAGACTGAATGTGAGGCTTTTTCATAAGTGACTATCCAAGATGAGCTCCACCATCCGTCCCCAGTGCGCCGTAAACAAACGACACTTACTCTCTAGCAGGAGGAGAGGGGAGGGGGAAAAGGGTAAGCAGCTGAATGTAGAAGGCAGGAGGGGAGGAGGAAACAACTTGACAGGGCATCTTATCTTCACTGTGTTCTTTGCTGCTCGGGCTTTAAGCTGCTTGCTGAAAGGTGGAACATTGAATTCATGCAGCAGGTTTTTTCGCTCCCCCCTTTTTTTTTTTTTTTCATGCTCACTTTTCTTTCTGAGCTGCTCTCGCCGAAAAGGGCTGAAGGAAAAACAGCTACTATTCACGAGTCGTCTCATTTGTGCTTTCATTTGGCTGGTGCATTCGAACTCTGCGTATCTCCCGTCTCCTCGGGACAGTGGCAAACAAACACACAGGCATGCACGCACACAAACACACAAATGTCCCTTCTGTCATCCAAACACTGAGGAAAGGTTATTCCCTGCTACCAGAAACAAGATGTGTTTAGAGTGACTCCTCCCCTCAGAAACATTAAATCCTATTACATATTCACTGTGGTGTAATATGTCATTTACAGCCACCTGCTGACACCAAAAGATCAAAAATCAGGTCTTTGTTTTAATCATCAGTGCAAAAAAACCCTGAAACACTGGAGAATATTTGCTTTTGTTTTCAAAAGATTAATAGTTATTCATGATTTCACTTTTTCTTCCAAAACTTTTGAATTACACCCCTTTTCTGAAACCACAGTGCACAAATGGCACCAAATCTCATCAGTCCCCCAAGCACGCCTGGGTTTATTTCATCAGGATCCAAGAATTATTCACTGGGAAATCAATACCCTCCATGGTACAAGTAAAAATGTGTAATTCATAAAGTAAAAACAGACATCAGAGTCTTGGTCGGTGTTTGAAGTTCTGCAAGAGTTTTAGAGAACTTCCTCGCCA
This sequence comes from Pseudorhombus dupliciocellatus, assembly GCA_016785235.1. Lineage (NCBI taxonomy): Eukaryota > Metazoa > Chordata > Actinopteri > Pleuronectiformes > Paralichthyidae > Pseudorhombus > Pseudorhombus dupliciocellatus. Next base: position 150,266 of record JAFBJW010000210.1, on the reverse strand, counting down.
CTCGTTTCCTTCTCTCTTCGCACCACAGCCCTTGTTTCTCAATGCTGGGTCGGCAACTCCGGGGTTAATGAGGTAGTAACACAGCTATTAATCAATACCCCCTGTTATCAGAGTAACACATAACATCTCAAGAACATTAGCGCCAGCAAACCTGACGCCTGCAGGGGCTCGATACCTCCAATGGAGTTTTCTTTTTTCTGATATTGACACGGCAGTAAAATATTTAATGCGTTCAGACTCGCAGTGTGTTTTAGAAAGGCAGCAGCCACTTGTAAGTGAACGAAGGAGAAGTGGAACATCCAGCTTGGGGCTGTCTAACATTGTCATCACTGAATTAGTTGTGGTTGACCTAATGCACCTTGTTTGAAAGCTATTTCATGGTCTAATTGTTGCTCATGGAGAATATTGAAGTAGCTGCGTCTCTGCTCACGTCGAATGGCCACGGAGAGTGCTGCTGGTGTCACATTACTAAATGTTTTGGGCATAAACCTCGCGCACGCTTAAGCAGGGCATGTAAACATTTGCACGGGGCGATGAGTCAGGCCGTTTTCTCCAGACCTTCTTTTTTTCTTTTCTTTATCTCCTCCTCTTTCTGGGTGGTTCTCTCTTTTTTTTTTCTCTTGAAACCCCAGACTCTGCGTTTCTGTTGGTGCTCAGCTTTCCTTGTTGCTGCAGAGGAACTGCGAGCGGTGAGATAAGTGAGCACATGCTTGCATTTGGGGAAGTGGGGAGGGGAGACAAAGCAACAGATACAACGTGAAGGACACAACGCTGGCTAATTAGGGAACAGCAGAGGTCATCGCCGGCCTCCTTTGAGCCAGCTGCTCTCAGTGGCAGCAGTAAACTAACAGGAGAGTTCTTTGCGAGGCCATCGGTGCTGAGGAGCAGATAACGCTCAAACAAACCCGCACGGGCAAGGATTAAGGAGACCTCCGTAAATCCAGGGAACAAACTGAGGATGTGAGAAGAGGGGAGCTGGAGCTTAAGCACACAGGGCCTGAGGATCACAGCGCTGGATATGCATGTTGATGCACTTTGACTCCTCTGGCATGAGACACGTGGGACTGGGGACTAAAGGGAGCATCAGGGCTTTGCTATTGGATCCTGGCCTGGTTTGAGGACAGTTTGCAACACATACAGCAGGTGCTGCACGTCCTCAGACCTGAGTCGATGCACTGAAGAGTAGATGAGGTGGGGGCCTCATGGGAGAGGGGGCGGCCGACGCACAGACGAGACAGCCGATATCGAGTGGAGGCCGAGGGAGTTTTCTTTCACCGGTCGGCTCCAGCGGGGCCAGAGCGGGCAGCGATGAGTCAGAGGAAGCTGACACGGCAGCTGAGGTTGTGGGAGAGTCCTGAGAGTCCGGCTCCTGTGTCCCCTCTCACCTCGCCCCTGTCACCGGTCGATCGTGGACACGGCGGCTCGGCTCTGTTTCGCCGTATGAAACTGAACCGAAGTATTCAGGAGCACAGCCGCTCATCCCTCTGTGTTTGCAGGTACAGTTCTGCAACCGAGCCACCGAGCTGTAACCCCAGTCCTCACTAACCTTTTCGTTTTATGTGCCAAAAGAAAAAGTTGAAGCTGTGTGCTTTTGTCAGATGGTTAAAATTACACCCTAAAGAAGAATTTGTTCCCTGCACGTGCCGCTATGGCACTTGACGGATCAGGATTTGGCATGCCGCATTCAGTCAACTCTCATAATTACTCTCAAAGTTGTCAGAAAAAAAATGCATTAATTAAAAACAAGGATTAGCGTGCGCAGCTTGCAGAGGTCCCCTCTGGCAGACGTTTGTTTTTATAATTATTTTTTTCATTGCCAAAGAAACTTGTTTAATGATAATGATATCTGTCGCCGTACAGTCATATGCAGCCTTCTGGGGGGGGAGAGGAGTTGCTTCTAATTGGCCAACTTGGAAGTAAATTCTAAAAATATCACACTTCACACTTAATTTTAGAAGTTGAAGTGAAAGCTGCTCACAAGCGTGTTGGCAAGTAATGTTTAGGAGGAGCGGGGAGGTGCGGAGGAGATAAAAGTTAGACTACATTATAAATAGATGCCGCAGCTACACTGCAACGTGCTTCCCTGTCTGCTTGTGGCATGAAGGTGACACTTCAATGTGACTGTCGTCATACAACAACACTTTTAGCAGTTTTTATTTGTTTGCAAACGTTTCAGATGCATCATGCCAAACCCCCTCAAACCCTTTTGAATCAGCAGCGACTTAATTTCCTTGATGCGAGATCAACTTATTTAATCTCAGAAAACGTTGCCGTGGGGTTGTTTGTGGTCGAGGGCTCGCTGGAGGATAAAGGCTTCCACAACTGCAGGTGTTGGTTAAAAGGGTGTGAGTGTAACTCGAGAAGCCTTTGGGTGAAGTTCGACTTTGAATGGATCGGGCAGATTAGATTCTGCCTTGTGTTTAGGATTTAATGTTAATCAGGCCTGTGCCGGTCCGATGCTGGGGGGACAGATGTTGAGCGGACAGATGCTGCGTTTGACCCCAAAACAGAAAGGGAAAAAAAACAAACAAACAATAAAACCAAATTCAACCTTGACTATTTTTTATCTGTTCCCCATTGTTAGATAGAGACCTTTGCATGTGCTGTCCAATCAGAGGGTGTTTTGTAAATCTAACCACTCGATCACACTCGTCCTCAGACAGCTTTGGCTCGTGGAGAAGTCGGGGAAGATGAGGTTCAATTTGCTCAGTTAATTTGCTCCAAAATATGACTTATTAGTAAAGTGAAATTCCCAAGGCACCTCTGTGGCAGTCTGCCACTCCACCAGCTCTGCAGCTGCAGTCTGTCACACATTTCTCTATTTAACTTCCTCTCAGAAACTGCAAACACTAGCGGATGGTGAGAACACGCCGTGTTTATCGTGACACATTCTGGCGTCACTGTCAGTTAGGAATGTAAAAGAGGCGTAACCTGATTGCTTCCTTACTCCTCTCGCCCCTCAGCTTCGATTCGGAGAATGGTCCCTCGCCAGGCCGCAGTCCCATGGATTCGCAGGCGAGTCCAGGGCTGGTGCTCCACCCGTCCTTCCCCCAGAGTCAGCGCAGGGAGTCCTTCCTGTACCGCTCGGACTCCGACTACGACACATCCCCCAAAACCATGTCACGCAACTCCTCCATCAACAGTGAGGGGTAAGCACGTGTTCGATCGTCCTAGATCCATGTTTATTAAACCTGCACACATAGATCATCCAGATCAACCCAGCGATGGCTTTGATTACAGTTAGTCTGGGAACACACTGATGATGAACTGTTGTGCTCTGTCTCCTGGTTTGTCTTTTGCTCAATCCAAACTCCATTAGTGTGTTTCAGGGTGATTTCTCTGTTTGGATCCACATAGGTCTTTGTAAACACCCAGCCTGCAGACACAGCTTCTCATATAAACACTAATATTGAGCGCCTCAGCTGCCCAGACTGCTCACATTCATCTCACCCCCCCCCCCCACCTCTTTTTCTTTTTTCAAATGTTGTCCCGCAGGCATGCCGAAGACATGATCGTCACCCCTTTTGCTCAGGTACGTTCCGCGCGGCTTTTCCGACGAGTCCAACCACTGTAAAATTATCAGAGAAAGGTGGCTTGTGCAAGTGAACTTGTCTCACCCTGACCCCCCACCACTCCCACCCTTTTCCTCCCCTCCCCTCTTTTTCCCTCCTACGCTGTCCGTCCGTCCCCCAGGTGTTGGCCAGCCTACGAACTGTAAGAAGCAACTTCACCATCCTCGCCAATGTCACAACACCCACTAACAAGTCAGTATCATGCTGTCAAACACCCCTTCCCCCCACTCACACTTGTAACGACTGCCTGCTTTGTTTGTGGTGTGGTGTGGTGTGTGTGTGTGTGTGTTTTTTACTGACGTCTCCCTCGCTCCCGTGGGGAAACACTTTCGCCACGATGAATCAGAACCAGTTTATCTTTATCACATCACGCGCCAGGAAAGTATGATCTACATGATTTGGCATCCCTCTGACTCTGGCTGGCGGAGGACCGAGCGCAGAGAGCACCATGCCTCGGATGCATGTCCCTGACAATGCAGCTGGTCAATAGCACTAAAATTATGTTCCTTTGTAATGCAGCAGGAGCTGGAGCTGGCAGGCTTTTAGCGCCATGTCGATAAGATATATAAAGCAATGCACCACTGAATTAACAACGTCTATAATTATGTGGTGTTGTGCCCTGGAAAAGCCTCCCTCACTACACAATTAAAGAACAACGATGGCTGTTTGAGAGGAGAGCACAGCTCAGGCTTTGTCCATGACTATACTTCAATATTTAAAGTGAAACTGGATCATTTCTTTCTCAGGGACATTAAGAAATAAAAACATTACAATATTATCCAGTGTTCAACGACGTGCACTCGCTCTAAAAATGCGTTACTCACATGAATATATTTATATCCCCCTGTCTGTGAGCCAAGCCTTTTGTTGCCTCTCCCTGTGATGCTGAATGTGTGTTGAACCCCAGCAGGGGGCAGCAGTGTGTTGTTCGCCTCCTGATGTAACGAGATGTTTGTCCACAGGAGGTCACCAGTGACAAGCCAGCCCACTGTTCCCCAAGCTACGCTCTCTGGTAAGTTGTCAGCTAATTAAAAACTCTGGGTCCAAACTGTCCCACAGTCCCCTCTCATGGTCATTCTGAGGCTCCCACAATCCCTGAAAGCATCACGAGCAGACAACACCACAGAACACCAACTGTTTGAATAAACATGCTTCTGAGGAGAATGAATAGACATCACAAAAATATCATGCTTTAGCTGGAGAAAATAAATAAATAAATTATATATATATATATATATATAAAAATTTGACTAGATTGAAATGAAAGAAAATGCAAAACTGAAACTCTCTCCTACTCCAAAGTCATAGTTATGAGTTGACAGTAAGTCATTTTTATTTTTGGGTGAACTACCATTTGATGTGTACACAAATGTGTTTGTTTAATTAGTAAAATCTCATTCTGGTGGATTTGCTCATAACTGTTCATTTAGTTACAAGCTGATCCACATCACTTTAAACAGAGATTTTATCAGGCAGCCTCTGCTTTGTGCCATTGTGCTGCTCCTGTCTCCTGCTGGCTTATATATGCTGTGTATTGTGTGCGTCCCTCCCAGAGGAGACATACCAGCAGATGGCACGGGAGACTCTGGAGGAGCTGGACTGGTGTCTGGACCAGCTGGAGACCATTCAGACCCACCGCTCAGTCAGCGAGATGGCCTCCAACAAGGTGCACGCCCATCCACTCACACTACCATTTCTGCCCCCCACCCCCCACCACCACAAACTTCAGTGTTAACTCAACGTGGTGTTGGATGAACTGACATCATGACCATATGAACGGTTGGTTTTCAACATTTCTCATGGGTAAGGTGTTAAATGGGCTGCAGCTGTGCACAAAATATGCAATTGCTTACTTCCTGTTAAAGATAGCACTCAGTGGTGAATACACACAACACAGCTCAGCCATGATATAAAGCAACACCTTGATCTGGTGCATCCCACCTCTGATATTACACATTGATCCTCCACAGACTGTTTGGACACTTTGCTCTTGAAGTGACCACGCGCTGGGTTGAGACGATGTTTCCTGGGTTTATTTGCAGCCTTGTGGTAGTAATTGCATTGGTAAATGATTAATGTGGGCCATACCGAATATGTGGTGAACCATCCTGGTAAACCGAATTGACAAATGTTAGCGGTTGCTGTGGTCTAGCGTTTGTGCTCGTAATGGAAACGGCGGGCAGCGGGGTTGGGTTTTGATGCAGTCTTTATCACTACACATCTACATGTCTGTGTGTGCACATGGACAGGCTCCATATGCATTTGTACAGTATTTGTAGAGACATTGGTTAAGGAGAGAGAGAGATGGGGGGGGAGTGAAGGTCTGTGGGTGGGGAGGACATGAGAGGGAGGGGGAACTGGCTCTGATGCTGATGTCTCTGCTGTAACCTTGGTTGCTATCGAACAGCAGCAGGGTCTGCCCTTCCCTTTTAGTCATTGGCTTGCCACTCTGACCACGAGCCATGTGGTTTGGGAAGCAACCAATGGCATAGAGGCAATGCTCCTTTAATTGTGCCCGGTTTTAAAGACACAGCGCTGTATACCTTTATTTCTAGACATCCTTCCCGTATAGCACTCAAGAGTTAATTAATGGTGTGCTTCTAATGACGACAGAGGGAGAGATAACAGTGGAATGCTTTGAGGACATCATTTGTGTCCGTTTGTGTGTGTGTGTGTGCTTTAATGCGTGTGAATATACAATGTGCAAAGAGTCTCCTGGGGTAAACAGAGTCTCTGTGAATATGTTACTGCCTTTTAGCAGCCACAGCGAGGCTGCAGAAATCCTACGCACTGTGCCAACATGGAGGTACACACATGAATATTCCCACTCAGTCTCTCACTCTCACTAACACCCTCGCTCACACACATATTTCCGACAGACGTACATGCTGTCTTGTCGCACATGCGCACTCGAGCTCGGAGCGGAGGCAAGCACAAGACACACACGCACGCACGCGCCTGCAGCCACACTGCCTGATTAGCTTGCGAGAGCTGTCTACAGCATCCAGGGAAATGGCGCAAGAGGCAGAGCATTGGAGGAGGAACGGCAGCCTAAAGCTGCAGGATTAGACCTCTGGCGTTTTGGCCAGCTGAGGCATGGATTGACTTGGAGCAGGTCACTGGGCTACAGAGCTATCAGGACGCAGCCCGACTCACTATGGACTGACTGTGTGATGCTGAGATCGGTGTGAGGCAGCACAGACGGGGTTGATGCACGGGTAGGACTGGGCCGGGCCTCTGGATCCGTACCGTGGGGGAGGGGCAGTCGACGCAGGGAGAGGGAGCGTGTTTTTCCAGACCACATCTCTGGTGTGATTCTTCAGCCTGACCGTCTGCTACAGGCCTGCCAGCTTCCCTCTCTTGTCTCTTTCTCTCTCTCCCTCTCCATCCTTGTTTTCCTCCTGCTACCATCATCTCTTTCCCTCTGTTTCCCTTCCCCGATGTTCCTGCTGCCATCCCAGCTCCCCTCCCCTCCATCGATAGATCCCCCAGTCCTCTTCATGCTCTGCCATCACCAACTCTTCAGTCCTCTCACCTCCATCATCTGAATTTTCATTACTGTTTGTCAAGCAGCACAGTTCTCACAACATCATTTTTTCGTTTACATCCCTCTCACACTCCCTCTCCTCTCCTCCATTGGCTCCTCTCTGTGCCCTTCAGACGGTCCCTCACTCCCTCTCCCCCTCTGTTTTCCTTCATCTTCCCTTTTTCGGCTCCCATCCACCTCGACCCTGCACTGACTGTAGATTTGGGTCAGTCTGCTCAGCAAATGGGATGAGATGTAGTCTCCACAGCAGCCGGATCCAGGGGGCCCCTGGTCTGCCCATCGGGGGGGGACCCTCATCTTTGGACCACACTGAGGCTGGAGCCTGACTCTGGACTGACTGGGTGGCCTGCTTTGGGGTGCTGCATGTAGGCAAGGACAGTCTGCACCAGCAGCCCCTACCCTCACCCCTTCCCCTGTTCCTTCGCCCCCTCTCGGGGCAGCCGTCACTCTGGAGTGTCCCGGCTTGACTGGCTGTGGCCTCTCCCCACACACCCGAACGACGCCCTCATGCCACTGGGGCACCTGCAGCGCCCCCACCCCGCTCCACTACCGCACCTCCTGCCTGTGTCATCGGCCCAAACCCCCTGTCACCCTCAACATGGGTGTGGTGGAGGCCATTGACCCGACGCCATCCTCCTGCCCCTCACCTGTACCAGGGGGCTACAGGCTGCCCCGCTCCTCCAGCTACAGCCCCCTGCAGGGGAGGGCTGGGGCAGAGCTGGACCTTGGTGCAGCGGCCGGAGGGGTTCTGGACGGGGGTGGGACGGCAGCGGAGCGCAGGACGCCCTTAGTGGACCTGTTCTGTGAGACCTGCTCCAGGCCCTGGCTCATCGGCTGGTGGGACCAGGTAGGGCTCGGAGTGCTTGCAGAGGGCAAACAAGGCCTGGCCATCTCGGAGAACATACTGTGGACTCCTCAAGTGTGTTTGCTACATGTGCAAACAACTGATGTCATGTTCTTATTTGTCATTTTCATCAGTGATAGGGTCAGTTTGACTGTTTTTAAGGGAGGGTCTCAGAACATGTTGCATGGGACGTGAGACCCTGAATTTATGTGGGGACAGATGATTTTGTGTGTCAGACAGTTTGTGAGAAACTGTGGAGCAGGATATTTGTGAGCGTGTCTGTTGACATAATTTACACATGAATCAGAGGAACAGGCAGCTGAGACAGAGTTTATTAACTCTGCTCAGTGTTTCTATATTGCAGCAGAACTGTAAACAAAAAACACAATATCCATCTCCGTCTTCCTCCTTCCAAAACCCCAAACACAGCAGGCTGCTTACAGTCTGACGAACAGCTGTGGGACCGGGATGTTTAGTCCAGCCGTCTTTACTGCAGGTAGATCTGAGTGTCACATAATGTCCGTTACCATCCTCCACACCTGCGTCCCACATCCCTCAGTCTTTCTCTCTCTCCTGCTTCCCTGAGACTGGCCTCAATACAGCCTGAAGGAGGCACAGTGAGGACGATGCTCATTGTCTCAGGATTGAGTGGCTGTCCCAGTTTAAGTGTGAGAAGAGAAAAATACATGATGTTAAACATGTCAGATTAGCATCCACTGTGTTGCCAAAACAATGTTTCATCGCCTACTTTTTACCGAATGCCAAGGTAGTTATTTCCTTTCACTTGAGTCGGTCGCATTTTCTCTTTGAGCACGTATATTTGCACAGTTAGACGATGAAGGGCCCCTCACATATACACGTGTATGAGCGTGTGTCAGTGTGTGTGGTCATGTCTCTGCAGTGTTTGCATGTTTGCTTCATTAGTCAGTGTCAGAGGAAGAGTGTTGTTTGTCCTGGCACTCGGACTGGCACTGTGGAAGTGTTGGTTGGCAGCTATGACTCAGCGTTACAGCATTAGGGAAGGAAGGAACGAGAGACCGCCAGAGAGAAGAGGAGGTGGTTTCGGGCTGAGCCTCATGCCGAAGTGTGCCACTACACTGGACTAGATATTCTGGCTTCTGATGACCCCCCACGGCCTTTACCACTTATTGTCAGAGCACCTATTTGCCTGACTGAGTGGGATGGTTGGGAAAAAAAAGCGACAACTGATAGCAAAAGAGTGATCGATGGTGGGAACACAAGCAGTGTGAGACGCGACAGAGAGGCAAAGCGGAGCCTGTGACGGAGCAGGATTTTGGTGCTCGGGGGCAGTAGTGGAAAGTGTTGTTTACCTTGAGAGGGTGGGAGGAGCAGATGTGAGCAACAGAGAGGCGTAGAGGGGAAGAGAGCGGTAGAGGGGAGGGTTGACCTTGGTAAAGGTCAGAGACACCTGCCTCCTGCCTCAGATTGTCACCCAAGCAGCCACTGCTCTCACATCAAGCTGAAGGACTGACTGTGAGGAGGCAGTTGCCACGGCAACCGCTCCGGTTGCCATGGAGATTGTTATGTGTGAAAGATCAGTCAGTAGGACACAGACAGAGGGGTCTTGTCCGAATCGCATTGTGCCTCAACATGACATGCAACAGAGAACTGTTGAGCCTCCACATACTGAGCTATTGATGCAAATAGAAGACGTCAAATGTGAGAGGAAGACGGTTTTCTGTCTGCAGGGACAATGTATGCACTTAATCATATTTGTGTCTGTCCTGCAAGGACCTGCCGACGAGTGGCTTGTGGTTTCCAGAGCAGATGTATGGAGAACAATGCATATAATGATGATGCCACGTTACAATATCCTACCAACACACACAGTCGTAATGCAAGCACACTGTATTGTGGTATTGAACATTATGTTCTCATTTGAGTCAGAGGAGAGGCATGATTCATAATCTATTTTCTCTGTTTAGTGAATAAAGCTGACTTTCTCAAATGTGAATCACAGAAATGTTTTTTTTTTCAATGCAAATAGAATTTTAAGTATAACTTGGATAAGTCTTAAGGTTGAACCGATCTGTCTGTAACCCCTCATGCTTTTTTAACATTTGCAACTACTGTACAAGGCTCTGACTATCTCTGCCCCCCCCCCCCCAGTTCAAGAGGATGCTGAACAGGGAGCTGTCCCATTTGTCAGAGATGAGTCGCTCAGGGAACCAGGTGTCAGAATACATCTCCACTACCTTTCTAGGTAAATCAAACCCACCAGACATTTGTGTCCATCCAGTACAGCATGCACCCTTATAGCTTTGACCCAAGGTCAAGCACAATCCTCCTGAAGTCTCCATCCTGGCCTGACCTTTGACCGGTGATCTTTCCTAGATAAGCAGAATGAGGTGGAGATCCCGTCCCCGACCTTGAGGGAGCGGGAGAAGCCCATGTGTCACATCAGCGGAGTGAAGAAGCTCACGCACAGCTCCAGCCTTTCCAACTCCACCATGCCTCGCTTCGGTGTGAAGACTGAACACGAGGATGCATTAGCCAGGGTAAATACACGGAAAATCAACCTATTCATAGACACAATGTATTTCACTTTTTTATACTGTCACTTTTTTCCGTACTAGAATCATCAGGTTACAATTCTTTTTACATAAGATGAGAAACTTATTTTCTCACAGGCAGGACTCATAGCACTTCAACTGGCCAAGAAAGTTTCACACGATCAAAACTGACCTCACACAAACTGCTGGAAAGTTGTGCTGACGTTGTTGTCTGTTGTGCCCTCAGGAGCTGAACGACTTGAACAAGTGGGGCCTTAATATCTTTCGTGTGGCAGAATTCTCCAATAACCGACCCCTCAGCTGCACAATGTTTGCCATCTTCCAGGTGGGTGAGAGAAACCAGGCTCTGATAACAGATTATATAGAAGCCTATGACATATCATCTGTGACCATGACCCCCCCCCCCCTGTGGACCTTCCTCACTGCAGGAAAGAGATCTATTGAAGACCTTTCGGATACCAATGGACACATTTGTCACCTATGTAATGACCCTGGAGGACCACTACCATGCCAATGTGGCTTATCACAACAGCCTCCATGCTGCAGATGTCACTCAGTCAACTCATGTACTGCTTTCCACACCAGCTCTGGATGTAAATACCTCTACTGGCTTCCAAATGACAAACACATCGAATGCGTGGATAACCTCATGTGCACGTACTTCTCTAAATACGCTGCAGTTCTGATTGTTTTTGTCTCTTCCTCTCTGTCAATGCTCTTCTGACAGGCGGTGTTCACGGATCTAGAGATTCTAGCTGCGTTATTTGCCGCTGCCATCCACGACGTGGATCATCCAGGAGTGTCCAACCAATTCCTCATAAACACCAGTGAGTCTGAATGACATTCAGAAACGTATTACAGTAAAATGACTAAGTACAATTTTGGTACATTTTTGATGGAAATTAAAACACTGTAATAAAATGATTTAAGTGACACAATAATGCATGAAAAGATACTGAATCGTTTGTGAGAAACAGTTTCTGGTGATGAGAACATTCTGATGACGTCGACTGTTGGTGTCTTTGTGGCTCACGTGTTGCATCGTCCCTCTGACAGACTCAGAGTTGGCCCTCATGTATAACGACGAGTCTGTGTTGGAGAATCATCACCTAGCTGTGGGCTTCAAGCTGCTTCACGAGGACAACTGTGACATCTTTCAGAATCTCAGCAAGAGGCAGAGACAGAGCCTGAGGAAACTCGTCATTGACATGGTGATTGTCGTCCACACAGTTATTCTGTATCACATAGATAACCCCCCCCCCCACACACACACACACACACTTCTTCATTGCCACTCTAGTTGCTCTTATGTATTCATATCAATCGTCCCTCTCTCTCCCCAGGTTTTGGCAACCGATATGTCAAAACACATGACTTTGCTGGCAGATCTCAAGACAATGGTGGAAACCAAGAAGGTGACAAGTTCTGGAGTACTGCTGCTCGACCACTACACTGATCGGATACAGGTGAGATGTACACAACGTTGATGTTTAGCAAATGTCCTGAGTCAGTTGTGCAGCTAAAAAAGCATGAAGGGGTTTTAGGAAAGCTTGGCAGTCAGGTTGTGGAGTTAAAGGGTTGGAATGGTCGGTTTGGAACCCATCTCAGGGTTATGGCTGGAGTTGAGGATTATTTATGTTTCTGTGAGGCTCATATGGCGTCTTTGTTGGATGCAGCTTGTGTGTGGGTGACACGACCTTGTCATAATTTATGTGCCCCCTCGTCAAAATGTCATACTCGGACTACGCACGATACATACAAACCAGAAGGAGCTGTATCTTAATGGAGAACTGCTTGGAGATTACACTAGATCTGATTTAACTCTCTGTTACAAAGCCACCTATGCTCTAATTTGTCTTACATGTTATGTAAATATTATTTATTCTTATCTCCTTGGATATACTTGTGCAACAAGTCTGTTCCCTAACCAGAGGAGTGCCAGGTATAGTGATGGTGAATGGAATTGCTCCAGCCTTGTTTGGTTTCTTTTGGTGTTGATATTGTTTCCATCAAATACTGAGTGAAGAAAAACTGTGTGGTCTCTGTTCTGTTCAATATAAGATCCTTGATTTAGCCATTCCATGTTGACCTGCTTGACTGGTCTGGTCTGTGCAAGTTAGACTATCGTCTTGCCTTTAACCTGGCACACATTCACAGATGTAACACACCCACTTGAGGGTCCTAATTTTAGCGACAGAAGCTTGGATTTTATTTTGGTAAGGACAGCGTAAGGCTAATCATCCTTGTGCATATCTGGATTTCGGGTGATGTATGTTTACAACGATGCTTACACAGCAGTGTGTGTGTGTGTTTTGCAGGTGTTGAGAAACATGGTGCACTGTGCTGACCTGAGCAATCCCACGAAGCCCCTGGCCGTGTATCGGCAATGGACGGAGAGAATCATGGAAGAGTTCTTCAGGCAGGGCGATAAGGAGAGGGAGCGGGGGATGGAGATCAGCCCCATGTGCGACAAACACACAGCGTCTGTGGAAAAGAGCCAGGTGAATGAAACGCGCACGGTAACGATTCTGCTCACAACGGGAGAACTGTTGACGCCGAATGTGGGGCAGTAACTGCAGCGCAGAGTGATCCGTCATCTCTGATCACAGCAGTCCCCCTCATACATTTTAATGCCCATTTACAGCAGGTGAAGGTAACACCACTGTGCTATATCTGATGTGTCACACTCTTCTGCTCCTGTTTCAGGTGGGATTCATCGACTACATCGTCCACCCACTGTGGGAGACGTGGGGCGACCTGGTGCACCCCGACGCCCAGGACATCTTGGACACTCTGGAGGACAACAGGGACTGGTATCAGAGCACTATCCCGCAAAGCCCATCGCCGCCTCCTGTTGGCCAGGACAAGGATCTGAACGCCTGCATGGACAAATTTCAGTTCGAGCTCACCCTTGAAGACAGCTCGCCGAGAGACCAGGGAGATGAGGGGGACAAACCCACACCAAACCACCTGGTGCAGGTCGGTCAGGGAGAGGAGGAGGATAAAAAAGAAGAAGAGGAGGTTACAATGGCTGAGGAGGAAATTGAGGACATAATAGAGGAAGAAGAAGACGAGGTGGCAATGGATGAAGAGGAGGTGGAGGAGGAGCTGAAGGCTCATCTGGAGGTGAGATCGGAAAAGGAGAGACTTTCTGACACAAGTCCTGTAGAGGAAGAGGAGGATTCTTTGTCACAAGCCGAAGATACATGAGTTCTACTCCTGTATCTCCCTCCCCACTTGCACACATTAACTTGTTCATCCTTCCCATGGCCAAACCAAGAACAAATAAGACTGCAAATGACAATACAGACCTTTAAATATATTTTTCAAAAAGGGAAAAAAAATAAAAAATTGCTTAAAGAGAAGTTAATAACACAGCAACTGTAGATTTGGAGCGGCGACAAGTCCTTCGGCTAATTTTCATGATGAACTTTGGACTGAGGGGGAATCTAGAGGAGCATTAACAAAGGACAACTGAGGACGGCGTAGCACTCTGGGACAGGAAATGCACACACATAAACACACATGGAGTGACACACGCACATGAGACACAAGACCAGGAGTTACAAAGAACACAACAATGCAACGTGTGAGTGCCCGCATCAGTCATGCGGGAGAGTGTAGTCAATATGTACACGCACTTGACTGTATGTTTGTATGTGTGCATTTACACGAGGGACACTGATCAGTAAAGAATCTCTTTGGAAAAAGCCATCTCTTAACAAAGTATTAACTAGTGTTCGGTCAGTATTAGTAATTCATGTTTGTTAGAATCTCCTCAGAAAAGCTTCAGTCCAAGTGACTTTTTTTTCCATTTCTGTCGGAAAGAAAAAATAAGAAAATCCATAGAGTTGGAGGAGGACGAGGAGAGAGGAAGAAAAAAAATTGAAAGAAAGGAAGATGCTGCGACGAAGGGGCCAGCCTGGTCCCATTACCCCTTTTCCCTTTACGTGGAGAGTGCTACTGGTGCAAGATGGCTCTGTGCCTTTCTGAAACACCAGCTTCCTGATTGGAGCTGTCGTGAAGCAATGCATTGTGGGACAGGAGTGTCTGATTTTGTTATCATTTTCTGATTGTCTCTCGTTCCAGATCGCTCTCTCTGTTGTTCATGGTATCGTGGTGTGTATCTCACGCGTGCAGTTTCTGTGGTGATATGTTTTACGCTGTAAGTCTTCCTTTTGTTGCTCTTCTGGTGAAACAATAACTCAGAACTCTAGATGCAGAGCAATCACCACCATCACCACCACAGCCACCAGTGGACTCGTTCCAGCTTATGGTTCTTTCTTATTAGAATGATTTCTTTTTTACTTTGTGAGAATAAGCCATGAGATGCTTCGAAGCATACGTTTTTGCCTATTTTCTATTTAACACTTGCTTAATATGTCGAAAGGGACACGGAATTATTTCATCAGCAGGACAAATCTTCACTGACTCACTCATCCCACATCCTACTTGCACTTGTGCGTTCACGTCTCCTCATGCTCAAAAGTTCTCGCCAAAGTAAAGGAGGAGAAACATCAGTGCGTTGAGTGGTTTGAAGGAACGCGGAAGGCAGAATGTCAGGGAACGAAGAGTGACGCAGCCAAAAGGAGGTCTCAAAGTCCCTCATCATCCTCGTTATGTTTAATGCTTTTTTGCCTTAATGTCAGATGCAGGATTCATACCTGCGAGTATGTAGATTTCTAAGATATATAATAGATATCCCAGTATATTTATATCACGTCTGTATGCTTATTTCTGTGAGTATCAGTGTGTCTATACACGATGTATCCAGCATTGCATTCGGAGGGGGTTAGGGAAACATTGCTGCCAATTAGTTGTTATGTTGTTTCTGTGTTAGGACCAACACAAAGAATGTGTTGGCTTTGTTTTCTATCTGGATGTTAAAAATGGCGACTTCATCGCTACCTGAGAGCGTGGACATTTGCAATGGGGAGTTTTACAGGTGAATATGGATGTCCTTTTGTTGGAATTTGACCTGACGGTCATTCGCTGACGTGATGGAGTTAAGGCTTGTGTGAGTCTGTTTGCGTAGCTGGTTGTGTGTGTGTGTGCGCGTGGTCACAAGTAACTGAAAGAGGTGGCAGGATGCTAAAGGTGTCGTCATGTGTGTTGCGTGCATTCACTCCCTGACATCAGCATGTCGTCCGGCGGTGTTTATAGGGTCCGATCAGCACAGGTGAAATAAGTCACAGTCTGTTTAGGTGTTTGTTTTCTCACAGGGTAATATTATTAATAATTCTTATTAAGAACCCGCATGTGGTTCTTTAGCGGGTAAGAGCAAGTTCCTGCAGGTCAGAAACTGAGCTTACCTGAAGCCGCCACAGCTCGATGCAACAGTAGCCTGGGTGTTTGACCTGCTCTGTCGGCGGATGGAGCAGAGCTGCAGAGCCACCACACAGGCGTTCTACTGGTGGAATGGGAATCCAGGAAAACTCTTGCTGTCACTTAGAATAAATAAAAGATTCCCGTATGCATCAGCCTTTTACTTTTAACGATGTTGCTTTGTTTCTGTGGCTTCTCGTTCTGTCATAAGCTATAAAAAAAACATCAATATTTAATTGCCATACAAACACGATACTGTAGCAATTGTTTCTTATTAAGACAATTATTCAATTGATTGATTGCTGCCATTCTTTTTAAATGATGAAAGGAAAACCATGGGAAGTGTTTTCTTTGAACAGTTGAACAGTTTATTTTTATATCATTCTGGTGGATGGTCTAGAAAATGAATCACGTGTTGATGACGATAATAGCTATAAGCATTACCACTCTTGTACATAATGTAATATTGGATTGTAAATTATAAATTTATCCAATTCCTAATGATTGAAAAATAACCACTTGAGGTTGTTGAGTGAAACACTGAAGCACTGCAGGCCACATCCTCCTGTTTTCATTCGTTCTATTTTTGCTCACTTGTTCCAACATTCTGCCAATTTGTTTTAAATTGTGCACATCTATTGTTAAAAATTGAATCCCTTTGTACCAGCACTTTATTTCGTCAGGTTTTGAGGCAGACAGTGTGTGTGTGGGTTTGGTCATTGGCACAGTCACTTGTTGATTCTCTCCCATTGGGCCAAAAGGCAAACCCTCATTGTGCAGTAAGTCGACGTGTTGACCCGTCTCTAGAGGCATAATCAAACAAACTAGTCATTCTCTCCTTAATGTCCTCGTGAGATTGAACTTATTTGTCTGATAAAGTCAAACGAAGGCCGATGTAGTCACATGCAATGTGACGTCTTCAAAGAAAAATAAATGTGTCCTTATTTGACTCGGCCATCTCTAGGACGTCACCTCTGTTTCTTAGTAACTTTAATTACAAGCCTGAGAGCCTCAATGTCTGTCCCATGGTGGCCTAACTAGCTGGTTCCCATCGGGGCTGCTGTCAGCTTACTTTGTCGCAGACTGACTCCCTCTGAGAATAAATCTCTGGGCTTTAATTCATGTGTTTGTTCACAAATAAGAACGACTATTCTAGGGAAAAAAACAACATGAAATGATTGTAATATTTGTAAATGATCTTGCTGTAATGTGTAAAATGTGTCCAAGTTATTTTTTATTATATTATTTTTATGAAAGTTTTTTTCCTCTTGACAGAGCTGAGGTGTCATTTTGTGAATAAATGCATTTAATAAGCAAACATCTATATATAAAACTATTACAGTATATCAGTATATTTTTCTTTTATTTCACTGTTCAGTACTGTAAAGTGTGTTAAAAATACAAATAAAGTAAGATTTTTATATTAAATGCAACACCATTGTCATGTTTTCTGCTTTTACAGTTTGTCTGTATTTTACTTAATTGTTTGTGTATTATTTTCATGACTACATTTCAGTCAATAGTCCTGCAGCTCAGCTATGAATATGATGTTAATTATGCTCTTGTTTTTCAGCCCTACCTGTCAGCACTGAATCCTACTGGACATAAACAGTTCTAAGCGTCTGCTAAATGACGTTGTAGACTTTGTAGAAGTCCAGGCTCTTCTGACTGTAGCAAGTTATTATCTGGATGTTATGGGCAACACCCCCTGGTCTTGGACGTGCCTATCTGTTTATGAGTTCTTGTTCGGGTATTAAATCAGTTTAGTTTTTCTGTTTGACTGTATATTGGATGATGTCAAATTATAAATTCATGTTATTATTTTTAAAAAGCCCCTACCCTCTGCTCTTGATTTTGCACAGACCTGCACATTTGATGAATGGCAAGTCCTGATAATAAGTTATTCTAATATGAATATTACTCACAGTGTGTAAATAACTCAGACTCTGACGCGAGATGGCTGCATCCTTACCTGCACCCATAATCCTCCACCAGACAGGTGCCACTGCTCTCCACCAATCAGGAGCGCGAAACCACCCGTCATCCAATCAGAATGAAACAAGCGGCAGAGGGGTTTGGGATCTACGCATGCGCGTTGCCATTCCGGATGTCGGTGCGGTGTCCTGAATAAGATTAGCTGTTAGCTTGTCGCCTCCAGACAGAACCGCTTATTTAAGCTGTCCTCGTCTCTTTCTGCCTCGTTTTACCCGCTGCGCTGACGGTATTGTTGCATCTACTCAAACAGCATACGTGTGGTTTTTATTCTGCTGTTGTGTTTTACGTTTTGCGCGAAGTTAAAATGTTCGGGGAAGTTAGCATTCACCCGGTAGCTTTTTGCTAGCCCTGAGTCGTCGCCCTCTGTCAAACAGGGTGGCGACTAATGCAGATGTTTACGTTTGTGTCTGGGTGTTTCTCGGGTTTATCTACAGCATGTTTGTTATTTCCAGGTGGTTGCAGTGCATCTCACTAACATTTGACCCAGTGGACCATCAGGATGTCCTGTCACGTCTACCTCCTGCTGATGAGTGTCGGGGTCTCGGCGGTGGAAGTGCTAAGTCCTCGGGGTGTCCCTATATCAAGTAAACGATGATTAGAATCCATGACGAAACTCTATGTTGATGTATTGTTCCCCTTAACAAATTAGATCTTCTAAATTGGTCAGAGACAGAGCGCATTTTGAGCCTGTGTGCTTAGTTGTTAGGCCAAACAACATTCTGAAGAAGTATTATACTAATTATTGTAACTGAATAATTGCAAGTGTGTCCAGATACATGTTAAGTTCCTCTTGCTTCTGAAATCATCATCACAAGGTTTAATATCCTGAGTGATAGTTCATCTGTGAATCCGATGAAAGCATAATCTCTGCTCTCTGTAGTTTTCTCATGGTATTTAATCTTTTCCTTTGTTTGCACCATCCTCAACAGAACGGCAGTTCTATGAAGAAGGCAAACCATTCACATGCCTGGATGGCTCTCGCACCATTCCCTTTGACAGAGTGAATGATGACTACTGTGACTGCCGGGACGGCTCAGATGAGCCAGGTTTGTATACCCTGCATCCTGGAGATATTCCTATACATCACTATACTGAATTAAAAACGTTGACTGAAATGTAATGGTGTTCTGTTTAATTATCTAAGTTGTTTTGTATTTATGCTATCTCATTGAATTTCAGGCACTGCTGCTTGTCCCAACGGCAGCTTCCACTGCACCAATGCAGGTTTCAGACCGGCCTTCATCCCCTCCTCCCGCATCAACGACGGCATCTGTGGTATGAGTTCTATTCTGTGCAGACAAATTCTTTTTTTAAGATTTTTTTTTTTTTTTTCAAGATAATGTCCCTGATTTCTCTCCAGACTGCTGTGACACAACAGATGAGTACAACAGCGGCGCTGCCTGTCAAAACACCTGCAGGTAGGGGTGTTTTTGGATTTATATCTAAAAACTTGAAATGGTTGTTTGTGTTGACAAAACATTTTTTAACATGTGTAATTTGCAGGGAGCAGGGGCGCAAAGAAAGGGAGAGTCTGCAGAAGCTGGCAGAGATTGCAAAGGAGGGTTTTCTGCTCAAACAACAGCTAATCCAAGAGGCCAAGAGGGGCATTGAGGACAAGAAGGTGTGGTGTTCTAGAATACCAAAATATGTAGAATTGGACAAGATGCTGTTATTTTTTTACTGTTGCCTTTCTGAGATGTTTTGAATGAAGTGGTATCTCTATTAATGTTTACTGGAATTTTGTAAATCTTATTTAAGTTTGTTTTAACAGGCCAAACTTGTTGAAGTTGAGGCCAGTAAGAAGGTTCTGGAAGAGAAGGTTGAGGCTCTGAGAACTGTAAAGGAGACTGCAGAGCAGCCAGAGAAAGAAGCTAAAGAGCGCCATCTTAAGGCCTGGGAAGGTAAATGAAGATGTGAAAGTGAATCATCTACTGTTTGTCCTGAATATCACGTTGCAGTTAGTATGGTCTATTTTTCTTTGATTTTTTAAGTACTTTTAATTTAGTTGTGTTGTGCGATAACAGTCGCTAATAACTGAACTGATTGTTTGTTTCAGATCAAAAAAAGCTCATTAGTATTGAGAAGGACAAGGCAAGAAAAGTTGCTGTATTTCTTGAACTGGATGATGATGCTGATGGCTTGTGAGTATTAGTGACCCTCAGAGTTATTAGAGCCCATAATGAGCAAAGTGCCATGGTGTAGTGAGGCTTACAGAAACAACATGAATTTGGATTAATGCTCCATGAGAAGTTTAAGCTTTTCGTATCTGCCCTTTGACTAACTTAGTGAATTGTTTAATTTTGTTTCTCAGCATCTCAGTGACTGAGCTTCTTTCCCATCCTGAGCTCAATCCAGATTCAGATGATTCTTTCACCGAAGCAGAGGCTCAGGTGAATGTTTTCCTCTTATTTTGTTCCAAAGACCCTGCTGTTCCAGTGTACTCATTATGTACACGTATTTACAAATTGAGAAGCTTGGCAGACTTAAATGTCAGTTTTGTTTTTTTAGGAATTATTGGGAGGAGTGGAAAGAGTGGACCCAGAAGCATTTGAGGCTGTCTGGAATAACATCAAAGAAAAATACATATCAGAGGTAACGACCTGGAAACAATCTTAGTAAACTCATGTGTGGAAAAACTCTGCTCTTCTAATGTGTGACTCTTTTGCCATCAGGCCGCCACAGACACACCAGCACCACTGGAGACTCCACAAGAAGAGATAAGGGAGCCAGTCTCCGACAATGACTCTGACCAGTACCCTGAAGACGAAATCCCTGAGGATGAAGAGGAGGAGGATGAAGAAGACGAGGATGATGACGCAGATGATGCAGACTACAAGGTAAGCCCACTGTCTCTCTCTCTCTGTCTCAAACTTAATACTGGATGACTCTGAGTTTATTCCAGTGAGTCATTCTCATCTGTGTTTGATATGCAGACCCCACCTACAGTTGCAACTCCAGAAAAGAAGGATGATGATGAGGGAGCTATGCCACCCTATGACGAAGAAACGCAAAACCTTATTGATGGTAAGCGAATGACTCAAGAAGTGCTCATCTTTGAGTGAGTCATGCAGTAAAATACCAGGGAGAAAATTGGAGCTGTCATTTTTAATGTTAATCTGCCATCATAAAAACACTTTATCATTCTGGTATAATAAATAAATTAATGCTTGTGTAGAGAACAATGAGATTTATTGGACAGCTTTATTTCCTTTATATGAACGATGGTTGGTTGTTTGCTTAATACAAATGGGTGGGTATCTGATTTGCAGCTGCTCAGAAAGCCAGGGATGACTTTGATGAGGCTGAGAGAGCTCTCCGGGAAGTGGATGATCAGATAAAGTGAGTTTCTATCCTGGAAGTGTTTGAGCTTTTTCCTAATAATGTACTCAGTGTTTGTCACTCAAACTGTCCACAGTTGTCGTTTCTTCTTTTCTTGATCAGAGTGTTTAATACTTCAAGTTCATGAAATACAAAAAAGATGACATTTATTTACTTTTGGTTTCCAGGAACATTGAAAAGGAAATTTCCTTTGACTTTGGACCCAGTGCTGAATTTGCCCACCTCTACAACCAGTGTTACGAGTTGTCTACTAGCGAGTATGTGCACACTAGCTGTTGATGCTGTTGTTATTCTTATGTTCCTACTTCTGATGGTCTAAACTTATCCTTTGCCTTCAGGTACATCTACAGGCTCTGTCCATTCAACAGAGTATCCCAGAAGCCCAAGTATGGTGGATCTGAAACTAACTTGGGGTGAGACGTGGTTTCTTCTTCGTTCTGTTCTCTTTATCCATTAGCAGTTTTTTTGAGACATTTGACTGAACATGTTTTTCTGTAGAACGTGGGGAAAATGGGCAGGTCCTGAAGATAACATATATTCTATGATGAAGTATGAACATGGAACAGGATGTTGGCAAGGCCCCAACAGGTCCACCACGGTGAGTCTCAGCCAGCCAGTCCTGAAACAGTCTTTCCTGTTACTTATCAAACAACCAAGAAAATTTTTGATCTCTGCCCTTTTAGGTTAAATTAACATGTGGAAAGGAGACAGTTGTGACAGCCACCTCAGAGCCCAGTCGCTGTGAGTACCTGATGGAGTTCACCAGCCCTGCCATCTGCAAAGAGCATCCAAACATGGATTCAGGGCTGCATGAGCATGAAGAGCTCTAAATCAATTCAACATGTGAGTAAATCTAACCTTTATTTGCTAACTAGTTAAAAAATAAGTGACGGTCAGAGCTGCATGGTGTGAAACATTTTCGTGCAAAGGAAACCCCTGGTGCTTCACTTTAGAAGAAGAGCAGGACAGCAGCAGAAGCAAAGTAGTGACTACTTCATCTGAGTTAATGGTAGCTGCTAAGAGAAGAATGAATTAATTGTAAGAACAATGCTTTGGGTCAGGACGCTGTCAATAATATTGTGACATACTGCTGACATCTGGCGTCCATCTGTCACTGTTCCACAGTTGACTCTAATGCATTGATCTATATATATATATATATATATATATATATATATATATATATATATATATATATGATATAAAAGATATACCATTTAAATACCCTTTCTGCACATTGTCTGACCCCAAAATATCACAAGAAGTGGACCCATAACAGCTGGAGAGGCGTATTCCTCTCATGTTAAACCTACAGGGATTAATTTACCTCAACTGACTGCAAAGTCATGACCTGAGCAAACAAGCCACTGAACTGATCACGTGTGCTTTTTGTTTGCAGGTTGTTCCTGAGGGACCACACCGTGCTGTGTGAGGCATCAGCTTGTTGTTAGTTAACAGTTTAGAACAAATGATGGAAATTCCACATAGTGATCTACACTTCCATCTTCCACTACATGTTTGAGTTGATTTTCCAATTTGTGTTAACTGCAATGTCATTCCATTATTTTTGAAATAAACTGCTTTTTATCTGTTCCCAACAACTTGCTGTATTTGTAATCCATTAGAGCCTTGGGTCATTGTGATGACTCATCTCTCCATCACTGGTGGCTTCTGTACCTGGCGTATACAGTTTTCAAAACAAATTTCAAAGCAAGTAAATAGAATGTTCGAAAGCTTTTCCAGTTTTTTCCACTGGTTTAGAAAAACACTGACAGCATTAATCTCAATAATATGAAACATGTATCCTCTTCAAAAGACATGCATGTTATATGTAGCATCAGCAGAACCTAGCAGGATGAGTGCCCAAATAAATGAGTGTACATCATGGTTTACGCTTTATATATTTGGTCAAAGCATAATGGTGCAGATTTTCAACAGTCAATAAAAAATCCAGACATACTCATATTTGTAACTTTTATTTTTTTTCTGGCATGTAAAGTACAAATAATTAAACAATTCCATGAAAAAGTCTTCAAGCGTCTTCAGCTGAAATCCCAGTAATAAATATCCTAGACTAAACTGAAAGGTTTTTTTTTTTCTTTGTTAAATTTTGACATTGTTCATTTGGTCATGTTTGGAAGTATGAGATTTTGTGTTTCTTCCGCTGATAATGTTGTCAGCGGAACTGTTTTAATCATTTTCACCTTTGATTTGTTCTACCATTCCAGGAAAATGTAAGAAAAACATCACTAAGTTACTGCGTCCCCTCTTCTAAATAAATAGACACAAAATACAGTTGGTTGAGAAACAGAAGGACCACTCACCCCTTTACTACCCTAGAGACTCCCAAGAAAACCTTCCTGCAGCTTTTCTGAGCCCTGCTGTATTTTGCCGGTGCTCTTCGCCGGGTTTCAGTTGCACAAATTGATATCGACACCGATGATCTCAGGACTGCAATGCCTTAACAAAACCCCTTTGTATTTGTATATTTAAATGAATCGACCCATCAGCATAAACAGGAAAGCATCTTGAGAGCATAACAAACCCAGGACATGGCCCCTGTTACCGGCTAAATGCTTGACCCTCAAATGGACCAAAGCCTCACTACAGGGGCTGTCCCGTGTCTCAGGGGTTCACAGAGTGGTTGAAAAAACAAGACTGTGATTAGATTAAATAATTAAAAGATTTTCATTTAACAAGACAAACAGAACACAGGCAGTAAAGGCATAACATCTAGCACACAGCATGTATGTTTATACACTTCAATTAGTTAAATATAGCAGTGCATTCTTTGACTATGGAGAACGTTTCCAAATCGTACTTCTAAAGCTGTTTTTCTATTTGTCCCCCTTTTTAAGAAACGAAATGGTGTAACCACAATTTTGGCAAACTTAAAATCTTTTAAACTTGCAAATATAATGAAATAAACCATAAATATACACAAAACATACTTTATACGAGGCAATAATAATAATCATAATAAATAGTTTTTAAGTTAACAATAAGTTAAAACTACAAGCTTAAAGTCGCCCAAATAATACAAGTTTGTTGGCGCTATTTTGAATTTTTTCTGTTTAAATTATTTTATGTTGCAACAAAAGCTACCACAGACTTTTACAAACACAATTGAACACAGTTTGATTGAAATAAAAAAATCTAACTAAGTCTAAAATCTGCATACACTGTAAAAACTGCAACTAATTAAGTAATGGAAGAAAAATAACAAACTGTACCCAATCAATGCAACCGAACATAATATTTGACCCATGTGTGTTCTCTATGGCAACATCAACAACACAAATACGCTAATTTAACAAGTGAGTCTTGATATGTAAATGAAATCAATAAATTACAGGAAAATAAAATGATATTTGAAATTGACATGGGCTAAAACTGACGATATATTAGACAGTATTCCTTTCAAGGTCAGTGAGGTTTGCTCTGCTAGGTCAGCCAAATACGCAATGTGTTTGAGCTTGCATGGTCAGAGCACAAATTAGGGGCTGAGGAAGTGATTGTGGAAATTCTTTAGATCAGAGCTCTCATTGCTTGTTTGATTTACTTTGAATGAGTCTGCACGTTTTTTTAAATGGTTTTGTCCAAACTTTTGCTCCTTTCACTCTTCCGCAAACCTTTTCAGTGTGACGTTTAGTTTCTTTTTTTAAAAATATATATCATTTGTTCTCAGTCAATATAAAAACAAAGCACATTGCACTTACTGTTCCATAGGAAAGTTTTTTTGTCTTTTTAAATGATTATTGTTTTTGCTCAAGCAGTGTAGTACTGTTTCCTGCCATGGTCCTTTGCTCTCTACTGTACATTAGGTGTAGGTCTTTGTATCGACTGTGTATGAAAGGTCGTTTCGGGCTGTGAGTTTGTTCTGTGGCTTGACTGTACTAATTTGGACATGGCTGGGCAAACGACTCCAGCTTGCAGTTCAACACGGCCTGTTATCTCGGTTGTTCCTCACGTCTATCACTGGTCTCATCAAGTTCTCAGCCCTACTCTGCTGTCCGTTGCAAATTGCTCAACTCAAAATAGCTCGACTAGCTCTTTTATGTGGTCAGCTCCGGACACGCCAGCCACAGTCGTTGAGAGCTATTTTGGGGAGTGAAACAGTATGAGTCAGATTGAAAGATGCCAGAGTCAGTATTTGAACTGGTGCAATGTTAATGGTTTTAAAGGATTAAATTGGTCACAAGACAAAGCAGATGATATAAATGTCAGGGGGAGATTATACGAATGGATGTGACTTTTCTTCTTTTGTCAATCGGTGAATTGATTCATCACAATTTGATCTTGATATGCCTTCTTTATCATTCAGTGTGTGTGCATGGAATGTGTGCAAATGGGGATGCTTGCAGCTGTTTCACGTTAGCATTTGGTTTAGTGGTTTTAGGATTTACAAATGCAAACTGATATGCACAACTTAGATATTTAAAAGTAACGATAACTGAAATTGTAGAGGGTCCTTATTTAATAAATAACATAGATTTGTACAGCAATTACTCTGGGAATAATATAGTTAGTCTTAATCATCCTTCTTGGTACTGACTTGCAAAGCAATTCTTTGGCAAAAATCAAATCTACCTAATGTTAAAAATCATGCTCAATGTTTGTTGTAATTGGCGAAAGTGTTTGAGTCTGCGTTCCTTCATTTTTAATTCTTTTGTTTGCCAGCAGCGGTTCAGTTTCTCAGCTGAGCTAATGAGCTGGTTTCACTGCAGCTTCGTCTGGGATTCTGAAGTCAAAGAAGTTCACTTCACTGCACCATCATTGAAGCAACACTGTACACAACTTCAGGACAAGAGATGCGAGTGTGTCTAAGCACTCAGAAGTAGAGTCTGTCAGGTGACACCCCTAACTGTCAAATCTTCCTCTTTTTATGCCAAATTAGTTTTCTTTTCAGTTGGTTGAATGTTGTTGTTGTTGGTGTTTTTTTTTTATTTACGAGATACAATGTTCCTTTTCCCCCTTCCTACACCCCCCACCCAAACACCGCATGCTTGTTCCCCCTTGCTCTGCAAAGAGCAGAGGGTTTAAAATAAAGCCATGCGATGTCCCAATTTTTCCAAGCTTAAGAATCTGTAAAAATTCAGCACAAGGTCTTGTTCTTTTGTATGTATAAAAATAGATTTATCTCTAATGTAATCCTTTCAAAGAGATCGTCCTCTTTGGCTAACACAGCGTCATTTAGAAAAGCAAAAGCAACATGTCTTGAATATATTTGACCTTATTTAATCTATTATCATGTGCAGATGTCTTGATATTGAAAGACAGCTCTCCCCGTGGAAAATCTGAAGTCTGGTTTTTCACAGACGATTCAACCCCACAGAATGACCTTAATGTTTCATCAAGGTGCCATAAATAATTTTCATGCAATTGGGCTGAGGATATTTTGAGAAAGGCTATTTTCGTGTGTCAGTGCCAAACAGATCTGAAGCAAATAAATGACTAGCTTTCTGTTGTAAACAGAAATATAATCGTGACTCTTATTTGTGGTCTTGCTGTTGTACAGTCGTCTTTTGAGAGGGCAGGAAGCTTTTAAGAGAATAGAGGGGCTTGTAAATAAAACTGAGGAAAAGCATTCGGCAAAAAAGCTGGAGGAACTGGTAATCTTTCACCTCAAAGGATCAATGATAAATTTAATTTTAACGCCAGATATCTTTGCTCACACATGTGACTGTGAAGTCAGCTTAGTAAAGGTTCAGCCACTAGGAACAGCAGTCCTCTGTATCTGCTCTGTGCATGTTGTTACTGTGGAGCGCATGTATTCTGCTGAAATGCAAAACTTTGACCTCATTTGCTGAGGTAGCTTCTACGTGTGCACTAGACTGAGGAATAATACCGGTGCGCTTGAGTTTTTGCTCAACTGTTCTATTTTTCTGCAGACCTGTCACCGCCATTGCTCAGACCATGGGTGTGTCTTTTTACTTTTCGCAGCTACTGGGATCATCAGATGATCGAATTGGAACAACGTGACACTAATGTTAAGTTAAAGGGATCTCACACCAAATCATGGCTGACGCTGTCGTGCAAAGTGAAATTGCCTCTGGACAATGTTAAATCAAGGTGCAATAGAATCAACGAGCCAAAAATTGACAGCGCACCGGTATTCTTCTGTTGACGTGGCTGTGTTATTGTGAAACTGTTTTCTCCTCGCACTCGTCACTCCTTGCCCACGAGAGAATTCCTAATGAACGCTGTCACCATGCAGGTATACTGCCACGCTGCTCTGAGTTCAGTCTGTTTGTGTTGAAGCCATCTTCAGCATAGATTAGAAAAAAAAAAAGTACAGGGACTTCTTTTTTTTTGTTTCTACGGACTAAATCTGTGAATGTCTCCTAGTTTCTGAACAGTGTTTCTGTGATAGATAAGTGACGAATGTGTCGTTCGGTGTGAGACTGTGAGGGAAAGAGGGATTCGGATGGCCTTTGGACTACTCTTCTCTGTGACCAGTATTCCTTTTCATTAGTTAACCTAAATCATATTGGGTCTGAGCTCACGCGCTCACATAGGGTAGAGAAACTGCCTTTACGCTAGGCACCACCTAAATGCAGGTCAGGAAACAGTAGTCAAAGTTTCTAGAAAATGCTTACATACTCGGCTATTATAACCACCTTAAATATTGAATATATAGTTATATTTTAATAGACGTATATAAGAGAACACTGTTTTTTAATTTCATTTTCTTTGATCTAAAAAAATCGCTGATTCAAAATGCCCAAGTGTAAAAAAGTGACTACATCCTCTCCAGCAAGATAGTGGGAGAGATGGTGGGGTAAGAGTTTGGGTAAATTGCACATATTCTTTCATTTAAATTTTTGATCATTTTGTTCATCAGTTTTTTTCATTATTTGCCTGAATTCAATCAAAGCACTCCGTACACATTCTCTGTCACATTCGTTAGACTGTCTCCTAAATAGATAGCTCTTGCCCCTACCCAACAAACCAGCTTCGTACCCCTTCTAATTCAATCCAGGCAAATAAAGGGAAGGACTAGCATGTTGTGTAAAGAGAAAAAGAAAAACTCCACTAGTGTGTTTGTTTGAAACTCTGACACGTGTATGCTCGAGTATGGATATGTTTGGTTATGTGTGTGCGTGTGTGTGATTATCTGCATGTCTGTGTAATAATATATTATGTATTTGTGTGACAATGTGTCAGAGAGAGACTCAGTCCAGGCCCATGTAGAGTGATGGCACGGGGAGCTCAGGTAGCTCCCCCTGCAGGTCGAAGGAGCTGGTGTCAGCAGCCTCTCTCTCAGGCCTTGTGCTGCTTGCTGGTTTTGAAGGAAACCTGCAGCACGCGGTCACCCAGGCGGTAGCCGTTAAGGCTAGCAATGGCCATGGCGGCTTCATCGTAGTTGGTCATGGTGACAAAGCCAAAGCCCTTACATTTGTTGGTGGTGAAGTCACGGATGACCTTGACATTGGTAACGGCGCCGAAAGGCCCAAAGAGCTGCCACAGGACGCTCTCGTCCGCCTCGGGGGACAGGTTGTACACAAAGATGCACCATCCAGCTCCAGTCGGACCAGTGAGGTTGACCCCGGCCAGGCTGGTCATGCTGTCAATGGTGATGGGAGAGAATCTGGGGAAGAGAGTAGGAGAACTACCATGGGTGTCATTCTGAAGTTCAACACAGCATTCAGTGCTCTATCCTGTCTCTAGTGGGCAACTGAGCATCTGTTTGAAATGATAAAGCTCGTAGTCGGGTATGGAGTCGAGGGACCACATCTCCGTCCCCTCTGCTGTACAGTAGGACGATAAATATATGGACACTGCAAGGGCTCCAAACTACCCAGTTTCAAACAAAATGACATTGTATGTATGCCCTGAGACACAGACGCCCCCACAATCTGCATATTATCTCATCTGTCTGCTGACCAAAGCCTCTGGAAGAATTAAAACACATGAATCACAATGTCCAACAGAAAGCACAGTATTGAACAAAACACAGAAACCTAGAGAGGGATGAAAAGCAAATTGGAATCAAATCATACAAAAACTGGAGCAAACAGAGGAGACGCAAACGCAATCTGGTATGTCCATGCTGGTGAAAAAAAGGGACATTAAAGCAACTGAAACTGACAATGTTAGTTCATAAATAAATACATAGATAAATTATTTCTATTAATTAAAACAAACGAACAAAAAGGTTAAACAAAGCCATGCCAGAATACCCTGCTGTTGGGAGGCTGCATCGTTTCTTATTCCAGTTACAGTTCGTATTTTATGGGCTGCGTCTGTAACGTGGTTAAATGGGAAGTGGGCGTTAAGAATTATGGCCATCGTCTAATTTTGAGAGGAAGTCAGCAGGTGGTATTCCGGGCACTTTGTTTGAGGTTTTATTTTGGCATGGATGCTTTTGAAAGTACACCTTTGGCATTTACCTCTTGACTCCGTAGCTGGCGTTTAGTAAATTGTCGAGTCTGCAACGCAAGAGGGAGAATGAAGGGGATGCAGAAGTTAGTTATGAGCTCTACAAGGAAGGGGGGCTGTCAGTTAACATGTTGCTCCTTCACCAGCTGGCCTCCAGAGGGCATCCTTCATTGCATCGCGGCCCCAAACCATCCAACCAACTGATGGCTGGTCAAATACTCCACCGAATATGTGCCTCAGCTGGTATTTACACGGGGGTTCAGTTGGTAAAGCTTGTAATATTTAAACTGTAGTATGAATTAATTCTGTTTCCCAGGCCATTTGCATCTACCAATTGAAAGTTATCCATGCTGAGTAAGTGACAAACCTGAGATATCACCAGTTGTTTGTGAGGTTCAATGAGATTATTTCATTGTGAAAGCCCTGGACTTAAAAACTGTTTTAACCTTTGTTTGCAATTACACATGTAGATGTGGCCAATTTTCAAGAATTATTACTAACATGCCTATTGATGATAGGCAATACTCGAAGGTTCGGTCTGTCTCTTCTAAAAGCAAAGTTTATTTAGTGTTGTTTTTGTATTAGACTTGATAAAATCTGGTCTCTTACATTGGTTTTGAGCTGTTATTTGGATCTGGTCCCTTTCCAAGTGAAGGGATCACGCTGCAGTTTAAAAGAAAGTCAGAGAAAAAGAGTGAGAGGGAGGGACAATGTCAGATTGCCATTCCCTTCTTTACTATGAAGTAACAATCGTGCTAAAAGGAACAGGTTATTAGTGAGTGTTAATAGTGACAGAAACGTTTGTTTTTCCCGTTGGGATGTGGTTAACCATTCAGTTTTCCTTATTGTAGAATTTCACCACACTTGCTTTCCCACAGTGTTTGGCTTTGTGCGACTTCGTCTGGTGAACTGGTAGACAAAGACACTGAAGAAATATTTACTCTTAGCTATACTCTTAGTTGAGTAGTTGAGGCTTGACTCCATGTATTACTGAAACAACAAAATGTCGGCACACTTAACCCATTGCATTCAACATTCGAAGGACAGTCTCTTTAAGCAAAGCAACAGAGCAGCATGACCTGTGATTTGCACTTGAGAAAATATCTTATTCATAGGCTTTTTCTCCGTCGGTTAGTGATGGACACTCTGAGGTTGATTCAGTCAAGGTTTAGTACCTGAAACGCTGAGTCTGGTGGTGCAGGGGTCCCGTGTAGCGGCGGGCAGCGGTCTGGTACAGCTGAGTCAGTAAGGCCTGGCCTGTCTTCTGGCTGGGGTTGTTTGCGAACTTGACAGTGATGGGCTCGGCTGCACCCAAAGGCTTCTGTCCGTTCAGACCTTTGATGGC
This sequence comes from Pseudorhombus dupliciocellatus, assembly GCA_016785235.1. Taxonomy (NCBI): domain Eukaryota; kingdom Metazoa; phylum Chordata; class Actinopteri; order Pleuronectiformes; family Paralichthyidae; genus Pseudorhombus; species Pseudorhombus dupliciocellatus. The sequence goes on along the minus strand of JAFBJW010000210.1, from coordinate 119,383 downwards.
CTCCTCTGCTTCATTTCGCTTGTCAAACCGGATGAAACCCACTCCTCGTGATATGCCTGCTCCGATTAAGAAAACAGACCGATGTTACTACCTTGGCATCTACTGTTGCTTGCTAGGCTGGGGTGGAGGGGGTTCATCACGTTAAAATGGCCGCCGCCTCAGAAAGTGATGTAAGGCTATACCTGTGACTTGGTCCACTAGGATGCGGGATGTGATGATGCGACCGTATTGGGAGAACAGCTGCTCCATGTCTTTCTGGCTCATGGTCTTGGGGAGTCCACTTACATAAAGATTGGCATCACGAATGGAAGCCGAGCTTGGCCGGGCATATGATACCTAAGTAAATGACAGAAAATATTTGGATTTATTGTCATAGCCCCAAATCGCATTGGTCTCAGATGGCTTTCAATAGGAGACACACAAAGACTTCAAGTACAGCAATATCCAGAGTAACCTAATCTAAGTGGATTAAGTTCCCAACGAGTGCCCAACACATCACGTCTTTATTTTGAGTCCCACTGATTTCTCCTTACACGCCATTCGCACAGTTCAAACTCTCTCTTTGCAATCGGTGGATTGAATCAGTGCTTTCAAGATCACACTCAGCCACAATGAGTCTCTCAGACAGGACTGTGACCATTACCCAAACAAATAGCAATCACCAGTTAACAAGCCAAGATGTCAGCTTTGATTTGCACTGAGAAAAGCCTCAGAAGCTGCATATCCCCGAATTCACCAGTGACTTAATTAGTGCGCAGCCATTTCTGGTGTGTCTGTGTTTGTCTCCCTTATGGTTTTCTTGTGGTCTACTTTCCGCCGATCCTCTCTCGAGCGCTGAGGAAAATCTGATTCATTGTAAAGGCAATTACACACGTTCTCGCTATTGTGCTCGCGTGCACACGCGAGCACATGTGTGGAGGATAGTCCAGTTCGGTGCATTGTTGGGAGCGCTGTGTTTGTGTGTGAAGGAGAGACAGAGTGAGTGTTGTGTGAGATAGGCTGAGCTGCCCTCCCTTGTCCTGCCTCCTTCCTTTGTCTCTCTCCTCTGGGAGAGAACAGCTCCACTGGCAAAACAGCAAACAATGCAAGAGCATCACAAGACGTGCAGGATCCTTGACAACTTCAACACACACTGCTCACACGTACGGTACACGTGTGTGTTGGTGTGACGTTAGATATTTCTTCTTCTTTTTTTTTTAAACTTTTCTGTCAAGTGTTAAACTTGTGCTCACAGCTTTCTTTGTGCCTTAGCATGAAAGGAGGGCATATTCCACTGCATGTATACTATCTTTCAAATGAATACAGGTGTTCAGATTTCATCCATCAGCACAAAGCACCAGTGTCGCTGTGTACACAGACGGACTGTATGAGCAGGAGGGTTGTGTGGTGCAGTGATTAGGGTGTTCTGGACGAGTCAGAGGGGAGTTGCTCTGTTCAGGGAGCAGAGGCTGCCCTATAATTAACCCTCTCCCTGTCGCTCCCACAGTACAGATGGTGCCTGAAGCCCATATGGCCTCTAATCCCGTCATTGGCATTCTGCTCTCCGAACAAACCCCCCTACCATTTTACTGTTGCCCCCTCCCTCGCAGCCTCACCCCTCTCTATTGAATCAGTGATCTTATTTTTTTCGATTTATGAATACGTTTTAAGAAGTTAATTCCAGACAGAGAAATTATGAAATACCTTAACATAAGATACAATCGCAAAATCACAATTGTAATATTTTGCATGACATCTTTAGCACTGTTCTTGTATTTTAAAGTTTATTTTAAAAAAAGATACCCAGTACTGTGCATAGCTGGCTCATAGTTCATTGTTTGATCAGTCTTAAGTCCCAATGGCTGTCCCTTTTCATGGACAGCTGCCGGAAAATCACCTGCTCTGCTTTCTCTCTCCTCAATTTGATTTTTGATCCTGCAGTTTGTCTCAATCTTTGATTCGCTTTGATCAGGTTGGGGTGGAGGGGGGGTTGAAAGGAAGTAGTGATTAATAGATCACCCCCCACCTCCTTCCTTCATCTGATTTTTGGACAAAGAAGCCCCCTAATTAGCCCCGATTGGAGGCAGATGGGGTAACCTGGACTGACCCTTGTGCACCCGCAGTCAGCTTCCTAATTACATTTCCATCACAATAACCTCTGCGTGTTGTCCGCCCCTTGCTTTCTGACCTCCACTCTCTCCTTCTCTTTTCACCCTTTTCTCTCACTTCCTTTGTTCTAGCCACTGCTCCCTTCTGCTTCCTCCTCCCCGTTTTCCTCCCCTCCCTCTGTCACGTCTGTCACCACATCTCTCAGGATACACCCTCCCCCCCTTAACTAAATCTCCATTTCCTTTCTTTTTGTCCGGCATGCCATGATGAATCAAATTATGAAGAGTGAATATTGTAGAGAGTAGGGGTCTGCTCACCTTGATTGTTTTAGTCTGTAGTTTGAGACCATTCAGTGTGTTGATGGCCTTGTCCGCATCATTTGGATCCACGTAGTTTACAAACCCATATCCCAAACTCTGACCTGGAGACAAAGGGAAAGACAGAGACTGAAATGAGCATTATCCAAAACCATTTGAATTACTTTTCTTTTTGCAGCGTGGACAAAGATATGTACCTGTTATCTTGTCTCTGACTAGCTTGCAGGATTCAATCTCTCCAATGCTACCGAACAAACTTTTGAACTCTTCTTGGGTCATGTTCTGAGGCAGATAGTTGACGATCAGGTTGGTCTTGCTGTCATCTGTAGAGCCGTTGCTGCTGATGACCGGACCATTTGGCATACTGGTTCCGCTTGGACCATTGGACACCTGGGTTTCCATGGTGCTGATTATCTGCTGAGGAAGATGGTGGAGTTAGATTCATGTTTGACAACAAAAACACACAAGGGCAGAGCTGTGCTTCAGATGTATAAATATGCATTTCTCCTATTTACACAAAGGGATGAATTAACAAATGGAAGCCACGCACGCAACAAGGAGCACAGTCTGTCCCATATGTCACTGTCAGAGGCAAAGGTTTGGAATCAGCATTGCAAAAATGGAGATGGATGCATGGTCTGATTTATTATCCTCCCCCCACCCCTGTTTCGCCCCATCTTTCCTCGTCTCCCACTCCCCGCCGCTGGTCCTGCAGATGTCACAGTCCCTTTTTCCTTACTCCTCCCCTCCCCCATGCTCTTCCAGGGTCAAACACCATTACATCATTACACAGGGATGGATAGTTGTGATGGTGGTATGTGAGTCTGGCTTAAGGCCGGGGAAGTGAGGGGTGGTGGGGGGTTGACATGCTGGACAAAGGCTAGAGTGACTGTTAAATGGATTTAGTGCTGCAGTAAATGCAGGACATCACGGTTTAGGGAAAAAAAATGTTAAGGATTACCCATCAGCTGCCTTTTAATTTTTTGTAAGTAGACTAAGGTTGCACAGTTAAGTGTCAGTTTGGCCAGAAACTAAACTTTCCTCTCCTTCCATCTTGTCTTACTCTGACTCATAAACTTTAATTTAATTTTTTTTAAAGACATGTATGGGGTATGAAATAAAAATATTCATATGTTAATATTCTTCCCATAAGCAGTTTTTTTTATTGGTATCTGAATAATGTTTGGTTTTTTATCCCTTGTCAGAGTTAATACATTTGCATGTTCAGGTTTCGTTCTCACCACATGAACATTTGTGTGTTTTTGAGTTTACAGTTGGGACTTTCATACCTCAATGCCTTTTTTTTTTTAACCAAAAAACACTGTAAAGTCCCTGGATAATATGTACTTGTAGGGACAGAGTGTAAATTACTCTGTCAAATTGTGGGTTTGGGCTGTTGCAGATTTAACTGGTGGGTGTTATGTATGTCAGTAGGACTAAATGAGTCTTCTCTAAACTCCTAGGGACTGCACTCTCGTCCAAAGCAAGAAAGGAACTTAATTAACAAATCTTTAGAATTATTTCTAAATTAATTATTATGTAGTGGATTACGTTTTGGTTTCTAAAAACAACACAACAGATTTATTTTAATGCCCATAGAGGGCTAAATATTCAATTCAAATATTGGCTACCTGGAATTATTCTGACACAGATAAGGTTAGTCTATTTTTTTTGTGCTACTTTTCAGTGCCACTATCATATGTAAAATCATCAATTCCTTCAAATATATTTTCCCATCTGTTTGCCATTTTCTCTCCCCATCTCCATAGCATCCTCGACTGGGCCTGTCTAACGTGCCTTTCTCCTTTGTCTCCGTAAACCTACTGTCTCGCTTTGAGCCTCACCTCAGGTTTCCCAGGTAACGGCCCCTCAAAGGCTGCATTGTTTCTAATGGCTTAGTGGCTTTCTTACTTTGTGTGTTTGTGTCTGCTCTTATGAGGAGCAGAGACACAGGACACACATTTTCCTTCCCCTGTATGTATATGGAAGGTTTTACAGAAGTCATATATCAATTAGTCAAATTGAAAATGACAGACACTGACGAGGGTTAAGAGTTTAGGCAGACTAAAAAATATATATAAAAAGGCGACTGTTATTTTAAGTCAACCTGTCAGCTGAATTTTTGTGCTTTTAGAAATGATACAAATAGTTGACAAAAACTGGAATGAAGCTGTAATGTCATATGTGCTGTAATACTGACCTATAGTGCATTGTTGTGTGATGTGATGCATGTGACTGTTTGAAATATGAGTAACTGAACGTGTCCCAAATATGACAAAAGCATTTTGAAGAAGAAAGAAAAAAAAAAAACACACACATATTAGGGCCAACTGAAATAACCCTCAGCGTGACAGAACACGCATCCCTGGTGAACCGTGTGAAGTTATATAATTCTCAAAGCCACTGAGTTAGGTCTGGACATTGAGATTAGCTGACACAAGCAGCAACTGAGATTTTTTTTTTTTTTTTTTTTTTTTACAGAAATAGAGAGAAAAGGCGTGTGCTGAAGTTACATGAAGAAAAGATAAATCCACAGAGGACTGTTTCATCTCTGGGCGGGCATATTTTATATTGCACACCAACAAAAGAAATGAAACCAAGTAGTAACAGAGTTTTGTTTGCGGTAAACAAATTACTATGACATGAAAAAGTCCTTTTGGTGTAGGAAGGCATTCAAAGGCACAAATACTGACAGTATAGATCTACGTACATTAGCTACAGCCATTTTCCGCTACTGGGTATGATAAGAATCCTCACTCCAAGGTGTAATAATTGCTCTTTCTACCTCTCGCATAATACATATTAAATACCTAATAAGTATAGATAGGCACTGTCATTTCATAATTATTTTTAAATGGGGTTGGGGGTTGTTAGGGTAGCACTGTGTGTCCCACGTTGCTTTTTTCTATTTCGGGGTTCTGCGAAATCACCCTCAATATTTAATGCACTGCATCAGCATCGCCTACACATGGTCCCAGACTTGCACGCAAACAAGAGCCCTGCCCCCCCCCCCCCCACCAAGCACATGAACCCAGACTTGCACGCAAACAGGCGCCCTGCCTCCACTGCCAAGCACATGTACGCTATGAACACCACCTACACTGTACGCTATTAAATTACAAAACACAGAAGCATTACATGACTAAATGTGAGTGCATCTTCTCTATCTCTGTTTATAAACACCTCCCCCTTAAATTCATTCTGCTTCAAATGTTTCATTTAGAATCAACAGAGAATGTATTTAAATGTCAGTGCACTGAAACACCTAAAAGAAAAGGACATGGGTCGGGTTGCATTTCTGCACTGACATGCAGCCCCAGCAAAGACAATTGTTAAGTAGAACTGCATCATCAAACAACAAGACAAATACTTATTTGTATTTATATATTAATTTTGTATTGATGGCAACTGTGTCCCCTTTTAAATTACAACTCTACGCCACGTTCTATTGCATTATATAAAGATTTATTTTATTATTTCTTTAATTTATTTTTTGGAAGGCATGAATCAAAAAGTAAACGCAGGCTGTGGTGTAAATGAGCCTTCTAAATAACACAGATTACAGGATTATCCCAAACAAAGGGCATTAGCCACACTCTCTGCAGCTTAAAGGATCATGGTGGCAGCTGTAAAACAACAGGACGACAGGAGTCACAGCTCGTGTCAGCCGCGCACCGCCTCTCCTTCTGCGCTCGGCAGACTAAAAATAAAAGATTTTCTGAAAGATTTCTGCTCGGCGAGTATGTTGTGCTTTGATAAGATGAAAGCAGACAACGTCAAAGGCTCGCGGAGACAAATCCGCCTTACGAGTCCCTGTAGCATGCGGGGCGCTATCCAGCGTGCTGAAAAAGGGAGTGGCTTTCGGACAGTCTCATTTCAGGCCACACGGGCCCGTGAATCCGGCACAGATTCTTCCTTATTTTCATTTTCAGCTCAGTTTAAAACGTTTCAAATTCAGTCTCTCACTAAAAACACGCATTTATGTCGGGAGCTGCATCCCCCGATTCCTGTCTCTTTCCTATTTAGGCGTTGTTGTTTTTAAAAGGCAAGACTTGTGAGCTCTGCAGGCATTCATGAACCGGGGGCGCCTTTTTGCTGAATAAACGTATTGAAGCGACCAAACAAAAGAGCCACCCGTTCCTCCTCTTCTCCCTCGCAGAGGCTATGGCAGCACTATGAATATTAATGTAAACAGTGGCGCTTTGTGTTGTGGCCAGGGGCTGCAGGACTCCCCGGGAACAATGGCTGTTACAGTTGCCAGCTCCAAGTCAAAAACAATTTATAAAAATATAAAATAAAATCAGCAACCATCGATAATTGCTGTGGATACATTGCTTTAACAAGATAGTCTTATTTAGCTGTATTTCTTTCTCAATGGACAAGTCGAATAACAACCATTTTTCATAGCTCCATCAAAAGGAAATAAACGTTTTCTTATAACCCTCACATTACATTATCAACCCTTTTTAACAACAGGTATTTTATATTAGGATTTTTTTAATGCTGAATATAATTTAAAGGGAAATTGTTGCACCACCCATTCCTCTTTCTCCCCTTCAGGTTTTATATTTGTTGCTGATAATTGCATCTATATTCACAGGCAACAGGAGGCAAATCGCTGCTTACATAATTGCATCTAATCTCTTAACGGTAGAAAAAAGCCCTTTTATAACATGTTTCTTCTGTGTGACATGTCCAGTTACCTTTACAATCACCGGCCAGAAACATTTCCGCCCTTTAAAGGCCCAGCAGTCGTTGCTTGGGCATCAGTTACCTGTTTAGACTGGTTTACAGTGATGGCCTCGCCTGTCCTTGTCCTTGAATTGTGTAAGTGCCTCGAAAAGGTTATCTGACTCAACGCTTTTTATTTGCTTGGCACTGCGGTACAGGCACGGAGGACTGCGGACCATGTGCAGGGGGAGCTACAGCCTCTGCCCCCCGTGACACTGCTCGTCTTTGAGGCCTGTGAGGGACAATGGGAAGCTACACTAACCGGAATTAAAGGTGCACGTCAGTCCCAGACTCGCACATACACACACGCACGGTGAAGCAACCTGCTGCCCACAGCCATCTTGCTCTGATGTTGTAGACTTTAACATTCAGAACATTGAGATCTTGAAAGTTATTCACGCTCCTCGATCTCTCACATCCTGTCCTCTCTCTCTGGGTTAAATATTTATGATGTGTTCCTTCTATTATTAGTCATAGACTGAACAGCCTTAACATTTAATGATATGTCGATCGCATCCCACTTTACATCGGCCGTTAAACAAAATTCATTAAACAATAAAACTTGGGATTTTTTTCTGATATTAAAGTTGGACCTGGGGCATTGGTGCGTGACGCCTATTCCTGATTTATTTCAATAAAACCCGCTTTGTGTAATTGTAGTAAATTGTTGAGAGATGAACCACCTGCCATCAACAGTATGCGTCAAGTGGAGAATGGGCAAAGGGACGTTTGATGCCACAGGGCCCTGCATGCTTTGGTGCTCAGGTCCAGCAGAGACACGCCCAATCCGGCCGTCGGCGCACAGCAAAGCTAATTTATCACCGCCCGCGTCTCCTCTTCTCCTTTTCTTTTTTTTCCCAAACCCCACAAGCGCAGCGCAACGCACGCATGGCCATCTTGTAGTGCTACGTACACTCGATCCGATTCTTGGAGCGAATGCGCTTAAAATGGAGATGTCCGTGCGCGTCCTTATATATATATATACACACACACACACAAACGCGCCGCCGCGGCCTCCGAGGTTTCCGGCCCATTTAACTCTCGGTCGCATCGCAACGAGGAACCCTGAGGAATTTTTGGACTTTGCCTGCTTCAATGCAAACCAGCGGATGCGTAATCCAACCCCCCTCGCCCAACCCCCCTCCCCCTCCCGGAGTGACTCGACCCTTTTTTTTCCTCGCTGGATGGGCCCTCAGCCTCCGAGGCATCATGTTTTGTCTCGGAAGCCGACTCCAGCATCCTTGTGCTGCGCCAGGCAAAGAAAGCGAGCCCACTCCCTTCCAACCCCCCCACCCGAAGCCCTCCTCTCCTCTCCATCTCAGCTCCATCACTGTAATCCTGCGGAATTCCTAAGACCTTAAACTCTTGCATTCATTCAGGAACTGTATGTTCACAGCTGCGACATTTGGACAGCCAGAAATGCCGAAACATGAAAGCCGGAGCTTTCTAAAATGGCAGGGTAAAGACTTTATCCATAGCTCAGGATAACTGCAGGCTGGAGCACAGCCGGCATGGCGCATCACTCGGTATGAGATTGCTAAGTGCCACTATTGATTCTTAATCACATCATAAGAATTGCATTGCACTTTGGACACTAATCCTGAAGTGCCTGTATAGCCACAGAGCGCCATTTAAAATCATGTTCATCCCCAAACAAAGGCACATCAGTCAGGAACATGTGGAATAAATCTGGGTACAGCTATATCACATGTGTACATTTACTACACATCGACCACATCCATCACGCTGACACACAATGTGAGCATGCTGCCACAACATCCCCCTCACTAACATGGAAGAAATAGAGTCATACGTACAGTAACCATTCTTGACGTACAATGAAAGAAATCTAGGTCCTTCTTTGCACTGGTCTTGAAGCTGAAGGCTGAGTCTCTTATGTGCTCTTCGGCCCTTATGTTACACGGCCCCTGTTCTTCTGCCCGGAGTCCAAATTAAAAGAAAAAAAAGAAAAAAAGGAAAAAAATACAATCTTTGCCAAGGGATCTCAGCCCTCCGAGATTGTAGGTGTCCTCTATAGGATGAAAATGAGGAGAAAGGGCTTTTCTGCTGGATGATGATGAGGAGGGAGAGCGTTCTCTCCGAGTGGCGTGGGCGATGGATCAGGAAAAAAAGAGAAGCAGTGATCCTCGGCAGGGTGTGTCCAGGGGAGGGTGTTCTGGTTCTGCTGTTTTTGTGTGTAATTCCCTGCTCCTCTCGCAGTCTCCTTCTGTGCCTCTGCTGCAATGTTCTTCTTTTATGCGTCCTCCTGGCTGGCAGAGCACGCTGCTGATTGGCTAATTGTGCAGGGAGGGTACTACATGGCAGCCATTGCAATGCGCTCCTCTCCCATTATCCCCTTCAGGAGAGATCACCAAGAGTCCCCCCCCCCCCCCCCCCCCCCCCCCCCCCCCCCCCCCCCCCCCCCCCCCCCCCCCCCCCC